>JAQPZY010001403.1:1200000-1800000 GCA_029931535.1 Margaritifera margaritifera
GAGTTTCCAAGGGACCTCAGAAAAATTAAGAAAGTGATGGACATCAACAGTGAGAAGAGTTTGGGGTGGGTGGGGAGAGGGTAAGTGGTTGAATACACAGTTAAATAATGGCATTAGGAATAATTGTCAATAAATAGCTTTTTCTAATGAAGTTCTATGCTTTTCTATATAAATTCACTTTATTTTCAGTATGTCCAATCTCTGAAAGATTGTTTAAAACATTACTTCAAGTGGTTTCAACACACGTGTACCAGCAAAAACATTGTGTATTATTTCACTGTTTTTTGCATCTGAATGTGGATACATTCTAGTGTTTTTTTGCATACGAATGTGGATACATTGTAGTGTTACTGTAAATTCAGAATAGAACAAGATGCTTTATTTTAAAAAAGATTGACACTTAAAGAAAAAACACTGTCAAAACTCAATTTTTTAAAAATTGTTCCATTAGTAAAGTACTGATGCTGCGATTTCATTGCAAGTTTTTAATAGCAAAATTTCGACTCATCACCGAGCAAACCTCTGAGTGCCAATTCGGGAATTTTAAGTTCACTATAAACTTTGGAACTCACTTCTACATAATGAACCCTAGTACGCCTTTCACTTAATTCATTTGCAATCGTTGATCACATTTGCAAATGAGTATGATAAACCACTGATTCATTTAGATACTTTAATTACATTATGTGTACTTACATTATTCTCAGTGTTTGAATAGTCAGTTGAAATGAGTTGACTTAACATATGACCATGACATCAATCTCTTGCACAGGTAGGATCTGCATGCCTTTGTAACTTTTTTTTATGCTACCCCCTTTACTTGATTTGATACAAAAGACTAATCAACATGATAATACCATGCAGGTCAACTTTCAATTGATTGTAGCAATACAACCAATACTTCCGAAAGTCGGGAGATCGAAACACGGTACTGAATTGGGTTCTCACGGAAACATTTGCAGGCTTCGCTGTGAAGGTCGATTAACACTTTTGACATTTGAATACAAGAGGGTATATAGCAATTATGATGATTACACTGAAACCAATTTAAAAGATAAAACTGAGACACAAATTTCACTTAACAAGACTTATTTAATTAGTATTTATTTATTAAAGTATTGCCACCAGTAGGCATTACTGACATTTTAATTGATAAATACTTACGTTGTATATTGTTATTTACAGTGTACTGAGAATTGATATTGTTTTTTCATTTGTTTTTTAAAGAAAATATATGACTTCTATTAAAAGTTATGAATTTCATAATTTTGAATCAAGTTTCTGGGCACTAGCTGCTGTTTTTGATGATAAAATAAGTGATGTATCAAGGTTTCATTTACCAATTTTGATCATGATTTTATTCACATTCAGCAAATAGGGGCCTATTTTGTAAGTATTTTTTATGGGATCCACACCCACCCCCACGTTATAAGCAGGTTCGCGAGTTATCTGGGCATGCTATACTGAGGGAGTGGTGTATGTACACTGGAACTTGGGAAAAACTGGGTTCTGGCCACTTTGCCAATATTGCACATTTTGCTGGGTCCCAAATAATGACTCTTTATTTTGGTTTACTGAAATTACGGTCAGTTGGGATTATACTGAGAGGGCTTTATAGTGATGGACCATTGTACTTGTTTTCTCACCTGCATATGCAGATAGCATGACATGGGTCTTACTTTCTTGTGATGATAGGGGTGGCATCATAGTCATCAGCTTTAAGATTACAGATATGTTGTAACTTTTTTATGATTATGGAGTAGTTCATAGACAAGACATAATGTTCAGCAGAATTAAGTGATCCTGCCTATCGGTGCATTGCATTGATGTATGCAAGTGTTCATAAAGTAATGCAACTCTACCTTCACTCTTCTAGATTGAGACTTCAGACCTTGGGATATGATTGGGGGGTAGTCTGCAGATGTGCACAATATTTGTTTTTTTTTTATTTTTCATCCCTCCCCTGGGTTGGGACTAGGTGGGTAGGAATGGTTTTACATAAAATTAATATAATTCCTAAATTGTTGATCTTCTCTGTCTGAAAATTTGAATGTTTAATCATTGATCCAAGTGTCAACACGTATATTATATAGAGCTTTTGATGAGACCCAGGGGTCATTCCCTTGAACATACAGATCTGGTCCTGAGAACTACTGAGATCCCCCGCCCTACAACTATATATTCACTTAATGGTCCTGAAAAGACAATTTCAGATATGCAACTGACATTACCCTTAAATCAAATATTATGACTCAAAGACTTGGCCCAAGGGGCACATATTTAGGGTGCATAAGAAAACAGGAGTATGTGGATACACATTCCACAATCATCATGAAAGCCAGTTTTTAGCTTATATTCTCACTAATTCAGTCACTGTGTCCAGTTGTCTGTCTGTCCAGTGCCATACTTTGGTTTTTTTTGTATAGGGCAATATCTTGTTTTCATCAGGGGATCATCATCAGACTTTGCCCACAAATGTATCAAGAGTGGGGAAGGAATATTCCTAGAGATTGTAGGCCAAGGAGTTCAAAGGGCAAGGTCAAAGTGAGGAATAGTTTGAATTTTATTTTAAAGATTTTATATTTCTTGCCTTTATAATTTGTTTTATATACATTTCACAAAATTATAACATATTTATCTTTTGTATTTTATATTGTAGTACTTCATGTTTACATTTATTTTGGAAGGGTTAATGTTCCTAAACTATATGTGCAATTCTTCATTTTGCATTTGTAGAACTTTACTTTTATTTGGCACCTTATAGCCATTATTGTGTTGAGGTGCTGTTAAATGTTAATACATACATAGAAGGGTGGTCAATGGTTAAAGTTTTGGATCTGGCAGTACTATCTTCTATTGCCATCGGTGAATTGACATGAGACAAAAGATGTTTACCATGGAATGTAAATATCGCCCTTGGTATGGAGGTCAAAATGTTAAATGTCAAAGTCTAAGGGGTTATTTTGATATATTTATTTGGGGGAAAAAAAACTTATGTATCTATGGATAGGCATTAGACTTTTAACTAGATTTACCAGTGTGCATGGCACATCCTTGGGGATCATGGATGCAGACATCAAAGGTCACACACACAGAGTGATTTGTTAGTTGTTTTAGTTCTTCTGTGTTAATTGTTTAGAGGTGTATAAAGGGAATATATTTTCTGTTTCCATACATGTATTATCAGATTTGTCACATATTAACAGATGAATGGGGTTGTTAAAAGGTCAGAGGTCAAGGCTACAGGGGTTGTTTTAGTCATGTTACTGGCCTGCAGTGACATTGTCAAAGGTGAGATGATACATTTACATATTTTTTATGCCCCACCACAATACTGATAGGGCATATAGTGTTACCCTTGTCTCTCAATCCTCATTAAGTTTAGCATTTAAGTCATCTCACAAATTCAGGCACTGTGGTGGGGCATCAGTGTTCCATGAACACATTTTTCTAGTTGTAACCAGAGATTAATAATGGAAAGCCATGTAATATTAGAAGCCTTTCAACGCTTGAAGGTCTGACATTGAGGTTTCTGTTTAAACTTGATTTTAAATCTTCCATATCTGAAAAACCCATATTCTTTCTTATTAAAAATTTCAGTTGCTTTCTTTATGAAGAATTGCATTTAAAAGTATGACTCTTACAAAAGTTGGCGCAGGTAATAATTGCTTTTGATATGTATATCGAAGTAACTTATCACTTGAACAAAGAACTTCTTAAAGTCGAGATTACAGCGTAGTGAATTTGCAATAGATTGTGAAATGACCCTGTGAAAATGTAAGAAATTGGAATAACTAATGTTACACCTATAGTCAGTATGGTCATCAATAGATCAAGAGAAAAAAAGGAAACAAATCAAGACAATAATTGGAAAGAATTACAAAAAATACTGTGCATTCAGATGCAGAAGTTTGATCTCTGTTCATTTTCTAACTTTTATAATACATAAGCCACATTGAGAAACTAAATACATCAAATCCTTATTTTTAGCCAAAATTATATATAATAATTCTTTGAAAATTAACTGCAGTTCATTGAAATCGTTCATGGGGGACCCCATCCCCCTTTAAATGTGTAACACCTTGTCTCCTAACATAATATTTCACCATGTTCTACTTGACATTTGCTTCTTTTATTTCTCCATCATAAATGTATAGAGCAAAGATTGAATGAAGATCGGTGTTTGCGGTTCAGATTATGCACCCCATGAAAGGGGATGACTTATTTTTCAATATTTGTCCTCTCTCTCTCTCTCTCTCTCTCGCTTTCTGATTTTCTCCTGATGATTGCCCAAGTGATATGTCTAAATCCTTTGTCAGCATTTTTCACTTTGAAGGATGTGAACTTATCTGATCACCTGTAATATGGTTGGAAAAAAATGAGCAATAGGAACTACTTGGAAAGTTTTTCATAATACTTTCCAGTTTTACATACTATAATTGGTAGATCCCTATTTTCTGTGCCTCTCTTTGATAAGAAATTTAAAAAGGAAAACAATAGCCCTTTTTCTCTTTCAGATGACAACTTTGTGACCATATAATGTATAATCAGTAATAGACTTCAATATTATTGGCTGGTCAGCTCATTCAAGAATAATGTCACATAATAACACACTGGGCCTTTTTCAAGGGTGATAATGCAGTTAGTAATTTTGGACAGTCTAACTCATCATGAATTTTAACAGTTTTGGGAATATGGTTAGAGTAAATTTTGCTGGATAAATGGATTTTTAATTTACTTGTATTGCTCTACCAGAAGCCTGAAAAATTTACATTTGTAGATTTTTTTCCATAATTGATGTTTAAATATCTGCATCTAGTACCCCCAAAAAAATGCAAAAGAAAACATGGAGGTAGGGACTGCAAATCTCATAGATCTTTGGGGAAAATTACTGAAATAAACATGTTATTTGGGGGAGGTGAGGGAGGGGATCAGTGAGCATGCAGTTATTTTTTCTTTATTTTTACAGATCCAGAACAGGAAAGGTTCGTGTTTTGTCCTTTAAAGTTGGCATTCTGCTGATGTGTAATGGACAAATGGATGAAAAATATAAATGTAAGTCTATTAAATTATTGTAAATACTCTGGATGATTACTGTATATACTCGCGTACAAGCCCAATAACTTAGGAAAAATAAAAACCTGGAAGAAGGGAGGTTGGCTTATCCGCGAGCTAAGGTCTATTATAGCTGTACTAAGACCATATAAGCCATTAGCCAGTTAAGCTCAGTACCTGAGGACCAGGGGGTTCAGGGTTGGAAGGGAATATAAATATATATATATATATATATATATATACATACACACACACATATATGTATGTGTGTGTGTTTTGTTTTACCTGTTTCTTCAATTTCTTTTTATATTTCATCATTATATGTCGTCTCTGACTTATTTATGGGTCGACTTATATGCGGGTCATGCACTTTTAAATGTTTTTACCTATTCAATTTGGAGGGTCGGCTTATACGCAGACGGGCTTTTACATGAGTATATACGGTAGTTAGATTTTGTTGTCTCTGAAGTTAGAAATTTATTGAGCAATACTATCAGTTGAAGCATTTTTTCAGTATTAGATGTAAATTTATTGGATAACTGTTGAAGAGAAATCTTTCCAAACTTTCTGGCCCACAAAATGACCCGAGCCAAATCCAGTTTTAATGACATGAAAGAGTAAAGCTGATGCTCAGTCTTTTAGCTGTTGATGCTTTTAGGTGTTAATTATTTTGCACAAGGTTTGGAAAGCAGTGTTCACAGTGAATCAGTTATTATGTTCTTCCTAAAGATTAGCATTTATAACCATTTATACTTGATTATAAGTCAACCCCCCCCCCCCCTCTCTTTTTAGGGCTGCAAAAAGGCAATTTCTCTTTGACAGTCCTATAAGACAGGGTGTATTTTGCAAGTCAGATCCGTTTGAAGGGGTGACTTGTCATCAGTGAGTCAGAGTTGCACTTTGGAAAAATTAACAACCCAAACTGGATGGATAAGATAGATAGATAGATGGATGGATGGAAAATAAAGACAAAACCATTGTAAAGTACAATTATATTGTTGAGTGGAATATGTCACAAATACATTGACAACTTACAATTGGTCCATCTTCATGTAATTAAATCCATAATGCTTGAGATTTTAAATCCATTTGTATGATAAATCCATGAATTCAATTATAGGTCACTGGTATAAAAATAGTAGTTCAGAATGATCTAATTCACAATATCCCATAATATGTTAATTCCACACGTCGTACAAATAAACAGGGTCCACATTTTTGTGATTCACAGTATCTTATAAATGTCACTATCTAATGTCATCTTTTACAAAGTACAAGAATTCATCCTCATTGTCTGATAAAGTTCTGAAATTCTCCATCGTCGTCTAGTCGTTGTAAATCATTGTCTAGTCATCGTAAATATCATCCAACTCAGATTTTGCAGCTTTACTGTCATATGCAGGTGCTTATGTAGAGACTGAGCTTGGGCTCCGTAAGTAACACTTTGATGATAAAGTCTGTGAAATCTATTAAACGATGCAACTGAACATGTGTCAGTTGTGTGGTAAGATCACAAGGAGTTCAAATAACCACCCTCTGTTACTTGGCACTGAACAAGTATCAAACTTGCAGCTCGATCAAAGGGTTGTCACATGAGAAAACAAAGAGGGTGCTGCCTTTACATGTTAAGGAATTATGGTCAAACATGCACAGGAAGTTGTAGAACTCTACTTGGCACTGAACAAGTATTAAATTTACGACTCGATCAAAAGGATTGTCAACTTAAAAACAAAGTGAGTGTTGTTTTTACTAGCCGAGACTTATTGGCCCACATGCACTGTCAGATAACTTGGGAAATATCACTTGAGAATTAAATCTGACTTATGGAAAAGGAAAATGCAAATTTAATCAAAACTTTTATTGCATCAAGCAGTGTTACAGCAAAAAACAAATAATACAAATACAGGTTGTTTGGACTTGCATGACAATGGAAGCAATATACTTGCTTCTAAATACCCACAGTAAACAACATTGAAGGACACTTCACTTTGTGGTAGATAGAATTTAATTTACCAGTAATATTTTCAAATTATTAAAATCCAAATAAATGTAGATACAGGTATTGTGTAATGAATACCATCATGAAACAGATAAACACAGTGCATTCCATGTATGCATTTCTGAATGGGAATTGTGGAATGAACACGTAAATATATTTGAATTTGCAGTATTTTTAAGTACTGCAAACATCTAGAGTTTCCAACATTATCACTAGATTTATAATTAATTTGTATGTCTTGCTTATAAGACGACCTCTTCTCTGCATGAATCAAATTTTCAGTAAAAAAAACTTCAAGTTTTAAGT
Organism: Margaritifera margaritifera; assembly: GCA_029931535.1. NCBI lineage: Eukaryota > Metazoa > Mollusca > Bivalvia > Unionida > Margaritiferidae > Margaritifera > Margaritifera margaritifera. Next base: position 1,207,361 of record JAQPZY010001403.1, read on the forward strand.
GAGTATAAATGGTAATTCACTATTCCGAATCCTGCAAGATGTCAGTGCCTCAAAAATGTATGTCTCTTCAGTAAAATAATCCCTGTCCCAAAGTTATCTTGCCAGAATTTTTTTAAACTTGTTATTATTATTAGTGCAGTAATTGTACAAAGTAGTAGAAAGGAGAAATTCATTTTTACAAATACTTGATGTACATAAATACTACATGCAGCATTTTTGATCCATATTTATATGTGTTTCATACACAAACAGCTATTAAGAGCACAGACTCACATCTGCCATCACATATTATGCTGGTAGAGTAGGGTCTGTGCTATTGTTTCAAATCATAAACAATGAACACTATAGAACCCAGACTGCATTCAGTAAGGACAGTACTATGTACTGTAATACACCCTGGACTGTCTTCTCTGGAATTTTTGAGATTGTGGACAAATGCTTTCATCAAATTGGCATAGCTTTGAATGTCCAATTTTTAAATCAGGCTCTTCAAAGATTCATAAAATAAATATTACTTGCCATTGGAAAATGTATATTTAATCCATATCATCAAGTAAATGCATCTAAATGTACATCAAGCATACAACATTCTAGGTAAATTAACCATGTATCTTGGTATTAAATACTTCTGTTTACACGTCTCAGATGGCATGTGAAATAAAAAAATTGCATGCAATGCTTGCAGCAAGCTACCTTTCAACTGTTAGCAATAGCTTTTACAACCTAACTCCTTTCATTGGCAGCCTGTACAGAAGGATTGTTAACCTAGCTCCATTCACTGGCAGCCTGTACAGTAGGAGTGTTAACCTAGCTCCATTCATTGGCAACCTGTACAGTAGGATTGTTAACCTAGTTCCATTCACTGGCAGCCTGTACAGTAGGATTGTTAACCTAGTTCCATTCACTGGCAGCCTGTACAGTAGGATTGTTAACCTAGCTCCTTTCACTGGCACTGTACAGTAGGATTGTTAACCTAGCTCCTTTCACTGGCAGCCTGTACAGTAGGATTGTTAACCTAGCTCCTTTCACTGGCAGCCTGTACAATAGGATTATTAACCTAGCCCCTTTCACTGGCAGCCTGTACAGTAGGATTGTTAACCTAGCAATAGCCTAATGATATCTAACATTATTGAACACAGCTATGATCTACTGCTGTAGTATGCAGTCATGGTAGATCTGGGGCTATGCTCTTCGTGTTTGGGTGTCTGATGATCACTTATAAATACAATAAGCAAATTTTGATTCGTTTTCAGTTTTATTCCGTCTAATTGCTGACGTAAATGGCTACACTGACCAGAGAAAGCTGGGCCTGTTACTGCATGATTGCATGCAGATACCACGGCAACTGGGGGAGGTGGCAGCTTTTGGTGGGAGCAATGTGGAACCCAGTGTTCGCAGTTGTTTTGAAATGGTACGCAGCTGCGTTGAAATGGTAGGAACATCTCGGTATTTCTTGCTTGCTTCACCCTGGATGTAACAAACCATGGCATGTAGTTTCACATTTGAGTTACCTGCTGATTGCAGTTACAGATGCATGTTGTTACAAGTATTGATTAATTCACATTTACATTTACAGGTGTATGATTGGGTGATGTAATAAATCATTACAATCTACATATAGTATAGAAAGAAGAATCAAGAATGGCTTACTATGATCCTCCTAAACATTTCTCCACATTTTAATTCAGTTGCTGTACTTATTTTGTTTTTTTTGCAATTGTAACTTAAAAGAGTTATGGTCCCTGATTGCCTATCCACCTTTGGTTGCTACAGGACAACTTTAATGAGTGTTGGACTTAAACGAAGTTTATTAATCCCCCTTGATATTGTTGAGACCCTGACGGAGTAGAATTTCCAGCAATACATGTCATCATTTAGAGGAGTTATGGCCCCTGAATGCACATTTTCCCAACTTTGGTTTTCTAACATACAAGTTTCTGTTTAAAACCCTGCCAAATTGTAGTGAGAGGGTCCCTTTGTGATGCATGCATCACTAAAAGCTCTATTTTGAGCACTGAATTCACTTAAATGTAGGCTAATTGTTATTTAGTTTTTAATTTTATTTAATACATTTTATTCAGGAAATGAATGGCTGAAAAATGAGTGATAAATATAATATTACTTGTCTACAAATATAATGATTATTTTTGCTTGCTTTGAGAACTTTTATGGCTTAACTATAGTCCATTCAGACCTTAGTTTGATATGGCATTCCTTTTAAAATAATAGGTGTCTGTTTTTGGATCAAGCTTTACATTTGTTAAAATTAATATAAATTGAAACATTTTAGACAAGGTAAAGACAGTTAAGGACATTTTTTACACTTCTACAAAATGTAATTATCTGAATTCACCATTTTTCTTGGTGTACCAATTTTGATAGGGTACCAATTCTCATGGTGTACCAATTTTGGTGCCATTTTTCATGGATTTTGTGGTTGCTGCGAACCATGAATTTAAAGATCCAACAAAGAATGATTCTTCTGTAGAAATAATAGGAACCCTTCCCTAGTCCAAGAAAATGTAGGTACTAATGATAAATGAAAATGTCATTTTTCACAAAACCATGAAAAAAGATACCCACAAAAATAAAGAACAGTAGTTATTTAGATGATTGACCCATGGTGTGTTTGATTTCAGTCACACTGTAGATGGATAAAAAGGTTAATGACTTTGAGAGACATGATCATCTGTCATCTTTGCTATTATGGTGTACAACCAGTGTTAAACTGGTAATTGTACTGGTTTGAGTGGACATGCGCAAAATGCACAGTAATTAATCGAGATATTTTGTGTTGATTAATTTCCACAGTAATTAATCGAGATATTTTGTGTTGATTAATTTAGTTTGAAATTGGTGTAACTTATTTCTATATTGTTGAGCCTGCCTTGGTGTAAGCTTGACATAGTAATCATTTTGGCATCCATCTGTATGTCTGTCTCTCTGACTGTATATACATCTGCCACACCTTAGATTAAGGTCAGTATTCAAGTTTCTTGGCTTGGTGGGATTTCATCCCATTAAGCATATAGCATATTGTCTACTGTCTGTTACCAAGAATAGTTTGTGTTTCTAATAATTAGGCACTTTATATATTTAGCTCTTCTGGCCTTTTGATCTTGAAATGCCAGTCAAAATATGTGAAGGAACATAGCTCACATTCTAATCCTGAGGGAAAATGATTATTAATAGTCATTACCTCCCCTTGATTTAGTTTTGACTGCTTCTCTGTTGAACTTCAGACAGTACAGAATCATTTCAGTAGAAATTCTTGTCAAAGGTAATTAATTGGTTGAACATTTTATTAGTTTTTAATCAATTCTTAGTTAAGAGATATAAAAAAGGAAATCTTTTAAACATTTATAATTAAGATCAGATGTATTAAACTTCTTATTAAAAGTTGCGAATTTCATGATGTTGATCGAAACTTCTGGGCACTAACTGCAGTTTTCAACAATAAAATCAGTGATATATTAAGGTTTCATTTACCTATTTTGATCACAATTTTATTCAAGTTGAACAAATAGAGGCCTATAATTTTGTCAATTTTTGTATAAGAAAAAATTAGATCTTCACTTGCCCCCACATTATAAGCAGGTCCTTGAGTTTATTGGGCATGCAGTAACAAAGGAGCAGCGCAATAAATACTAAGGAATAGCACCTTAAACATCTAGCTGTCACAAGGTTTTTGAAATTATGTGATGAATACAATCATTTGTGATGTTTAAGACATGAACTTGATGAAGCTTTGAATCATAATTTGCATCAGGCTGCAAGAGGCTTATGCTATATTCAACTCATGTCATAAATTTTATATGTAATGAAAACCCATTTACACCTCTTTCTTGATAACTTGTGGGCAGTGGTGTCTATAAACATCAACAGCAGCATAAGCACGGGTGCATGATACTAAAATTTGGACAACACTAACAGTTTTGGGGGTGGTTGGTGCTAATGATTTTCATTGATGCATTAAAATTATAATATCCTTTGCTAGCTAGTGATAAGAGTGTGCTAAAATGAGGGAGCAGTAAAGTTACAAAAAGCTCATATTATTAATTTGTTTCATAAATTTCACATTTAATGAGCACCAATGTACTGGGTAATAACCTATTTAGTTACTCGCATATTCTTTTTACTTCACAGGCCAAAGGTCAGTCAGATATCCAGGTCTCTCATTTTCTTGAGTGGTTAAGGATGGAACCCCAGTCATTAGTGTGGGTACCAGTCATGCATCGCATGGCTGTTGCAGAAAATGCAAAACACCAGTCCAAGTGCAATATTTGTAAAGCTTTCCCTATTGTGGGTTTCAGGTAAGATACAGTGGTGGCCTTTATATTGTGTTTGCAGTTAAGTCTCATTAGATGTGTGTTTTGGTGTTTTTGACCAGATACAGGGTTCTGCCTAAATAGCCAGTAGCTGATATGTTTACCTTGGTTCAGCCAAATTCTAAACATTAATCTATTTCTTTCATCATGCCTAAGGTCACCAACACCCTCCAAAATGAAAATAAAAAGTTAGACGTTCTGTATATACTCGCATATAAAATGGGTCCAGTTGCAAACAACATAGACCCTGATCTGCCATCACATAATGCGCTGGCAGAACAGGGTGTATGTTGTTTGTTCTACTGATTACTCCTAGCAAACTACATAGAGACCCAGTTCTGCCAGCACATTATGCAACAGCAGATCCTGGTCTATGCAGTTGGATCTGACTTAAATGAGACAACTGGTATGTATGGTATTTCTGGTCAAAGCTCCAAAACAAATAAAGTTCAGATTCCATTTACGCATGTCTCAGAGTCATAATGACAGTTATTATTAAGAAAGGATTTCATCCATGATTCTTTGATTTTTTAATCCAGAGAACTTGTTTATTCAAAGAAAGGAGTGGGAACAAAATATCAGGATTAATGGCAATTCACCAATACTAGCTGAATTGTCATTATTTACTAGATTTATTACCCATGCTCTATTCTGATTCCTGTTAAGTAAGGCTACTTGTATACTATAATCTAAGATATGATTTAAATTAATCTAATTTGATATACAGTCACTTGACTCACAAATTTAAAAAAGCATGGACAAAATTAATCTAATTTGATATACAGTCACTTGACTCACAAATTATAAAAAGCATGGACAAATTTTATTTGCCATTTTTGGGATTAATGTTGAAATATGCCTTTTTAATGTCTTTCAGGTATCGTTGTCTAAGGTGCTTTAATTTTGACATTTGTCAAAATTGTTTCTACTCAGGGAGGAAAGCCAAACATCACAAACTCACACACCCCATCCAAGAATACTGTACTCCTGTAAGTAACGATTTAAAAGCATTTTTCATAAATTGAAGGTATCGTATTCATTTCCAGTATAAATGTAACATTACTTTAGCCTTAGGGAAATTTGACTCTGGTAAGGTAAGGTACAGTCTTACAAAAATATGCCTAATATTATGGATTTTCAGATTTGTCAGGACATCCATACAGAGAATAAATAAGTGAGAGGACAAATGATTGAAATGGATATAAAAAGGATAACTAAAGATTTTTTGTAATTGTAATTGTTTTATCTTGATATCAGAATCTTCATTGAGTTCTGAATATATTTGAGATGATGCAAACTACATGTAATTTTAGAATTTTATCATTATACACTTTGCCTGTTCTGAATGTAAATAATGTTGATTAAGTTTTTATTACAACCTTAAAAGTTTCAAAATTAGTGAGACAACTGAACTTGGAAAACCTCATTCACATTATACAACATACCATAATTTCTGCTTGTTTTCAGATGGGAAAAGAAAATTATTTTTTTCCTGTCCAAAAAACAAAGAAAAATACTTAATTCAATGTCCAAAAAAACAAACAAATGAACGAAAAATCCAAGCTCAAGCAACCAAATCCACACATACATATTAGGTTATCCCTCGAGTCACACAGCAAAGTAATCACACTTTACATGTACATTAATGCATGAAAACTGACATTACTTGCCTTGTTTCATCTAATTTATTTCATTCCACAAGAAAAAGAAAGCATATTGAAAAACAACTTTACACATGAAGCCAAAGAATCTGACATGTTTTAAAATCTGCAACATATACATAACACCCATGAAAATCTGCATAAATATAACTTGGATTGGTCACAGAATTTTTCATTAAATAAAATCAAAATAAAAATAGATATAATAGGATGAATCTTGAGTTTTCTTTTCCAGATAGTTAAAGCAGTAGTGTATTTCAGTAGTGGGTGGGAGAGATAGATAGTCAGTCCTAAGTGTTACTAATAGAACCAATGAACCAATGCCAGTTAATGTGGTCTGGTACCAAAACATATACAAGACTAATACAAAACTAAATTACATTCCAATACTTATAAATTCATAACAACATATAAAAGACGTGAATAAGAATCAGTTTTATGCTCAGTAATTTTTAAAAAAATATGTTGTTATCCTCTGAAACTACATCCTATGTACAAAGCTGGTATGTGACGGGGTGCAGGTTTTAGTATTGTCCATAATGGAAGTGTTGAAGTAAATGTTTGAGATGAGGTCTTTGACATGAACAGTTTTCTCTTTCAATAAAGGGTAACATATTCTTCTTGTGTTTTTGTGATTGAGATCTGGTCGCTACAATTGAGTAATATAGTTTTAATCAAATGTTATATCTTATATCTATGTCAGTGATCTAATGAATAGTGAAATGTGGTTCTCCCAATTTTCAACAATTAGAATGATATGTATAACTTGTCAGGACTATTTCTGATGATAAACAAGTAATTTGACCACATTCCAAAAGTATAATTAGTCTTTCACATTTTGTCTTATCATTATAGAAGTACAATTGTGTCCGAAAACATCAGTGCATAAATAAAATTCTTTTATTTCAATGTCAGAAAATTACAAGGCATGAAAAATTATATTGGTCCCCCAAAAATTTGGAGTCAGTAAACAAACTGTGTCCAGAGATGTAATTATCATTATGTGAAAAGAATTTTAAAAACTCAAATAACACTTAGATGTAATGATTTATAGTAATTTCAAATTTTCTTTGCAGACAAACTCAGGTGAAGATCTTAGAGATTTTACCAAAGTATTTAAGAATAAATTCAAGTCCAAGAAACACTTCCAGAAGCATCCTCGGTTAGGCTACCTCCCTGTACAAACCGTTTTAGAAGGGGATGTTCTTGAAAGGTGAGTTTCCCTAATTTATGTTCTGTTCATTTGAATGTAAAATTGGTCTAGTTGAGAACAGAGTAAGAACCTAGAGCTTCATTTTTTGTCTGACCAGATAAAAAATAAGATTACCAGAAGCTATGTTGGATTGGCATCAAGATAAGGAAATCTTGCTCATGAAGTTGTATTCAGTACAGTGAATGCTGTTAGTTTGTAAAAACATTAATATCATTTAATGAAACCTAATCATATATTTTTTTATAAATCACTTGAAGTAAAACAAACAGCTTGTGACAAGACAGTTTTATTACGTATAAAATGTGTACAAAATTCAATAGTTACTAAAGATTTGCTTTTTAGCACTTTTGTAAGAGATAATTTCTTGCTTTCATTTCTGCAGTTGACAACTGTCTCAATGCATAGGATGTCGCCATATTTGTAAGCTCTGTTACAGCAGTAATAACCTGTACTGAAGTTTCTCAGTCCATTCCAATTATGTGACAAGTTGACAGTCAGTTGAAAGTGACTCAGAATTTTGTTTTGATTTTAGTATGGATTTTTTTTATTGATACAATTTGATTTCATTTGAAAAAGTTCATGTCCCAGCAGTATCGCAAAGTATCTTGATAAAATTTTTAGTCTGCGTAATGAATCAGTAAAAGTTATCCTGCCATAATGAAAAGTGGTAGGTTCCCATAGCAGGTTGAACAAATCTGACAGCCTTATAAACTGCTTCCTCATGTATCTCCATAATCTGAATTCATCGCCATTATTTACTATAAAGTTAAATGGCTATGTTCTGTTTGATTTTTGTTTTGACTGTTACAAAATAAATTTCATTACAACATTGAATCAGTCTACCAAATGTAACAGCAGTAGATCAAATGTGACCTAGTAATGTCACAATAATATTCATCATGGTAACACTCAAAGCCCAGACTTATTTTTTTGTTCTTTATTCTGTCCAAGCTATATATTTCTTTAGACTGTAGCATTATCAACAACAACAGCATCTTCATACTTTGACTATGTACATCATTTGACTTTTAAGAAAAAAAAATCCAGCTTTGATTTCCTTTTATGTATATATAGTCCATTGCCACCATTCTAAAAAATGTACATGTAATTGTATAGGTGTCCTATTAATGTATGGACCTAATTAGTAATTGTCATCACACATGTAAGAATATTGTTGCTGTTTTTGAGCACAGATCTAGAGTTTTTATTATATATCTAAAACATGTGCAATAATCATATTGATTAAGTTGAAGGAATATATTAAAAGTATACTCAACATCAAAGCAAACATGAAAGTTTTTTGTCCAGCCTATGTAAGTGGGAAAGTGATATATAGTAGTCACTTGTCCCACAGTGTTGTCATCAAGAGTTTGTTAAGGTTTTGGTTAACATTTTTTTGGGACACATTTCCCAAATCCCTCGATGAATTCTCTTCATACTTGGGATGAATCATTATGAAACTAAGGCAATTCTTTCTTTGATGCACTCACTCACTCCTTTGACCTTGGGTCAACAATGGCTTCCTTGTTATTAAAATATTATTTGATCACAAATATTATTATCCATAGAGCATGTTTATATACTGAAAGACCAATACCCATACGGTGCAGAAAATATTAATGCAACCTGTGTATGTCATTCAAAAGTGAGATACCATTTATGATCAGGTAACTTGTACGATGAAGCCTCAGTGAGTAAATGGGTTTAGTTTCCTGGGAAACATTGTTCTCAGAAAACAATCATAGCTTCCATTTCCTTGACATGATATGGCTAATAATGTGTTAGATGCCTCACTTTTTTCACAGTGATCGGGTTGTTCGTACATAGTCATTGCTGTCTTAATTGCAGATATCGACTTATTCTGGAGTTTGTATAAGATTTAATAGTTGAATAACAGTTGAAACATGTACAACATACAGAACTTATGGAATTTGTTCCATAAACAATTAATTGTCGAAATATGCACACCAAATACACATGCAGCATGTTCACACAATCAGACAGGGAACACATTTTTGGATGATATTCAGTTGTTCTCAGCTAAGCCTTGGCATTACTGAATTTCAAATATACTCAATAAGTTCCACATATAATTAACCATTTTCCAGTAATTTTGAGTAAACAAAATCCCTAGCAGTGTGTTTTAATATTAACTAAACCTTTTCACTCTGCAAGGCATGAACACACATGCGTTATCAGATTTTGGGGGTTATCTCCTCTGGAAGCACAAATAACATGCTGATTGGACCTATTCTTTGTTGCATGGTTGAAAGTCTATGTATATATACATTTCATGGATACACGAAATAATTGTGCATGAATTATGTTTAATAAGACATTTGGTATTTCTTTTGGTGCAGAGTATATATATCAAATTATCATTTATGGAAAGAAATATTGAAGTATACTGGTTGTTCAAATGAAAACTCCTCAGTGTATCTACTTTTCAGCATTTTTAAGAGTTAGTTTAATTACAAATCATGCACAGATAAAATATTTGTGTTTCTCACATTCAGGAAATGTGAAATTACAATTTGCCTGTCAATGTGAAATTACAATTTGCCTGTCAATTTCCATTACTGCATTGGAAGCAGTCTGTAATATTGGGGAACCAGTCAAATTTGCTCTTTTGGGGGGAAAAGAAGACATAAATCATGCAATCATTAGAATTTCATAGATTTAAAATGAGCTCTTTCTATTGTCCAAAATTTGCTAAATGTGAGTTCATTGTGAATGGGCTTCCCTGCATGTTTTAATATTTGGGATTTAATTGATGGAACTATGTTGATCTCAGTACTCCAGAAGAATGATCTGTTTACAAGTATAACATAGTTATTCACTGGCAAGATGGAAAAATATAGAGTTTAAAATGGTAATAAAATAGAAGAGATCATCACAAGTTTCTTAATGAGCAGGCACCCTTCGTGTGGATGTGTCCACCAAGGCAGGTTTGAAAACTAATCTTTTTATCTTGCCAAAAAGAGAAAATTTGAAGCACTATGATTTTCTGTTCTTTTTTTTATGATGGACTATATTCATTTGTGGTTTTGATTTCCTATTGTATCAGTTGGTAGCAAAGTCAGCACTTCCATTCTTTGGACAAAAAAAATTAGTAAAAGATGCAAGCAGGAAAAGAATCAATTGTGTAGTTCTGCAGACATAGAAAAGTCCAGCATAAGTGTTTTTGTCTATGATGGATATCAATCCCTCCAAAACCTATGACAATGCTGTTTGCTTTTCTGTTTCTAAGAATAGTTTTGTTTCTGATAATAGTAATTTTTCTATATTTAGCTGTGTTGGCATTTTGGCCATTAAAAATTCAGGTAACCTATGTAATGGGACATAACTGTAATTATCACCCTAAGAAGAAATGAGTAGACTTAGAGTGTTTACCTCCCTTGGTATAGTTTGACAGCTTCTGTGTAATACTTCAAACAGTATATAATTTCGATTAAAAGAGATGCACATAAAAGGTATTTGCTTTAATATTTTCTCAAAATATATAATATTATTTTAATAAATTCTCTGTTAAGAGATAAAGAGGTAAAATAATTATTTCAAATTACATATATTTAGAGGGAAATTGGTATTTGCTTATTATCATAAAAAAGAATCATGATTATCAATATCTCATAATTTATGTTCATCCCTTTATGTAGCATGTTATTTGAACCTTCTAAATAATCAGTATTCTCAATAATTTGATTTTATTTTCCCACATGTTTCTATGGTTACAAGAAATTGCACTCAATTCTTGCATATTAATTTTATTTTCTCCACATGTTCCTTGGCATTAGTTACAAGGAATTGCACTCACCTCTTGTATGTTAACTTGTTGGCAATATAATCTGTATTGATATATAACATGTACAAACATTCTTATGGACAGATATATGTTTGTTTTTTTTAAAACTTGTTTATGAATATAAATCTTGTAACATATACAGTATAGCATGAATGGTATGATTGTCCTAGAAATAGTATGCAAACATGAATATCAGGTACATACAGAGTATTTCTAAGCCTAGGATTCTGGACTTATACATCTTTTGAAAAGGCAGGGGGTTGGGGTGGGCTTATCTTTCCCAAAAGCTTTCTAAGATAAAAATTCTTCAAAATTGTATGGAAGGTTTTGATTGGCTTATTATCAAGCAACCCAGGCTTCTCATGGGAGAATTTTGGTTATTGTGTCTATCAGAGGTCAGTGAAAAATGAGTTCAGCCAAAACAGGCCTCATCTGGTAACCAGATTATTTAATTCTACAGATTAATAAGGTAATTAATTAATGATTAATGAAGGTTACATGTTGGAAAAATACATTTCTGCATTGACAAAGATGATTCATTATTTGTGTTTTTTAAGTGATTATGATGGTGAGATATTTTGTAGTTAGGAAAACAAACACATTAAGAGCTGGCTAGATTTTCTTTGGTTTTTTTATCTCCTGCCATGTATACATGACCTTTTTCAGATGTCTGTTATTTTAGAGTACTGTAACAGTTTAACATTGTGTTACACATGTATACCAGTTCCAGCTGTTACTGGGTACCACAGAGAAAAATTAATTGAGAAAGAAGTGGCGAGTTGGGAACTAGTTTACCACTGTACTTATCACTGCATATTAATAATCAAATATTAGTTATAAAATCTTATTTGGGCAAAGTCAAACAACCCTCAATTTCAGAAAAAATTGAGAGAGTCAATGGTTGATCTGGCCTTGGGTGCAAACAAGTCAAGGTCAGTTTTTATTGCAGCTTACTTTTCCTTGTCATCATTAGAGAACAATAATATTTTTTCCAGCTTCATATTGAGAAAAGTCTTTTTTTTATTGTTGAGAAAATCTGATTTACACTGAGTTGGTTAGACTTGGTTGATTACAATATACTTTCTTGATATCTCCTCCATAAGAAGATTGAGCAAGTTTTCACAATAAAGTGTCACCAGTTTTAACTTGGCTTATTTGTTTGAGAGAAAAAAGTTGCACAAGATTGCCACAATAGTTTTCAAATTGATTATTGAATTGAAAACTGAGAAATTTCACCTATTTTGTACTATTTTAGGATGAACATTTAACTATTGAACTATTCTTTTTGACCTGAAATTTATGCACAAACATGTTATTACATGAATTAATTGTTTCTAGCCAGTTTGATTTGTGCAATTGTAGGTTATACTCAAACATCGGAACTACACATGTTGATTAAGTTTATGTTTTAAGATCTACTAGTCAAAGACAGGCCCCAGGTGGCCGAGTGGTCTAAGGTGCTCACCTTTACAGATCACTCACACATCTCACCTATCCATGTAAGTTCAAGTCTTGCCTCAACCAACGTGGGTCAGTGATTCTTCCCAGGTTCTTCCTCCACCAAATATACTGGCCTCCAGGTATAGCCTATCATGTGCTGAAAAATGGTGTTAAACCTCACAGAACGAAACCAAACCTACTAGTCAAATACCAGAAGAGCTTGTGCAATGGCTTGTTTTCTGTCATCCATCTGACTTCCAGCCATATGTCTAAGTTTGCTATTGCAAATCCTCTTTAAACATCTGGGAGGATGCTAATCATCTTTAAACTTCTGGGAGGATTCTAATCTGAGAGTCTAGTTGTTTCTAAATAAAATTGGTGCCCGTCAGACATCCATTATGGTCACCATTGTAGCCAAATCTTGTTATTGCTATTCCTCCAGAATGGATGGCAATATTGACATGGAGTTTTCACAAAAAAAGATTTTGTATGATGTCTATTCGGTCCTAAATGAAAATGATACCGAAAACTGACATCGAGAGTGGCCACCATAATGGCTATCTAAAAAATCAGCACTACTCCTCTTGAAGGAATGATAATTAACATGGGGTTTTCTCAGAAACACTTCTTGCAATATGTAATTTTCACTGAATAAAAATAGTGCAGATTTGTACACAAGCATATCCACATTTTTGTGAAGGTGTTTGGAAACCAGACCTAATAAGGACCATGGAGAAAAAGTAAAAAATCATTGCTTACATTTTTATACATCATTGAGTTTAATTATAAACACAGTGACTCATACATATACAGATGAATTTTTGACCAGACCTTGTTGATGTATTTAGTTGCTTTGCAATAAACAAGTTGATAGCCAGTACTCTGACATTGATTTTAAGGTCAAAGGTTACGACTTGTTTTTTTGTTTTTTTTAGCTCTTCTGGCTTGTGGGCATGATAACACAACAATTATGAATAGAACTTTTTATCAAACCTGGTTTATGTATATCTCTGAAAAATACCTTGAATGATGCCAAATCAATTACTTGGTTGTTTTTTGTTTTACCAAAAATATTAGTTATATCTTTAACCAAACTTAGCATGTGGGTATATCTTGACATTGTCTGATCCAAGTTCCATGATATTCTATCTGTGATATCATGTTCATGGTCAAATGCCATGACATAGATTTTTGTAATCTACTTATCTTGTGAACATGTTAGCTCAAACATATAAGAACATATATTTTTTGTCATTAAGAGATTAAGCTGTATTATTAATCTTAGAAACTTTTCCACTGTTGCCATCCATATTGGAGGAAATAATGCATCACAGAGAGATCATGATTTGGAAACTGACAGAAGAAGTATAAAATCAAATTCTAAGACACATCCATGCACAAAATCCTAGATGTGAAATAGTTTTGTGTGAACTGCCACCACAAGAACGTTGTGATGTATGGGATATAAATTAATCCATCAGAAGATTAGCACAACAGCGGAACTGTAAACTGGCCTAGTGTCAATGACTAGGGTTTTAGATGGCTGTATAGACAAGAGACTACATGGCAAAAATGATTTGATTCACCTTTCCTATGAAGGAGTAGAACTACTCATCAAAAACATAAATGGAGTCATTAGAGTAGTGCACAATTACATTGATGTTAACATTCAGAAGGAAAATCTGAAAACTCAAGATACAGTCAAAACTTTGTGAACAGACTTAAACAGTTCCAAAATTATGGACATTTAAGGACAAATCAAGGATCTAATTTGTGTGGTGAAATAAACCATACTGTTGCAGAGTGTAGGAGTAGTGGTAAGGAATTTAGATGCTGATTATGTTCCAAGATACATGTAGGACACAAAAGCCAAAATTCATCATTCTAGTCAAAAGGACACAGGCAATGATGCTGTTAGTGTTTTATTAGTGGTGCCAATAGCTTTTACTCAGATTCTTGTGAACTGGTAAATCACAAAGTTTGTATGGTAAATCCTGATCCCACTTATAGAAACAGATTCAACATCTTAACTTATGTATGTAGTGAATGCAACAAATCTATATGTAGATTTAATTATTCCTCTAGCAGTAAAGATGACAACACAACCAGGATTTATGCCAGAAATAAACATAGTGCAAATATTGCAACTATCAGAACTAAAAAACAAACTTCGCACAAGAATTGGTCTGAAAAAGCAAGTAAATGAATGCAGTAATAGTTATGTCTCTTTGAGTGCCCAAAATAGTCATTACAATCCTGTTACAGTTATGAATTTAGGAATTTTAGGAAAAGGTACATGTACAGTATTAATGTAAGTCATATCAATATTCAATACATCTGAGGGAAAATCGTTCAAGTTAAACTCATGTTAACTTCTGCAGATAACAATGTACATTTGTTCGCATCTCAGAAATGAAGTTGACCAAAAGTCAGACTGATGATTTTCTCTTCATTGATTGATATGACAAACTTGTTCACAGAGACCGGAAGGCAGGAGATGGGGGGACTCCTAGTATATGTAAAAAAAATGGTACAGTCGCTAAAGAAGGATGGATCTTAAATCAGAAGAAGTTGAATCAATATGGATTCAGATCACCCCAGAATAGCCAAACACTGTTTAGTGGGTTTCATCTATAGGCATCCATCTTAAAATGTTGACTGGAATGAACTTTTTGTATTTCAAGTAGAGGAAGATATAAATAAAGAGAAAGAATATTACATATTAGGTGACATGATTAGGGACCTCCTAAATGAACAAATAAAGAAACTCTGGTTTGATTTTGTGGAACTTTTGGGGATTTCACAATTAGTTAATGAGCCCACATAAGTAACATCAAATTAAAAAACACTTATAGACCACATGAGTAACATCAAATTAAAAAACACTTATAGACCACATGAGTAACATCAAATTAAAAAACACTTAGAGACCATATATACAAAAATACACATGAGTAACATCAAATTAAAAAACACTTATAGACCATATATACAAAAATACACAAGAAATTTTTTCAAGAATTTCTGTTTTGAAAGTTAGTTTCAGTGATCATTTTGTTGGGGGTTTTTTTTCAAAAAAAGCAAAACAACGATGTAGGAGAAACAGATGTTGGTAAATCCATCACATACAGGTCTTTTCAAAATTTCAATAACGATAATTTTGTAAAGGATTTGGAGCATATACCCAAGGATAGTATCAACATTTTTGAAGATGCCAATAGTATTTAAAGCACTTGTTCAGATCTATTTTTGAAAGTTATCAGTAAACATGCACCTTTGAAGATACGTAGCATGAAGTATTATCATCAACCTAGCTGGGTCACCACAGAAATTTGAAGACACATAGGATGAAGTATTATCATCAACCTAGTTGGGTCACCACAGAAATTTGAAGACACATAGGATGAAGTATTATCATCAACCTAGCTGGGTCACCACAGGAATTTTGAGACACATAGG
Organism: Margaritifera margaritifera; assembly: GCA_029931535.1. Taxonomy (NCBI): domain Eukaryota; kingdom Metazoa; phylum Mollusca; class Bivalvia; order Unionida; family Margaritiferidae; genus Margaritifera; species Margaritifera margaritifera. Next base: position 1,223,267 of record JAQPZY010001403.1, read on the forward strand.
ATGAAGTATTATCATCAACCTAGTTGGGTCACCAGAGAAATTTGAAATACTATGAAAAGACTCGACCACTTGAAATTTGTCAGTAATAAAGACGAATACAAAATTTGAAGAAATAAAAAAGTTAGCAAAATGATTAGACAAACCAAAAAAAAACAACCCCATTACCAAAAGATTCTTGATGATAAGAAAAACAACACCAAAACTATCTGAAAATATTCAAGGAATTTGGAGCAGAGAAGTGCAAGAATAAAATAGATATATCATCACTAATTAATCATGATAACCATGTTTTCAATTCAGATGATATTGCAAATGATTTCAGTGAATTCTTTGTAAGCATTGCTTCAAAAAGTAAAGAACTTAAGTTGAAATCTGATCATTCAGAACTTAAAACCTTTTGTTCTACATAATTTCCAATTGATACTAAATTTGAAATTCTGGAAATGAGTTCTATGTAATCACAGTTTAATAACAAGTCAATTTCTCCAATCTTGGAAAACTGTGAAAGTAACATCACTGCATACAACTAAATCAAAAGAGGATGTAAACAACTATAGACCAATATTAATCCTTCCATCTCTTTCCAGATTACTAGAAAAGCATGTTCACAGTTCTTTTATGAACTAGCTCAACAATCTGGACAATCTACATCGTGAAAATCAATCTGACTTTCAAAAAGATCATTTTTGTGAAACTGCACTTATTTCAGTGATTGTCATGTGACTGAAAGCCTTTGATGGAGAAAAGATTGTAGGCACTATAATGATTGATGTTTGAAAGGCTTTTGACCTGGTCAATCACAACATTCTTCATGAAAATTAAAAAATCTATAAATGTAGTGAAGATACTCTTTAAGTGGTTCACATCCTACTTGAGCAATAGATCTCAACAGGTAACATTAAATGGACACCTATCTGATTATAAAACCATACGTTGTGGAATACCACAAGGTTGTATCTTAAGTTCCTTGTTATTTGTTCTGTCCATAAAATAATAGCTGTTCAAGTCTTTTGAAATTCATAAAATTTGCATAGGTTGAAGGTCGCAGACTTCTCTTATCAAATACACAAAGAAAAAGAGTGGTCAGTGAATTTTGTTCAATATGACATAATTATTGAGATCACATTATTTTCCTACAACAGAAACCCCATGCAGCTGGTACACAGCAGGTCATAAATTGCCAAAGATTTCCAAAAAGTCTTGTATACTTTTCAATGATTTTATCATTTTCTTTCACAGGACTGTTATTGCAATTATTTAGATTGTACAAGAGTTTTCCTTTTTCATTATTTAAAGAGAGACAGAAGTCATAACCAGGTAATCTATAAGTCAGAAATCTCGCAGAGCTCATACACCTAGGTAAAAAGTGACATCATATCAATCATGTCATAATATGATGATCATGCCATTTTGAGCTGCGCAGTAAGCATTGATTTTAAACAAGCAGACACCCTAGCTACTGAGTCGCCACTGCTTTCTAGCACTTGGGGAAATAGTTTGAACCCTTGAACTCAAACTCTGTCTTTATGCTTCAGCAGATGTTTAAACTTGGCTTACTAAACTTTGCAAATGATACATGATCCTGTATAAACATGATGCCATGGAAACCACTTCACCCAGGCCAATAGTATATGATCCTGTATAAGCATGATGACATGGAAACCACTTCACCCAGGCCAATGGTATATGATCCTGTATAAGCATGATGACATGGAAACCACTTCACCCAGGCCAATGGTATATGATCCTGTATAAGCATGATGACATGGAAACCACTTCAACCAGGCCAATGGTATATGATCCTGTATAAGCATGATGTCATGGAAACCACTTCACCCAGGCCAATGGTATATGGTCCTGTATAAGCATGATGACATGGAAACCACTTCACGCAGGCCAGTGATATGTGACCCTGTATAAGCATGATGACATGAAAACCACTTCACCCAGGCCAATGGTATATGATCCTGTATAAGCATGATGACACAGAAACCACTTCACCCAGGCCAATGGTATATTATCCTGTATAAGCATGATGACATGGAAACCACTTCACGCAGGCCAATGGTATATGATCCTGTATAAGCATGATGACATGGAAACCACTTCACCCAGGCCAATGGTATACGATCCTGTATAAGCATGATGACATGGAAACCACTTCACCCAGGCCAATGGTATACGATCCTGTAAAAGCATGATGACACAGAAACCACTTCACCTAGACAAATGGTACAAAACCCTGTTTAAGCATGATGACATGGAAACCACTTCACCCAGGCCAGTGATACTTGACCCTGTATAAGCATGATGACACAGAAACCACTTCACCTAGACAAATGGTACAAAACCCTGTATAAGCATGATGACACAGAAACCACTTCACCTAGACAAATGGTACAAAACCCTGTATAAGCATGATGACATGGAAACCACTTCACCCAGGCAAATGGTATATGATCCTTTATAAGTATGATGACACAGAAACCACTTGACCAAGGCAAATGGTACAAAACCCTGTATAAGCATGAAGATACAGAAACCACTTCACCATAGCAAATGGTACAAAACCCTGTATAAGCATGAAGATACAGAAACCACTTCACCATAGCAAATGGTATATGACCTGTATAAGCATAATGATACAGAAACCACTTCACCATAGCAAATGGTACAAAACCCTGTATAAGCATGAAGATACAGAAACCACTTCACCATAGCAAATGGTATATGACCTGTATAAGCATAATGATACAGAAACCACTTCACCATAGCAAAAGGTGTATTACCCTGTATAAGCATGATAACACAGAACTCACGTCACCTAGGCTAATGAAATTTGGTAGATATATTTTATATGCATATGGCAGGAACTTGTGTTACCATATACATCAGTTTTGCCAGTTTATCAAGTTTATTTTACTTCCTGGACTTGGGACAGTTTTTGCTCCATTGGGGGCATATGTGTTTTTTCAGACACAAATCAGGTTCATGATCCAAGACAATTTGAAAATATGGAATTGTTGATATTTTCAACAAAAGTTTGTAAAGTTGAAGCTTTGAAGGGCAAATTTTGTACCTTTTCTATGCATCAAAATCCATTCCAGTCTATAATGTTTGTTTCTTCCAAGTTATCTTCTTGACATATACCGGTACCATATATACTCGCATATAATTTGAAACTAGATGCAAACAGGGTCTATGTTGTTCTACTGATTATTCCAAACCAGATCTGTCAACACATTATGTGACAGCAGATCTGGGTCTGTGTAGTTGGTTAGATTCAATTTATAAGCAAGTATATACGGTAGGTACTTTTTTTTATAAAGCAGAATGAATTTCCTGATCTTCAATCAGATTGTTTGGTAATGATCCCAGCTTTGCCATTGAGCTTCATTAAATTGCTTCTCTATTAGAAATCTTAATTAAATGGCTTCTCTATTAGAAAGTTTGTATCCTTGCCCGATCCTGAGTGCACAGTATAAAATCAAATTCCAATACAACGAGATTGACAGGCAAATCCAGCTAGTTTCCACTTCAACATTGATTGGTCAAAGTAAGCTTAAAAAAAAAAAAGCTTGTGTGACTCACATCAGTCATGTTGGACACTGTGATTTGTCAGAATCATGAATTGGTGTGATTCTATTGGAAAATGTATTTACATGTATTAACTTGTCTAGTTTAAAGTAGAGCAGACTCTGTCTGGACTAAAACCTCATCATGGGAATTGACCGAATTTACAGGTAACATGTACATACTTTGCAATTGAAAAGCAGCAGTGTACTTTGTCGTAAATTCATCTGATATTTATTTAGAAGGCAGACAATCAATTTGAATCAAGATAAACAGATTTAGATTGGTTTGAAAATTGGTCTATTCTGTAGTAGTACATGTATGTTACAATTTACTAAATACAGTACAACCTGACTGAAGATGTATACACACATGCACACACACACATACAAACATATACATATATAACACATTGGAAAGATTAGTGGAAACTGGGACCAGGATAATTTTTACCATTTAACTGAGGTGGCTGGTGAACAGAGGTAAAGGAAGGAAAAATGTATGAAAGGAAAACCAGAGATGATTATAATGGAACATTGGACTGCATCTGAGTTTCATTCTTGGTTGTCCAGTATGTTGACATCTCTGATTGACATTGAGCAAGTTTTAAAGCAGATACTAAATTCCTTTATGATTTTAGATATAATTGATGGATACAGTGATATTATGTGTGTATTTTCATTCTTATTGCAGTCCGTCCCCCTCTCCACAGCACAGTATATCACAAGACATGCATTCCCGGCTAGAGCTGTATGCCAACAGGTGAGTGAGTCAGCTTATTAATTATTACCGAATATGTTGATTGATTAATTTATGTGTTTAAAAAGTTGTGGAAAACAATCAATGCATTGTTTTTTTGCATCTTCTTTTTTATTTGTTTGAGTCATATTACTTGAGATCCCCTATTGCATACCATAGTAAATAATATTTTCTTGGTGAGAAATTAATGTACGTATTATCAGTATTTTTTGTGTATTTTATTTGAATTTTTGTTCAGATTTGGTTGATATTAGTCCTGTTTCATACCAGAGTAAGTCATAATTTTCCAGGTAAACTAACATTGACAGTGATACTCACTTGGAGTATGCATCATGCTCAGTCATCAGAAGTTTTCAATATTGGTATAACTCATTGTTAGTCTGTGTTTTAGCATACACTCAGATTAGATTTAAAGGCTTTTTATATTGGCAGTAATTAGCCAGGATTGTGCTGATGTGCCATTAAACCCTATACACACATATGTACATACATATGTACATACATACATACATACATACATACATACATACATACATACATACATACATACATACATACATAACCACCAGTTCATTTTTGCATTGGTACATTTTACCATGCACTGAGGTTATCTAAAACGTAGACATTCAAAGCAAGTCTCTTAATGATTTTTTCTAGGTTTTATTGCATGCAGTGTGAAAACATTGGTGACTTTTTACTGTGAATGTTTTAATGCTTTATTCTGCATGTAGTTGTGCACAGGATCAATGCAAATTTAGTAGTGTCTGTAGCATCTTTTATCAATACACATTTACCAATACACATCTTTGCTATTACGAAACTATTAATAAGGCACTTTGTATGAATGATCAGACGATATGAGTCATCAAAAGCTGTGTAATGAGTAAGAGAAAAAAAAATGTCATATGACACACTACCATACTAGCTTCTATTGGAGGTGTAGACAGGGTGCAAATTGGTGCTTACTAAAAATGTGAAATTTTCAATTCAAAAGTCTGTACATGTGTGGAAATATAAAACATATGAAACTATCTTGAAGTGATAATAATTCTGTTGCAGCATGTTTCTAAAATAGTTATAAATATTGAACAATAATTTCAAATGTTAAATAACTGGACGAAAGAATTTTTTTTTGGCTAATATCCAGACTTTAGTAATTGGAACATTTGTGTTAAACTTAATACATTTTGGAAGAAATGCCAGTTTGGTGTAAGTGGTCTTGGACATGTTTACATTTCTCATGCCGCAGGTTAGCAGAAGTAGAACAGAGACAAGCCTCAGCAACATCAGATATGTAAGTACTATTTTGGTTTGTGTACATTATATATCCATAAATATATTGATACCCTCCCTGGTATTAATCAATTAGAGGTCTTTATTTGCTCATATTGAAAAGTATTTTTGTCTTACCTGTTAATGGAGAGACATAAGGACAGATCTCCTTCATTATAACACAGTAGTTATATGTAAATAGTACTTACATATCTGGTGTCCAAACATGTCCAAGACCACTCACAGTAGTTGGGGTTCATAACTGCTGACAGCGTTATACACCAGTATGTGGTTTAGTCAACAATTCTATGAACACTTTTATCAGCATCTAGAATGGGGGGTGGGGGTTTAGAAGTCAGATGTATAGCAATGATTTTATTTTATGTAAATTAAATACATTTTGTTGCTTCTTTGTATCTGTATGTTTAATTTTGGCAAATACTAATGGTTTCATAAGGAAATAAAGATATAATGCTAAGCTTCATGCTGTTTTCTTTTAAATGGTATTGTCATATATCTGATAAACCAATTCAGGTACAATTATTTTCATGTAAATTGTCAGCTAATAGATATTTAAAATTCAATGTTCTTTTTTTTTATTTTTATTTTAATTTTTAAAATTTTTGTCCGAGAATCCATTACAGTATCGTGCTATATCCAAAATCATGCTTATAATGAAGTGCGTTATAATGAGGGAGAGCTGTGTCACTTTTCTACCAGTGATGCAGAAGGGTTTCCTGTCTTGTTTGTGACAGCAGGGTTTCCTGTCTTGTTTGTGTCAGCAGGGTTTCCTGTCTTGTTTGTGATGGCAGGGTTTCCTGTCTTGTTTGTGACAGCTGGGTTTCCTGTCTTGTTTGTGATGGCAGGGTTTCCTGTCTTGTTTGTGACAGCTGGGTTTCCTGTCTTGTTTGTGACAGCTGGGTTTCCTGTCTTGTTTGTGACAGCAGGGTTTCCTGTCTTGTTTGTGACAGCTGCATAGGCAGTGTCAACATTAAGATTATGTGTTAAAGTTTGTGAAAGTAGTGTATTTTATATATAGTTGCTATATTCTACTCAAACTATAGGTATAATATTACTATTTACTTAAAGTATGTACTTATAGTATGCAAAGTTTTCCTGTCTCATCTGCTTAAGTTGAAAATTGCATCATAATGTCAATCACGGATGAGACACAATCACAACATCCTCATCCCTTTCTGATGCAAGTCAAATAGTGTGAACTCTCTGAAAGAGACTCTGAGATAATCATGGTGATACTTACCAAATTGGTAAGATTTTTTGGTGGACAAAGATCTGGCTTGATGTGTGAAGAACATATCCTTATAAAATGATAGGTGTTGAAACACTCAAAGATGTTTTAACCATCATTGAAATACCTGCACTTCTTATGTTTTAATGTTTTTCCTGCAACCATATCCTTGAGGGCAGTAAAAAATGGCCACTATTTATATTTGAGGTCTTTTCTAGCATGTTACGCAAATGGCCAAGGACATTCCGATTGAGGCGAGACATTGTATTCTCCAGAAACATTTATCTTATTAACTCCTGTAAACTTTAGTGATAAAGCTTAAATACATGCTATATCCAGGCTGTCTCAGTTTAATGTTCTTACAAATACAGATCTTAAATTATGAAAACTTTTTACATTACAACTCTAAGACATAAGGTGTGACCTGTTTTGAGAAGAGGATATTCTTTCCACCCGACTTGCATATGCACCAAGATCAGACCCTGATCTGCTGGCACATTATACAATGGCAGATCAGGGTCTATGTTGTTTGCAGTTGGACTCAACTTATAAGTGGGTATATATGGTAGGTCAAGTTCGATTTTCACAGTTTTCCAATGAAAAAAATTTAGTGGAAGAATGGCATCATATTTGTTATTCCACTCGGTAACTTTTGAAGGGCTTCATGGAAGAACTTTTGAAGGGCTTCATGGAAGAACTTTTGAAGGGCTTCATGGAAGAACTTTTGAAGGGCTTCATGGAAGAACTTTTGAAGGGCTTCATGGAAGAACTTTTGAAGGGCTTCATGTAAGAACTTTTGAAGGGCTTCATGGAAGAACTTTTGAAGGGCTTCATGGAAGAACTTTTGAAGGGCTTCATGGAAGAACTTTTGAAGGGCTTCATGGAAGAACTTTTGAAGGGCTTCATGGAAGAACTTTTGAAGGGCTTCATGGACTGTAAGAGTTGAAGGGCTTCATGGACTGTAAGAGGCTTTACATTAAGTAGACCTTGGTCAAGTTTGATTTTCGCAATAGTCTGACATTTTGCAGAGTTGTGGTTTCTGTTTTTGATCAGTGTCATATTACGTCAAGTCTAACTGCAAATAACATAGACCCTGATCTGCCACTGCATAATGCAACAGTCGATCAGAGTCTGTGTTATTTGTTCTACTGATTACTCCTAGCAAACTGCATAGACCTAGATTATGTGCCGGCAGATCTAGTTCTGTGCAATTTGCAGTTGGACTTTATTTATAAGTGAGTTTATATGGCAGCACATTTCTATCAAATTATTTAAAATAAATCTCCAAAGATAAATCATTATTCTTGGCCTACAAAACAGAATTAATATGATGTAAAATTCCTATATATAGATATATATATATAATACCTATTATTGAATACTGTATTTTGGCAGCACAGTTACCTTTTTCAAGTTCAAGTCCAGTGCTGCTGTGACTGACACTTATATAAAATCTTTTGACATCATTATATAGATGTTTATAAACAATACCATGACAATGTTATGTAATATTTTTTGTGCAATACATTCTTACATCCTGATCACTTCTCCTCAGCTCACTGTTTTTGTAATATGAATTCCACTTACCATATGTACTCGCTTATAAGTCTAGTCAAATCCAGTTGAGTCCAACTGCAAACAACATAGACTCTGTTCTGCCATTGCATAAATGCACCAGCAGATCAGGGTCTGTGTTGTTTCTTCTACTGATTACTCCTAATAAACTGCATAGACTCAGATCTGCGAGTGTATTATGTGACAGCAGATCTGGGTCTGTGCATTTGCACTTTGGACTCTACTTGTAAGCAAGTATATGTGGCAAGGTAAAATCCTTTTGGAAAAGACCTTTTTATGTGGATCATCCTTATAAATGCAAGTTGTGGTATCATTAAGGATGGATTTGGGATTTTATTTTTAAAGACTTTCATTCCTGGTTATCAGAAAGCTTTTCCAAAGGATTTTAACTTGATTGGAAATCATATCTAGACAACAGTAAGGAGGAGCAATCAGGAAGTGGGAATGTTTTGCACAGAAATTATGGTATTGTTTATAAATATCAATGTAACTTTGTCAAGAGACTGTACCCAAGTGGTAGGCATGCTGTCAGAATGTAATGTTTCATAATAACTGGTTAGTGTTATTTATCAATTGGTCTTTAAGAGTAGAAGTTGTACTTATATATATATATATATATATATATATATATATATATATATATTTATATATATATATATATATATATATATATATATATATACACATACATACATACATACATATACATATATACACACACACGTACACATTTATATATATATATATATTGATTATCCTTAAACCATACATTTAAAAGCTATAGCATGTGCATGATTTCATGTAGCAGAAGTTAATGTCACCGATTAAGGGCATACATATAAACCTGTATTGTTGCTATAACAATTAATTGCTAGTCAGATCAAGCAAAATCTACAATCTATGTGTTCCCAGTTTTAAACTTGTTAATGAATGATCAATTTTCTTCAGACTGGACACTGAGGTTGTATATCTAACTATTGATTATCGGTACAATGATTCTCTAACTCATTAACATACTCCGCAGCAGCCTAAAATAAGTGCAGTGTTTTTCACCACATGACCTTTATTTGTCCATGCAGATTTGTGAATTTTTTTTAATATTCATATTTTTCTAATAAATATTTTCACTGCTATGGACAGGATTGTGGATTTATACTGGCAGACCAGTGTCTATATGATGTTTTAATTTCAGTCAAACAGAATAGACAATGATTTTCCAGCACTGTATATGCAACCAGGATTAGGTCAATGGTGTCCACAGCTGGGCACATGATGTACATTGAAAAGATAGTAATAGAACTTAGGAATCAGAATCATTATAAATTATTGTGCATATACTATTTGATATTCCATGTGGAGAAGTTGTTTTGGCAGTGGCTAACAAGTTTTTGAGTCAGCTAATACACCAGAATGAGTCAACCCTAGATATTCAGTGATTCCTTCATAATTATCTCATAGAGGGTGAAGTTCCCACTCTGGCATTTTCATAAAGGGGGGGGGGTAAATTTTTAAGAGGAGTCATTTTTTATATGAGAACAGTATGTATGAGCAGACCCACTTACACTATGTTTCAACAAACATGTGTGACAGATAACTGAAATGAATAAAGGTAAAACTTAATTTTTATCTTCATTATCGCCACAATGGCAGCGATCATGTTTTATGATAATGGAGCTATGTTGCATGTGTTAGAACTTCATAATAGTGGAGATATCCCCCCCAAATAATGAAAACTAGATCTTTGCAATTGTACAACCTCACCAAGTGAAGTTGGTAAAATACTTTTAATAACTAGATAATCAATGAAAACATCTAATTACTCAAATGCAAAATGTCACTTAGTAAGGTCTTGAATTTGGCAGTTAATCTGCAATAAAGCACTTGTATTGATCTGCAATAAAGCTCTTTTATTGATCTGCAATAAAGCACTTGTATTGATCTGCAATAAAGCACTTTTATTGATCTGCAATAAAGCACTTGTATTGATCTGCAATAAAGCACTTTTAATTATCTGCAATAAAGCACTTTTATTGATCTGCAATAAAGCACTTGTATTGATCTGCAATAAAGCACTTTTATTGATCTGCAATAAAGCGCTTGTATTGATCTGCAATAAAGCACTTTTAATTATCTGCAATAAAGCACTTTTATTGATCTGCAATCTGCAATAAAGCACTTTTATTGATCTGCAATAAAGCACTTGTATTGATCTGCAATAAAGTACTTTTATTGACCTGCAATCTGCAATAAAGCACTTTTATTGATCTGCAATCTGCCATAAAGCACATAAATCACTTGTATTGATCAGCAATAAAGCACTTGTATTGTTTTGCAATAAAGCACATGTATTGATCTGCAATAAAGCACTTTTATTGATCTGCAATAAAGCACTTGTATTGATCTGCAATAAAATACTTTTATTGATCTGCAATAAAGCACTTGTATTGATCTGTATTAAAGCACTTTTATTGATCTGCAATCTGCAATAAAGCACTTGTATTGATCTGCAATAAAGCACTTTTATTGATTGCAATAAAGCACTTGTATTGTTTTGCAATAAAGCACTTATATTGATCTGCAATAAAGTACTTTTATTGATCTGCAATAAAGCACTTGTATTGATCTGTATTAAAGCACTTTTATAGATCTGCAATAAAGCACTTGTATTGATCTGTATTAAAGCACTTTTATTGATCTACAATAAAGCACATGTATTGATCTGTATTAAAGCACTTTTATTGATCTGCAATCTGCAATAAAGCACTTGTATTGATCTGCAATAAAGCACTTCTATTGATCTGCGGTAAAGCACTTGTATTGATCATTATGAGCTGATATGAAGGTTATGGGTTTCATTAGATACACAGCTGATTGTGTGTGTGTGTGTAATTTTCATGCTTATTTTTAGAGTTGTGCAAATCCCAGCTAAATTTAATCTCACCCAGATTCGTTATATTTAGCAATTTATTTTATATACTCAGATCTACATTTACCAGATCTCAGGAAAAATTTCAGATATTGAAATAAATATGCTCTTTTCATTCTCTCCTCAACTTCATTCAAAATGTTTTCATTCATGGTCTGATTTGAATATATTGGGCAAGTTGGATGAGGACATATTGTAAAGAGTTAGATAACATCATAATTTCATAACTTACCTCCTGTTGGACAACATACATGTATACCGCTTGACAACAACATATATGGTAACATATTGTTCAGTATGTTGCTATGTAACATATAGGACAAAATTAGAATATATAATAAATATGGTATTTAGATCCATCAGAAGTCAGTCAATCATGTTTACACTCAAAAACTTGTTACTGCTGCAGTAGTCTGTTGAATAGATTATTTTTGTTTTTTTGGGGTATTTAACAGTACTGTTAACACATTATTGGCTTTATCATGTCATGGAAATGGGAGCTAGGTGCCTGTCCCAAGGACACACAAGGCAGCCAACCCTGGCTTTTCTGGGTGGGTATTGAACTCGCAACCTTTGGAATACAAGTCTGATGCTCTACCAACTGAGCTGCCACCACTTCCTCCTGTGAAATAGAGGCGTAAACTTGTTAATAATGTGCCTTTTTTTGTATATAGAAACAATGTGTAAGAGTTATTTTCATTACCAAATTTGTTGTAGCATGAATTCCATCAGCATGTTTTATGATATGATACCTTTCAGTACAAGCATTTTAATGCATGGTGGCAGGAATTCCTATGTCTGATTTTGTTTTTGAATGTCTCATTATAATCAGATTTTTTTCAGATTATTTGTACATCAGCATTAAAAAGGAATGCATTCTTTAAATAACTAGCCAGAATGCTTACCATTGTATTTGAAGTACATCTGATTAAATTAAAACCAGAAACGTGAATCAATATTGGATCAATGTCAGACTTGAAAATCAAATTACAAAAAGCTTCTCTTGTCTGCATGAAGTATTTTCTGAAGTATAGCATATTGCTAAAATGAGAACTATTTTACTCATATGCTTTCCTTAATTCTGAAATAAGTTTCCTTCTGTAGCTAGGATGACCTACAAAATTCCAGGGATGCAACAATATTGATTTATAGAAGGAAATACAGATTATCTGCATTTCGTATGAAGCTCACCCATATCATTATTATTGAACTGATAGTTGAGCTAGACATGCTCTCTATAGACTGTGGCTGGTCTCTGCTAATGCAATAGATTGTGCTGAGGTCTCCAAATTGAAAGGCATCCAGACAGGAGGTCATTTGGCAGTGTGAAAGAAAAGACAATAGATATTCATTTTATGATACCAAAGAAAGGCAATAGATTTTTGTAGAAGAGCAGCTGAACACATTTCATGACATTAAAACATGTAAAATTGTTATTTATGACTGTACTGGGAAGAAACTGCAGCATTTTATGGCTAGATGAAATCTGGTTGAGCCTGCATTTATTATGCTTCTTATTGGCTGGAGATTTAAATGGGATATTTCTGTTTTTTCCCTTTTAGGGATGATGAACACAATCTCATAGCACAGTACTGTCAAAGTCTTAATGGAGATACCTCACAACATGCAGTAAGTACAGCTTTAATACACATCTGATAAAATACTCATAGTATATTACAGCACTCTCTCATTATAAGGCCCTTCATTATAAAATGATTCATGATAGTAAAATTATATGTATAATCTACCTCATTATAAGACCCTTCATTATAAAATGATTCATGATAGTAAAATTATATGTATAATCTACCTCATCATAAGACCCTTCATTATAACATGATTCATGATAGTAAAATTATATGTATAATCTACCTCATTATAAGACCCTTCATTATAAAATGATTCATGATAGTTAAATTATATGTATAATCTACCTCATTATAAGACCCTTCATTATAAAATGATTCATGATAGTAAAATTATATGTATAATCTACCTCATTATAAGACCCTTCATTATAAAATGATTCATGATAGTAAAATTATATGTATAATCTACCTCATTATAAGACCCTTCATTATAAAATGATTCATGATAGTAAAATTATATGTATAATCTACCTCATTATAAGACCCTTCATTATAAAATGATTCATGATAGTAAAATTATATGTATAATCTACCTCATTATAAGACCCTTCATTATAAAATGATTCATGATAGTTAAATTATATGTATAATCTACCTCATTATAAGACCCTTCATTATAAAATGATTCATGATAGTAAAATTATATGTATAATCTACCTCATCATAAGACCCTTCATTATAACATGATTCATGATAGTAAAATTATATGTATAATCTACCTCATTATAAGACCCTTCATTATAAAATGATTCATGATAGTTAAATTATATGTATAATCTACCTCATTATAAGACCCTTCATTATAAAATGATTCATGATAGTAAAATTATATGTATAATCTACCTCATTATAAGACCCTTCATTATAAAATGATTCATGATAGTTAAATTATATGTATAATCTACCTCATTATAAGACCCTTCATTATAAAATGATTCATGATAGTAAAATTATATGTATAATCTACCTCATCATAAGACCCTTCATTATAACATGATTCATGATAGTAAAATTATATGTATAATCTACCTCATTATAAGACCCTTCATTATAACATGATTCATGATAGTAAAATTATATGTATAATCTACTTCATCATAAGACGCTTTATTATAACATGATTCCTGATAGTAAATTTATTTCTGCATGTGTATAATCTAATTCATTATAAGGCCATGTATTCTCTAGCTCACATGGAGTGTTATAATGAGGGAGAACTGTAGGTAAAATAAATGTACAAATTTTCCACACAAAATAGTCCCTCAACATTACTGCATAGTGTGAATTTATTATTCATAGAGTACCAATTTTCAGTAATATTTTAGTGTCATTCAGTTTTAGCATAATTTGAATTTTGGCATATAAGCAACACACAATTTTTGCATATTACCAGTAAACCAAACAAAATTATTTTTATGTAATGGTTTACTGTTTCATCATCTTTTAAGAGAATAGCAATAAAATCAGCTTCTGGTTAAACAGATGTCGAATACTTCTACAGGTTGAAAGTTGTCATTAGTCATCAGGGTTACAGTACATGTCACTATCACTACCATGATCTCGTCACAAAATTTAATGCATATAAAAATTTAGTAAAAGTAATTTGCTTGCTGAAGTTTTATGATTTACTGATTATCATTTCATTTTCTACAAATCCATAAAATTTTAATCCTCCTCAGTTAAATTCATAATAGCCATACCCGCCAACTATGTAGACAGTCACTGTGGCAGGGGTTTCTCAGATTTATGGGGTGGGGAAACAGCATTGTGCCTAGCCTAGGTAATCGACCTAAAACAAAAAATCGAATTAATTTATTATTTGTTTCATGTAGCCTCCTAATTTTGCAGCAGTTTTAAATGTGGAGTGAAGTAAGACAGTAATAATTTGTTGATTCACTGAAATAAAAACTGTTCAGGTCCTGTATTCACAAAGCTTCTCAAATTGAATGCACACTTAAACTCAAAATTGCATTTGTCAAAATTTTTATATTTATGAAAATGTAACAAAATGAATCATGTATGTTTAGGAGACATCTATATCTCAATATATAGCTACTTTGTAATCTCTTGTATTTCAGTTGATTTCTTATTGGATATCAAATTTGAGTTTGAGTGTACAGTAAAATTGAGTTGTTTTATGAATAACAAGGCATGTCCTTTACATAAAGGTGTCACAGAAAACAAACTATGACTGTCAGTGAGTGCTAGTACCCCTTGTATTTTTGTTTTATATTATTAATTATGAATATTAGTTTATTATTAATGCTAATAAACCTTATGTTTTTATTTATCTTACTTGGTTTTATTTAATTTCTAAGAGACAAGCCCCAATCCTGGTACCAGATATCAGATCTGGATCTTTTTCAGTGATGTTCCTTTTTCAGGATCAGTGATTCCAACCATGTTCTAAATGATAATACAAACTTGCTTCCCCTGCAAATTGCACCTGTTTCACAACCAAATGTGCTTTCGATGGCAGCTACTGTGCATTCTGCTGGATATATCTTCCCAAATTTTTTGGCAGTTCTTTATCTTTACATTTTTATAACAACTTTGAGCATGGTTTGTGCAACATTAAATAATCCTTGAATCTAAGAGGTTGGCTTGAAGTTCCTTGAAGTTTGAAAAGTTGGTTTTATCCTTGAAAAGTCTTTGAATTTGTTGAAAAACTCCTTGATCTTTTCCCAGTAATGCTACGATTATTTGATGGAATGCAAAATGTTAAATTGAATAAAATATATCACTTTTTAAATTCTTAATGTTTGTTATTTGTGTATTTTCAAAAATAATATACAAATAAATAGAATGGAATAAATTGGGTTAATCAAATGACACACAATGTCAGTAGTTTCCATATGGAGTAGTGTCCCTTTTGCTATAGTAGCTCACTAGTTAGTATGTATTTTTTCTTCGACTTTTGTACCTATTTTTATGGTGATAAACAAAGTAACATATGGAAAAAGTTCAATTTCCACAAGAAAATATAGTTCTTGAAAACTTTTGGAAATCCTTATAAACACCTTGACAATCCTTGAAAATCAGTTCACTTGGCTTCGATTATATACCCCACCATACAGCACTATAGGAGAAGATAATGTTGCTACATGTCAAATCAGTGAGTGGTCTATCAGGAAGATAATGTTGCTACATGTCAAATCATTGAGTGGTCTATCAGGAAGATAATGTTGCTACATGTCAAATCAATGAGTGGTCTGTCAGGAAGATAATTTTGCTACATGTCAAATCAACAAGTGATCTATCAGGAAGATAATGTTGCTACATATCAAATCAACAAGTGGTCTATCAGGAAGATAATTTTACTACATGTCATATGAACAAGTGATCTATCAGGAAGATAATTTTGCTACATGTCAAATCAGAGAGTGGTATATCAGGAAGATAATGTTGCTACATGTCAAATCGGTGAGCAGTCTGTCAGGAAGATAATGTTCCTACATATCAAATCAGTGAGTGGTCTATCAGGAAGACACTTTTGCTACATGTCAAATCAGTGAGTGCTCTGTCAGGAAGATAATTTTGCTACATGTCAAATCAGTAAGTGGTATATTGGGAAGATAATTTTGCTACATGTCAAATCAGTGAGTAGTCTGTCAGGAAGATAAGTTTGTTACATGTCAAATCAGCAGGTGGTCTCTCAGGAAGGACTTTGATTAAATCAGACTGAAAGCTGTCGGGAAGATACTATTACTACATGTCAAATCAACAAGTGGTCTATCAGGAAGATAATTTTGCTACATGTCAAATCAGCAGTGTCAAATCAGCAAGTGGTCTATCAGGAAGATAGTGTTGCTATATGTCAAATCAGTGAGTGGTCTATCAGGAAGATAGTGTTGCTATATGTCAAATCAGTGAGTGGTCTATCAGGAAGATAGTGTTGCTATATGTCAAATCAGCAAGTGGTCTATCAGGAAGATAGTGTTGCTATATGTCAAATCAGTGAGTGGTCTATCAGGAAGATAATTTTGCTACATGTCAAATCAGTGAGTGGTCTGTCAGGAAGATAATTTTGCTACATGTCAAATCAGTGAGTGTTATATCAGGAAGATGATTTTGCTACATGTTTGCCCCATATCTCTCTACATGCTAACATTCTTCATAAGTGTAACTTTTCAGAGCCCCAGTAAGTTGAATATTTAGAGTAAGACTTCAAGTTTTCAATCAATTACCTCAAAGCACTTAGTGCATGATATTGGAGACAGAGAACCAGAAACATGTGTACCTTGTTCAGGTCAAAATTTAAACTATAGTTATCTTTACATGGAATGTTTAAGCATTGACTTTGATTAAATCAGATTGAAAACTATCAGTGTTGTGGTTGCATTGGATAATATTTGGACCTCCACAAGAAAAATGCTCATTGCTGATCATAACAGATTTGATCAATTAGTTCGTGCTAAGCATTTTTAATATTGTTTTTACCCCCACTAGTTAAAGAGTCCGATGCAGATAATGATGGCTGTTGATGCAGAGCAAAGAAGTGAATTAGAAGCAATTATTAAAGATCTAGAAGAAGAAAATAGGTAAGGTTTACTGATTTTGTCAATTTTTAATAATCACAAAATTGTCCCATCAAGTTTATCACTGTTATGATTCTGAACTCGTTTAGTCTAATTCTGTACAAATGGACATGATGAGAATATTCAGGAAAGGAAATTATGATTGATTCAAATTCTCAAATATTTCACACTTAATAGACTTGTATCTTGACATCAGCTCTTTGATATGTACATTAAATAAATACATTGCTTTGAGTTTTCCATATGTTGTTTACCTTTAACAGGTGCATTTTCCCCCTAAATGTTTCATCTAGAGTTAACATGTTGAGATTGTCATTAGCCTTTACACACGAGTTTTGTTAGAGACATCATACATTGCTATTGATCACTTGACTTAAATTTCAAAGGTCAGGGTCACATTTAAAGTTTTAAACATTATTTTGTTTGTGTCAGTTCCATAGGTTCCTACAACTTTCATGACAAGCTCTTAAGAGCTTCAGTGTGAAGCCAAGACAACTAGAGAACCTTCATTAACAGATATTTACATTTGTTAGAACTGGAGTTTAACAGTTGTAAACCAGAGGGGTAGGCTGACAGCATTGTCCATTCACAAAAATGGCCAGGCTGTATTTATGGATGTAAATGAATGCTGTATTCAGCCTAATGACAAAAACTATTTTGATTACTGTATGAGAAATCTTTCATTTACTATCTTTATCCCAATGAATTCCAGAGGTCACGCTACCAGGCGAAATTACATGCATGGAAAAATCTTTAGCATTTTTGTTCAATCTCCAGCATTTTTGGAAAATTCTCCAGCATTTGGCAGGAGAGGTTGTAACATGTATGTGTAAGGTTATAAAATGTTATCACATGTATGTGTAAGGTTTTAACATGTTATCACATGTATGTGTAAGGTTATAACATGTTATAACATGTATGTGTAAGGTATGAATCTTTAAGAATAAGACTCTTACAGATGTCATCATCTTGTGTACATGTACACTCCTTTGCACACCACTCCCTTTTTTTCTGGACCAAACATGTACTGTTACTTGCAGATTTAAAATCTAACCGTGTCAACAGTAAGCTGACCTTGATAATAAGCTAAAGGAGAACTATGAATTAGTAAAATACAGTATATACTTGCATACAAGTTGGATCCCACTGCAGACTACATAGACTCAGATCTTCTATCACTTAATGTGCTGGTAGATCTGGGTCCATGTAGTTTATTATGAGTAATCAGTAGAACAAACAACATAGACTGTGATCTGCTGGCATATTATGCAATGGCAGGTCAGGATCTGTGTTGCTTGTAGTTGGACCTGACTTGTATGGGAGTATGCTGGTATATGGTAAGTCATGATGTACTTTTGAATTTTTAGAAAATTACTGAAATATTCCTTGTTTGTATGCTCTTTTTATAGAACACTACAGGTGGAATATGATCGTCTGCGACAAGCTCAGGAAAATGAGGCAGAGGAGAGTCTTCATCTTGAAGAAGATGACAAAGGGGACATATTAAACCGAGATGCTGAGATGTTAGCTGAGGCCAAATTGCTACGTCAGCATAAAAATCGTCTTGAGTCCAGGATGAGGATTTTAGAAGATCACAATCAACAACTAGAGGCACAGTTAACAAGGTTACGACATTTATTAGATCAGGTAATTGCATACTACTGTTTATTCATGCATTACACACACACATTTGGGAACAGCATATATCTGGTCTTTCATTGTATAATATGCTGACAGATTAGGGTTTGAGCCTATCATAATGACAGTAAGTCTTAGGACACTATAAGTCTTGGGGCACCCTTAATTATTTTCAAAAGTTATGACCTATAAAAGTTGGGACACGAAGTTAAAGCAATTTTTTCATGTACTATAAGTCTTGGGACATCTAAAACTTTTTTCTACTGATTGATTGGCGTATTTTATCTGTCGTAACCTCATGTAAAATAAACATGACTTAGTGGTTGTTAAGGGACTCTCACTATGAATTATTACATAGAAATGTTATAAATTATTATAATTTGTATGAAAAGTCAATAAATATATTTAATATTTCTCTGTTTTATTATTATATCTACCAAATTCAAATATGTATAATTTGATCAGATGATGACAAGAATTGAGCAAGAATTGAGCATTTGCGGTATGTTATACCCTTTCAACAGTAACTTCTCCCTTTTGTGCTCTAGTTTACTCTTGTCAGTTTATGCATTATTGCATTAAAATTGTCAGAAGTCACCTGTAATTATGGGGTTATTTCCGCATGGAATTGGAAATACCTAACTCATTAAAATGTATACCAGTATGACAACAACGAAAATAGTGTTTATTTCAACTCACATTTATTGTGCACGTTTACATCATGGCGTCACCACATGTACATTGAAGATTTTACTTGCGCTGAATGAAGTGCATACCTTGGATTTGAATCATAGGCACCACTGCACTAAACTTAAATAATATCTTTAAAATACGATAAAGAAATTTCAGAAATAATGCTTTTAAAAAAAAAACTCCATGGTAGTTTGCTTTGATGTAAGCGACCTTAAATAAATACCTGTTTACTCAGCTGCAGTAATTGTGCTAATATTACGGAGTAGAAGGCAATTAGACTTCAAAGTACCAGCATTATCGAGGGACAAAATTTCCTCTTTACCCAAGCTAATTTCTTGGTTTAAACCATCAACTGGCCTAGATTGCTGTTGGAAAACAAAAGACAAATCTGCCAATTATAAACAAAGGAAATGCCAAAACAACCAGCTTGCCAAAAACAAAAGTGGAATGAATAATGTGGAAAATTAAGATTTTGTGAAAGCCAAAAGACAAAACTAAAATGGATCGATGATGATCTTATTCAAACTATATTCAGAATTTTAACTTATGCTACGATCATTCTTTCATGAATATATGACAGTTATGTGAATTTATGTTGGTTATGTGCTTTATATAATTAAACATGTGTGCCTTTTCATATAGATTACATCACTTTGTAGGATCGCTTATACCACTGATAAACAGTAACTGTTCAGCGCGTGAATCCAAATAAATGAAACAGAAATGAACATGTGGCTGAAATGTAATCTGGAAGAATGCGATTTGGTAAAAATGAATAAAGCAAAATCTGCATCTAATATTTTTTGGAATAAACAAGGATATAAGTGACACCAAGCACGATTTGCACCGTGTAAGTACTGTACACTATAGTACAGGTCTCCTGTTAAATCTAAGCGGCCCATGAATTATGAAGTCTTTATTTACCTTTATTTTAAATCATGTTGGAGAAATCAGAAAATATGCACATGCAAAATAATAACAAACAAACAATCATAGTAGTTTATAACAGTTTATTGACGTGGTAATTGAACGAGCTGGTAACTGCTGTGTGACAAATGGCGATCTTCCCAATTTTGTCTTGACATTTTTTTTTGTCTACAAGTTTTGGGACACTGAATATTTTATATATTTTACATGCTTATAAGTATTGGGACATGAAAAAAATATTATTTTTTCGTGTCCCAAGACTTACCATCATTACGGTAAATTTTATTAATTTTACCTTTTTTACCATTATGTGTTATTTTAATTTCCTATTTATACATTTTTATCTTGTATCTTTTATAGAAATACATGCTTTCTTTTATTCTGAAAGGTTCATCTTTCTACTGAATTTGTCAATTTTTAAATTTTACCACTTTTACTATTTAATTTTGACTTGGCTCTACATATCCGGATGTGTGTTGATATGCTATTAAATCACATACATGCATGCATGCATGCATGCATGCATGCATACATACATACATACATACATACATACATACATACATACATACATACATACATACAGCTAGCTGGTATGTGTGATGTGAGACCTGGGTCTTTGCTGTTCTCAGTTTAGTGCATGTTATACACAGATAAATGCAAGGCATGTAAGATAGACATAATCAGGTCTTATACAGATAAATACAGGACATGTAAGATAGACATAATCTGGTCTTATACACAGATAAATATGGAACATGTAAGATAGACGCATGGGATATATAAGAAAGACATATGGGATATGTAAGATAAAAATATTCTGGTGTTATTAGTTATTACTAATTGCCCATAAGATAAAAGCTGAATGATTATTTAAAAAGTCATTGAATTTGCACAGGTTGAAAATCATAGACTCCTCTCATCAAATATATAAAGACAAGGGTATGTTGGTGAGTGATTTATTTTCAGTATGACACAGTTATTGAGATCACATCGGTTTTCCGCAACGGAAGCCTGCATGATTTTTTTATGGTAGGTTGTAAATCCCTAAAGATTTCCAAAGGTCTCGTAGGTCTACTTTGCTATTCACTCAAGCAGACTTTTCTGTCTCAATCAAATGGAACAAATAACTTTACACTACTGCAGTACAATACTCCCTCACTATTAGGAACCTCAATATAAGGTGGTCCCTTTTATAAGGCAGGTATAGTCATGGATTCCATTATTATTATATGATAGTAATACCATATAAAATACCTCAATATAAGGTAACCTCACCTATGAGGCAGTCCACTTGTATGGCTTCTATGAACAGCAGTATAGTGAGGGAGTACTGTTACTTACTCTCTGCCAAATGTATAATGACTATAGATAGGAGTCTTTTTATAACAAATTGGAAGGGGCCAACAAAATTTATACATAAAAACGGAATTTCATGAAAAACAGGAAAACATAACACAGTTCATGTAATGCTTCAGACTTAAATTACATTGTGATTAAGATTTGAATCCTAAAAGTAAGCTCCAGATTAGGTAATACTGGAATTTTTCTGCAATAATTTTGTTTAGACGGTATTTACAGTGTTATGAACAAGACATGCACTGTACACTATCAATCAAATAGGCTACTGTTTTCTAGTCATCAAATAAAAATGTGTAGATGCTAAGTTTACTGCTAAACAAACAGCATTTTACAGTCTTTATGAGATTTACATTAGCAATCGGCCACAATTTTTTCTGTTGCACAGATTGGCTCTTTAATTTTCACTCACTTCATAGTAAAAATCAAAACTTGGTTATAGTCCAGAAATATAGAATCAAAGAAGAATGACACTGCGTAAGTGGTGACTGATTGCCATTGTAAAACCTGGAAGTGACTATCAAATGCTGTTTTAGTATCACTATGCTTAGTATCTACATATTTTTACTTTGCAAATAGAAAATGGTAACATATTTGATCGATGTATGTCTTGTTTATTAATCAAACATTACCATATTAGCAAAATTATAATGGAAAAATACCAGTATTGGCTAATTTTGAACATACTATAGTTTTTAATAATTTAAGAGGTGCATTTATGTATCATACATTTCTCCTTTGATAGTCCTGTAGTATAATTTAAAATCTGCATGAGGATAATGTTTGAATAACTGGTCATTGTCTCTTTTTCCAGCCACAAGATCCTAGTATGTCCATGTCCTCCTCATTTCAAACGACTCCCTCCTCTTCTGCCAGTTCCTTACAGCGGGGGGTCACACCCCAAATCTACAGGTTCTCCCCCCAGCCGGAGTCTACACCCAACACTAATGTTAACGGACACCACAGTATGTACTCCCTCCTTTCATCTCTCCCTCCCTCCCTCTCTCTCTCTCTCTCTCTCTCTCTCTCTCTCTCTTAGATTGAAATCATTTTTTTTAAAGTTTATATCAAATAAGAACAAAAGTAAGCTTCAGCTGTGTCTCCTGAATAGATTGTTTATTAATAGACCGCCAAAAAATGTAGTGCTTGGCTTAACAGTGTTTAATAAAAGAAGGCTTAAAATAATATTAGTGCTTGCCTTGACAGTGTTTATTAAAAGACTGCTAAAAAAAAGTATAGTGCTTGCTTTTACAGTGTTTAATAATAGACTGCCAAAAAAGTGTAGTGCTTGGCCTTAACAGTGTTTATTAATAGACTGCCAAAAAAGTGTAGAGCTTGTCTTAACAGTGTTTATTTATAGACTGCCAAAAAAGTGTAGAGCTTGCCTTAACAGTGTTTATTAATAGACTGCCAAAAGAGTATAGTGCTTGCATTAACAGTGTTTAATAATAGACTGCCAAAAAAAGTATAGTGCTTGCCTTGACAGTGTTTATTAAAAGACTGCTAAAAAAAGTATAGTGCTTGCTTTTACAGTGTTTATTAATAGACTGCCAAAAAGTATAGTGCTTGGCCTTAACAATGTTTATTAATAGACTGCCAAAAAAGTGTAGTGCTTGGCCTTAACAGTGTTTATTAATAGACTGCCAAAAAAGTGTAGAGCTTGTCTTAACAGTGTTTATTTATAGACTGCCAAAAAAGTGTAGAGCTTGCCTTAACAGTGTTTATTAATAGACTGCCAAAAGAGTATAGTGCTTGCTTTAACAGTGTTTAATAATAGACTGCCAAAAAAGTGTAGTGCTTGACCTTAACAGTGTTTATTAATAGACTGCCAAAAAAGTGTAGTGCTTGGCCTTAACAGTGTTTAATAATAGACTGCCAAAAAAGTGTAGTGCTTGGCCTTAACAGTGTTTATTATTAGACTGCCAAAAAAAGTATAGTGCTTGGCCTTAACAGTGTTTATTAATAGACTGCCAAAAAAGTGTAGTGCTTGGCCTTAACAGTGTTTATTAATAGACTGCCAAAAAAAGTGTAGTGCTTGGCCTTAACAGTGTTTATTAATAGATTGCCAAAAAAGTATAGTGCTTGGCCTTAACAGTGTTTATTAATAGACTGCCAAAAAAAGTGTAGTGCTTGCCTTAACAGTGTTTATTAATAGACTACCAAAAAAGTATAGTGCTTGGCCTTAACAGTGTTTATTAATAGACTGCCAAAAAGTGTAGTGCTTGGCCTTAACAGTGTTTATTAATAGACTGCCAAAAAAGTGTATTGCTTGCCTTAACAGTGTTTATTAACTCATTCGGCCCCATTCCCGCCTATACTCGTGGTCTGTTTTCTGCATTCAATGGCCGATCCCACCTATACTCATGGTTTGTTTACTGCATTCAATGGCCGATCCTGCCTATAGTCGTGGTGAATGGGTGGGTAGTAAAAACGTCTCCGATTGGTCACAAATGGGGTTTTTCCAAGAATCTAATGATATTGAACCAATCAGAAATGACTTTACTTTTCTTTGTTTAAATATTAAATATTCATAAGCTAAGGTTACGAATTGACAGCAGTTTTACTACACGTGTTTCATTCATGAAAAATAGTAAACAATGGCGGATTTCTGAGCGATATTTTTGGAGCGATATTTGATGATTATGAGAACAAAAACGAAGAGTTTCTTGGATTTGATCTTGAAAATTTTGAGGAAGCAGAGGAAAGATATTTTAGACTGTTAGTTGCATATTTTACGAAATTTAGACTCGGACGTAGAAGTAATCCGAGATTGAATCGTCGGAAGAAGAGGATAATGACAGCGATGATGATGCACATAATTTTGTAAATAGTGCATAAATAACTTTTGAAAGACTTGGACAAATAACACAAAAAATATATGACTGTGTAGATAAATTTATTTTGAACAATTGGTGAAAATTTCATGGATTTTTATGGGATAAAAGCAGAGAAATTAAGGTAAGAACGAATGCATGTGCATGATGTTTACAAAATATTTAATGTAGCTAAAAACTGTTTGGGGCACAAGCAGCTAGACACAGCTTAGTGCTGCTGGGACATAACAGCAGTGATACTGACAACAGTGTTGGGGCTGAATGAGTTAATAGACTGCCAAAAAAGTGTAGTGCTTGGCCTTGACAGTGTTTATTAATAGACTGCCCAAAAAGTATAGTGCTTGGCCTTGACAGAGTCATTGAACACTTTAGATGTTACAGCTGTATGAAAAAAGAACAGAATTGTTATGAGTGACAGTCCGATATATTATATCATATGATGTAGAACTAGATTGGCATCAAAAAGATAATTGGTTTTTTTGGTGACAATAGTTACTACTTTCACAAGTTCAATTTGTTACTTTGACATTATATATTTATTTCTTTAACTTTTGCATTTTTCATATTTTCTGGCTTATTTTCTATACCAAGAGGAATATATCAAATTATGAAAGAATTAATGAATTTAGCACTTTTTTATATCATAGCAACAAAAAAAGTCATAATGGTGTGCGTAGTTAGTGTGTGTGTGTGTCTGTATTTGGAGAGATGATTACTATATTTAAAGGTTTAAAACACATTTGAATGCATTATTCTTTGACAGATGGCTCTTTAAAAGATGATGGCATTCTTGGAGAGATGAGTGTTACTAGTACAGACAGACCAAGAGGCAAGTTGGAGAATAAATAAATTCATTTTCATAAACTTATCACCTCTTCTTCATGCAGAGGTAGAAACACATAAGAGTTCATTTGTCTGTAATATTCGACATTAACATCAGTGTAACTTTATCAAGTATTCTTTTTTCCAACAATATCATAATCTCATTACATGACCAGATTGCATCTATGATGTGTGATTGTGAAAATCCTGCTAAAACTGAAATTTTCACAAATACTTTGAATATGTGCAGGCATAATCACACAAAAAAATAAGGATTGGGTGCACATTTTCATGAATCATGCATGCTTTATTTCCAAGAAATATAGAAATTACCTGTTTTTCTCCTGTACAGTGTTGCTATTGTGGATTGCTATTTCATTTGGTTGAAATGTGATGGCTGTCAAGGAATGCCAAATTTGGTTGAACTAGCAGTCAAGTTTCTTCATTGAAATAAATGTCTAATTACATTATGCTGAATGTGATTAGACATATTCATTTAATTAAAGAAATTACTCCCCTAGTTAAGCAACCAGCATCAGAATTCCTTGAGTACCATCGATCTTCATATAACTGAAATGGTGTGCAGAGTTTGAAAAAAGCAACCACAAGATTTTGCCTGTATTTACTCGGTAAGAAAAAAGGCATCAGAGTAAATATAGTACAAATAAAGCAGTTAGATTCCATGCTGTGCAACAGTGTCAGTAAGGGCTGCCAACTGTGTGAGATATTCTTGAAAATTTGGCCACCAATTTTGCTGTCTACTCTGTTGGAACAGAATTCCACAGCACAGATTCTTATGGCAGTAAGACATAAATCCTGCATCATACACATCAGGGTAGAGATCTTATATTGTTGGACTATCATCATCATATGCACCAGCAGATCTTAATCTACACCGTTTTGTTCTATTTATAAATTTGAATGATCAGCGTAGACACTAATGATAATAATGCTGGTATTCAGCTGTGTGTTGACTCACAATTCCTTGTTATACTTTAAAAGACCAAGTCTGTACTGGATGTGTTGCTGGAGATTCTTCATATCAGTTCTTCTTTCTTGTGACAGCAAATTTCAAACATTCAGTGCTGTTTTAAAACATGAGGATGGACACATGAGTGATTGATTAGGGCTACCATATGTCCTCTTTTTCCTGAACAAGTCCACATTTTCGGTCCTTAAATCTCCTCTTTGTCTCTGATATTTATATATATATATATATATATATATATATATATATATATATATATATATATATATATATATATATATATATATATATATATATATATTTAAAAGAGTGTACTCTTTTTTGAAATTTCAAATATGGTAACCGTAGATTGACTGTATGATGGAAATGCAACCTCCTTGTGGTTTTTTGACAGTCAAATATATACATAAAAATGACAAAACATGAGCTACAGAAAGAGAATATGGATTTTAATTTTATATTTTAACACCAGTTAAAAAAAAGGATGTATTAAAACACTCACTCTTGTTCTGCTTTCTGTTTTAGTTACTTTTTTATGCCCATTGTAAAGCTCCAACTCTAACTAGATTGGCCCCCAATTTTCAGGACATTGCCCAAATTTACTAAATTCAAGATGCAACCCTGACATGAAATTTTGAACAAATAAAGCATTGAACAACACAACGTTCCTTTCAATTCCTGTTCATCTCCGTATGGCACAGAAAATGATGTTCCAGAATATGGTCTACAGATTGACAGTATAGAGTCCATATGAAGATAGCTTTTTTATAGATCTACCAATACAGGGATTAGGGGTGAAACAATTCATCGATATATCGATGCATCAATACTTTTGCCATATCGATACATGTATCGATACAAGAGGTGAAGAATCGATACAAAACGATATCTACCCTATATAAGTTACTTTAATCTTCAGCAGTCATGAATAATTATTAGTCGTTTGCCTTCTTATTCTTTAAACTGAGAATTGATAATGTATCGTATCGTAGGCTGTGTATCGTGAATCATATCGATATGCGGCACAGGTGTATCGTTTCACCCCTAATAGGGATAATATACAACTTGTGCAACCACTTGCCGGAGCATGAGGAAATCTGAGATTGAACCTGAGGGTTTAAAGTCTGAGTGCTCCAGCACAAATGTGCAGACGGCAAGCTGTGTATTATCATTATTCTTACACAGTCAGCTACCAGGTACATACATTCTGTAGACAGCAAGCTGTGTATTATCATTATTCTTACACAGTCAGCTACCAGGTACATACATTCTGTAGACAGCAAGCTGTGTATTATCATTATTCTTACACAGTCAGCTACCAGGTACATACATTCTGTAGACAGCAAGCTGTGTATTATCATTATTCTTACACAGTCAGCTACCAGGTACATACATTCTGTAGACAGCAAACTGTGTATTATCATTATTCTTACACAGTCAGCTACCAGGTACATACATTCTGTAGACAGCAAGCTGTGTATTATGATTATTCTTACACAGTCAGCTACCAGGTACATACATTCTGTAGACAGCAAGCTGTGTATTATCATTATTCTTACACAGTCAGCTACCAGGTACATACATTCTGTAGACAGCAAACTGTGTATTATCATTATTCTTACACAGTCAGCTACCAGGTACATACATTCTGTAGACATCAAACTGTGTATTATCATTATTCTTACACAGTCAGCTACCAGGTACATACATTCTGTAGACAGCAAGCTGTGTATTATCATTATTCTTACACAGTCAGCTACCAGGTACATACATTCTGTAGACAGCAAACTGTGTATTATCATTATTCTTACACAGTCAGCTACCAGGTACATACATTCTTTAGACAGCAAGCTGTGTATTATCATTATTCTTACACAGTCAGCTACCAGGTACATACATTCTGAACCATATGCCTACAACAACAAAAAAGGTGCCTTTAAAGAAAAAAAAAATACAACCGTGGTCAAGCAGCACATGAAATTCCAATATTTGAGTACAGCTTACATCACAAAAGCATGTGATGTCAATCCAGTCTGATCCAGACCAGTTTTGAAACAATATACAGTAGAAACTCATTTACCCACATATTATTAATCCAGATTTTGGGTTTATCCATACCATATGTGCTACATGTATGTCCCCTGACTCTGGAGATGTGATATAATCCAAACTTGTTCATCCAAGTTCTTCTACATTCCAGTGTTTGTTAGTCCCTAAATGAATATGGATTAAAAAGACTCTAATTACCGAGTTCATAGTAAAAATTACAGAAAACAAATATACCTGTTGTAAGTGTTCAGTTTATAGTCTCTCTCTCTTACTCATCCAAATGATATCATTTATGTCTTGAGAAAGATGACTGATGGAAAATTCTGACTGTAACTATCGATGATTCTTATTTTTGAATTTCTATCATTTGTATACTTTCTTGATGTACCACTATGATCCCAATGCTTTGCAGCCTTGGCTTCACATATTACATCTGGGGGAATAAATATTTTATATAGTAATAATAATAATAATAATTTTTTAAAAGGATTCTGCAATGTCAAGCAAGTTGATACCAGTCAGCTTTCTACTGCCAACAGTTTGGACTGTCAGCCACATCTAAACTTAATAGCAACTGGCTTAAACAATTTCTTATGTCCCAGATTTCCAATTCATGTTCCTTTATTTCTACCAAACTCACAATAAATGCTGTGTTTAATGTAATTTAAGAATCAATCAATAGTTAAAAGTTGTGCAGCATTTTTGTGGTATTGACTTTATATCACCGAGTAAAACCAACCATACAAATACAGTTTCTCCCTATTATATGAATAAGGCTGCAATGTTTACACATGTAAGGAGCTTAGTTTTTTTTTCTGCCTGAAAACATTTACAAAATCAGTAAACATGTAAACAAACATGCATGTGGCTGTCAGTGATGCAGGAACTACCCATTCCAATTAAATTATATATTACCACATCTCTGCTTAAGATGATGGTTTAAGTAGGATGTTTTCTGCTAACTCTTTTACTAAAGTATATGTGGTTGCCACATCGAATGTAGCATCATTAGGACTAAATGTAGAAGTTTACAAGAATTGGTTGTACCAGTAGCTCACATTACACAACAGTACAGATCAGGTTGATTTACTCATAAAACTGATCAAAATGTCTTTTAACTACATTTTTTTTCATTTGAAACATGTTTATTTACAGAATTCTTTGATTAGTAACATTTTATTTTCAAGATGCACCATTTCATGTTTGTAAGCCACTGTATAGTTTCTTAGTAATTGTAGATCCTACAAAAGCATCCTATGTGCATGTCCAGGCAGTACACATGATTGCATTATAAATCTTTTCATCATATACATACTGGTACACAATGATCCTAGAGATGTTTACTGAATTTGTCAGATATATTGAACAAAGACATGTAATACATACTGAATCCTGTCATAATAATCAGTGAAAGATGCATTGCAAATGAAAGAATTGCAAGTTGAGTGAGGTATGGCATGCACATTATAATAGCTGTCAGCTGTTCAGTAAGCTTAACAGGTATATTGGGGGAAAGGTTGACTTGCTAATCATTTCGATTCAGTTTCAACTAAATGACATTTCGGTTGTTATAAAAAATGTGCACGCTTAGAAATATTGGTAAATGTTGCAGCCTTATATATGAATTTCACATAATTAACCAAGGTAGTTTAATATTATCAGTATCCACTTATGTCTCCAGGTGGCACCAGTAATGTAGGGGACCTGTTCCAAATGGCTGGTCAAGTGGGAAAGGCAATGGGCGGTCTAGTTACTGTGATGACTGATGAAGAAAATGGAGTGATTGAAGAAAATCTGAGCACTTCGCAAACTACAAGGACCACTCTCTGACCACTGCCCAGCAAATATATATAAAAACATTTGTTTTTATGGTCAATTGGCCATCTTTTGTGAAGATGGCATATTGTGTGATTAAGTACAAAAGACATACCATCAGAAGTATTTCAGAAATGTAAGAAACACCAGATAACAAATGAATTTTCAGGTTGAGTATGAATGAATAAAGGGTATACAATCAGGATTTGTGCCAGTTTCAACACAAGTTACCACATTGTTGAAGGTCAACACTTATGGACTTAAAAACTTTGGTATGTCATGTTGCTGTGAAAGTTATTGAAAAAAAATTAACCTTATCTATAGACACTGGAACTTGTATTGGTCAACATGAAGACTATCATTGATTTGATGTATAATGCAGATCATGCAACATGTTGTTCTTAAGTGTTTGACCTTGAGTTTGCGTGTCCTTTTGGATCATGTTGAGGGTGTGTTTTTTTAAAGTTAAGTATGGTACTGAGTGCTGCTGGTGGCTACATGTGCAAAGCGTGTGACTGTGCATTATTACATGTAAGAATTTAAAGAAGGGATAAATTAGACTGTCATGTTCACTTCTTATAAAACAAATACTTTTGAGAGTGTTCTCCTTGAAAAGTTAGGAATAGGGGACAGTTCTGATTGCTTTGTCCATATTTTTTTATGAGTTATTTTGCAGTTTATCTTCATACTGTATTGAACATAATATCCGTACTGTGTGCTCAATGGATATCAGTAGAGTAAATTTCAAGAGGTTAAAGCTCATAATAAGTGCACACCGACAATGTCATAAACAGTTTCCCCTTCACATGTATATACATACTAAAAGAGTTTACTCCATTTGTCTATCTTGAGAGCTCTTCACTTTGGAGGCTCTTACTCTCGCTCTCACATACACAGACAATATGGTCTTGACCAATAAAAAACATATAAGATATTTTTAACACTGACTTAACTCCCAAAAAGTTAAGTGAGAATGAAACAACAGTCATGATTGTGTAAGTGTCCAAGAAAATTGTATGGTCTAGTCAGATTTTAATTGTTCCTTCTATCCTGCGAAGCATGCTAAGTTAACAACATGTGCTCTTAGAAAATGATTATTTTTTAAAATTTTGACTAAAAGATGGCATGCATTTACTAGGGCATCTGTGCATATTATGTTGAATTGTATCAACTTTAAGTGCACTGTCGCAGTTGTCCATAGTGAGCATCACTAAACCATATTACCAAGAGTGGCTTCAATCTGCCATGGATACAACTTTACTTGCCATTAACTTTCCACTGTCTGATGTATTTATCATGTTATTAATTACCATAATAATTGCTTAGAAGTCGGGTCCAACTACAGATAACATAGACTCTGTTCATTATGCGACAGCTGAAAATGGTCTATATTGTTTGTTCTACTGCTTACTTCTAACAAACTGCATTGACCCAGATTTGCTGGTGTATAATGTGATGGCTGATCTGGGTCTATGCAATGGGATCTGACTAAATGCAAGTATATATGGTAAACTCCATAGCATTCCCTAGATATAGCTCCATCAATATTTATTTCATGTTTTTTTAAAGTATAAGTACTTCAGGCCAATTGCCAAGGCCAGTGATCAGTTGTGGACACACAGATGGAGTGTATAAATTGAGAATATGATCACCAGTAATCAATAAAAAGTGCCATTTTGATTCTTAATTTTTTTTCCAATTTTTTATTCATTGTGCCAAAGTAGGTTGTAAGGTTGTAAGGCTAATTGTTTATTTTCAAAAACAAACAAAAAATGTATGTTTTTGTCAGCAGCAAGTCACTGCTGACTGATTTTTTTAATTGACTATTATTTTTCTTTTTAGTGGACAAGTGTTACTGTATATCAAGCAAATACATGTTTTTTTTCTTCTTCAGATAATTCAATCTCAGAATATTAAACTTCCTGGCATTACTTGTCTGTCTGATGAATTCCATTTTAAGAATGCTGATAATTCAATTTGCACATTCTTCCTAAATCATAGACCGATCATTAAAAAAAAGTAACAAATTTTAATATCTGGGTTTCAAATTATAATTACAGTGCCATAAAATATTGAATACAAGATAGTCAGGTTAAAGTAATGGCTAAGGAATTGGAACTTATCATATTTGCTTGTATAAAAGAAAACCAGTCAAAAGCAGCATCAAACTCTTACATACCATTGCATCATGGGAAGGCAGATCTGGGTTTATGTTGTTTGCAGTTGGTTTACATTGTATACAGATGAATATTGTGAGTTTTCTGAATTTTGTCTGTTGAAGCTAGAGTAGCTTTAGCATGTGTATGCAGTCAGATTTTACAGTAGATTATAGACAAAATTTAAGATAAATTGATAGAAAAGCATTGTATATTTGTTTCAGTTTTTTTTAATAAATAATGCAGAATGCTACATTTTTGCTAGTACAAGTTGATCCTCGTCGAAGCGTATTTTTTTTACTTTTTAGTCAGATGTAAAAGTAATTAATGTAATTAAAATTTAAATTACAGTCTCTTCAAATAGTCTACTTTGGGAAAAATAGATATTAAAATTGGCAACTGTACAAGTATTTCCACTTAGTACAAATGCATCTCTGCTTCAAATTGAAACGGTAGTGATTTCCAGACATTTTTACTGTTTACGGTGCATCACTTCATTTTGTGCATTTTAACTTTGACTTCCATTGTTCATTTGATGTGGGTTACAATGAGATTATACATGTACCATCTATACTCACATACAAGTCGAATCCAACTTCAAACTGCATAGACCCAGCTCTGCCATTGCATAATGCACCGACAGATTTGGACCTCTGCAGTTTGTTAGGAGTAATCAGTAGAACAAACAACATAGACCCTGATCTACAGGTGCATTATGCTCCAGCATATCAGGGTCTATGTTGTTTGCAGTTGGACCCAACTTAGAGGCGAGTTTATATGGTACATGTTTTTGACTCTTATGACTGATTCCATTGTATTGTTACCAGTCATCAAGAAATTTACTTCAACAATCATCTTTACATGATTGTTTTCTACAAATATTTGAAACCCAATTGGTGCTAATCATGGTAATTATTTTACAGTACTGCTGGATGACTGTCAGCTTCAAAGTAATTCTAAAGAAAGTTGTAAATTTTCTGAGTTTAAATGTGGCCATGTGACTTTTTTAATATGAATTAATCAATTACCAGCATGGGAAATTATATATAAGTGATTGTGACATGAGAGTACATAGTATATAAAATACAGTATCTATAATTACCATAGTGGTTATTTCTATAAAGATTTATTTTACTAAATATTTTGTTTTTTGTTTTATTTGCCCTTAAATTAGCTTAATGATTTTTTAAAGCCTGTAATAAGAAAAACATTTTCTATATTTTATGTTACACTGTAGCATGATTTTATCTTCTTTTAAATAAATATACTAAAAATTGACATTTGTACTTGTTATGATTCCCAACTAAATGACGTGCTTATTTGCATACGCAGTGATTATTTTGGTTGTTGACAGATATCAATAAATATAGTCCTCAGACAAAATATACTTAATATAACTTTGAATAAGATAAACTAAATATACATTTGTAAAATGAATATGTATAGTGTATAAATACAGGTATGTGTAGAGAGATCAGTACTGGTTAATATTTACCTGTTCTTGTGTAAATATACATCTTTTAAATAATCATAAATTATGATGCATGTACATGTGTTCCACAGCTTGAAAATATGTTGTTACTTTGATGGATATTCAATTTTAGACTTTCCTAACATTTTTTGATAGATATGGAAATATTACTATAAAATTGTGAAATAGAATGATGAATATTTACTCACTTGACAGATTGCTGAATGTTGTGAATTGACTTCCCTTAGGCAGCAAATAAAAGTTTATTTTGACTGCATATTCTGTCATTTTGGGCATTTTTCCCACATAATAATGTTGTCCCACCATTAAAGTCCCCTTTTTGCCTAATTGATCTTGATGTGTAAGCTTTGATGACAATTTCCAGTAGATCTAAAGTAATTTCTTTCTAATTTGTCAATATTAATCAAGCTCTTTTGAATTAAAATTCATGCATACACTATACAAACAAGTCTATAAGAATTTTAAAGAAAGGATTAGTCATCATATTTATGCAAGTTTCAAATGAAAATTTATTCCTGTAGTCCAAAGAAATTATGTTTATAACTTTTAGTTTTTAGCTGTTTTAAAGCTTCTTGTTTTATTCACAAAGTCCATGATATTTTATTTTGCCAACTTTATATTTCCAATAGTTAAATTACTTGATAGAACGGATAACCATGAAAGACATTAACAGGCTTTCTGTATGCAGTGTTCTTTGCATAATTATGCACAGATTGTACAACTATATTTGTATCAGGTCCAAAAGACTTTATGAATTTTATGTCATTGTTGAGCCACCATTATTTTGAAATGTCACATGTAACTTGTACTAACCAGAATTTTAAAGTTACCATATAAAACGATGTATGAATATTCACATTCATCTAAAATGTAAATGTAGTGGCTGCTTGTAAACAAAAGTCATATTTATGTAAGCAGATTTTCAATTCACATAACATACTCAATTGTGTTCATGTAATTTTATTAAAATAATGCCCAGCATATACATCTATGTGCTATGGAAGATTCCATTAATTCTTCCCTATATTCTCTTGAGCTTTTTTATGTACAAGAAGTTAGTACGTTTGAGGATATGAATGATGCAAGTGCCTTATTTGCACTATTAATACATAATACACCATAAATTAGGAAGATGGAGTTAGTTTTTAGTTTTTATCCATCTTGATTTTGTGTTTCACATCTACCACTTCCAAGGTAATGCAACTGAAAGCAGTTCTTGAAACCATGTTTGCTTTAAAATCTTAGGTAGTAGAAGAATTTACATATGGTGTTGGGGCCCCAGGTGGCAGAGTGGTCTAATGCACTCGCCTTTACAGATCACTCACACATCTCACCTCGTGGGTTCGAGTCTCGGCTCAGAAAATGTGGATATGTGAGAAAGCTTGCCAGTAGCTTCACGTGGGTCGGTGGTTCTTTCCAGGGTTTTCCTGGGTTGTTCCTCCACCAGATATACTGGCTGCCATGTATAGCCAATCATGTGCTGAAAAATGGCATTAAACCCACAAAACAAACAAACAAACAAATATATGGTGTTACAAGTTTTTTACTTACGTTCATAAACATGAAAACATTTGAAATCATGTGCTGTTACCAATTCATAGTTGATTGTTTAAAAATGAATATTTGCACTAAAACCTACCTTTTTCAGTTCTGGAAGTCTGTGAAGGCATACACCTCCTTGTATTTGTGAATGGGAAATGCAATGAATTCAAGTATATAATTGATGGAAGTTTACATTTCAGTGAAACATGCATCTACCACAATTGTATATCTCTCATCTTCCATGCACTATATGATGCAAGTTTTTATTGAGATTAAGTTTCCATATAAACACATTGTGAATGCTGAACTGTATTTTAAACAAGTCATATCATCAAGCTATAGATTTTATAAATATCAATTAAATGTTTTAAATCTTAATTTTTGTTGTTTTTGTCTTTTGAGGATTTAGCATGTTAGCTCTCATTAGCACTTCATGTCTTTTCATCTTAACAAATCTCAGACAAGTTTGACCAGCAGAGTTCAATCCTATTTTACAGAGTTATGGTTGTTAATAAGAATAGGCATTCCAATAGCTTTTGAACTTTAGTGTTCACATTTCTTATTCTCTTTCAACTAAAAAAATTTATTGTGAAGCTTTATCTATGCAAGGTCTAAGATGACTTATAATCAGCTGATTCAAAAATGCTCTACAGAGTTGTCATCCTTGATGGACCAATAATAGGCATTCCTATTGATTGTGAACATCAATATTGTTTTGTTCAGTTTTAATTAAATTTGCTGTAAATCTTCATCTTTACAAGGACTCTTGTGACTGGTGATTTGAAATTTCCATATTTCATTTATTGAGTAAGGCATCTCAATGGCTTGTGGACACATTTTTAGCTCACCTCTATGAAGTAGATGTTATCTATTGTTCTACCCCAGCACTGGCTTTGGCATCTGTACAAATAACAGCATATACATTTGTACGTTCTAACTAAATGTCAATCATTCTTTCTTCCTAGGTTCTAGGCAACAGTTTTTAGTGCATTTCAGGGCTTTACAAATCCACTTGCCTAATTCCCAGGACAAGCTCAAATTCAGCTCAGTCAAGCTCATGTTTGCTAGGTACTTGCCTGTGGGCAAGTCCAAAACTTGAGAGAGAGAGGGATCATGTGCAGCTTCTTATTTTTATGCTCTGTAATATTTTTACTCTGCGATCTCGCCACAGTACATATATCAGAACTTTTATTTCGTGTTTATATGTACTGCATTCTTCAAATACATAACTGTCCACAGTTTCTTTCATGTATCAAACCTTTATTTCACATGATATACTGAGTTTGTCATTTCCTTGCAGTCACTGTCAGGATCATTTTACTGGCTTAGATTCAGTGTTTGCATTTCAGCTCCTGACTAAATAGGATTTTAGGACCCTGTAAATGTATACTGTTATACCTAGATCATGAAAGTTGGTGAAGAGATGCATCTTGATGAGTACTACACCCTCACCACAGAAGTAGGTCACTGTGTCATATATTTTGTGCTTCACTGACATTGGTATAATTGTGTATTGTAAGTTTATTTCTCAAATGCTGTTTATGCTTGAATCATCAAACTGGATACCCTTACCACGAAAGAATGTCACTGTGACCAACATTTCACATTTTACTGACGGGTGATTGTATGTATCTCTATTAGTACGACACCCATACAACAAAAGAAGGTCATTGTGACTTATGTTTAACATTTTACTGGCTCATGTTTTTGCATTTAGCTCATGACTAATGTGGTGTTTTATCTACTGTATAATACTGCTATACCTGGAATCAGGAAACATGGTGAGAATATGCATATTGATAAGTAGTACACCCTCATCTTAAAAGTAGGTTACTGTGACCATTATTTCACATTTCACTGACTATGGTTTAGTTTGACATTTTTACTGTTATTGCTGTACTCCTTAAACTAGGTGATTTTATACATCTCTCTTTGTACCACACCCATGCGAGAAAAAAAAATTTGAAACTTGGTGAATGGATGCATCTTGATAAGTTGTGTATCCTTTTTGCCAAAAGAAGACTGACCTATATTTAATGCTCGGTGACTTTGTTCAAATTTTGTGTTTAGAGTGCATTTCTTGGGAGCTGTTTTATGTTCCAGTCATGTAACTTGATAATTGGATGCAGCTACGTTACTACAATGCCCTTAAAACCAAAGATGGTCACTGTGACCTACAATTTGTGCTTCACTAACACAAGTTAAGTATTTGTGTTTATGATCAAATTGATTCATTGATGCTAGATCTATATACATCCTAGCCTAATCAGAAGGTCTTTTGTGACCAGTGCAGTTGGAAGTAGGAATAAATATTGTTTATTCAATGGTAAACTTTCCATATTAATGCCTATACATTGTATATTGTGATATATTAACCTCAGCAGGTTCACTGTGTATTGTACATGTGAATAAGTATAGGAATTAGGTGAGTGCACTGCATGCTGTATGCTTTTTATGTGAAGCCTCACCTGTGGTTAATTAAGGTAATGCATGAACTGTGTACTGCTGGCTGTCACTCCAGGGTTACTCAAGCTGGAAACTTTCACCAGTGTAATATCTGGCTTTTTAGAGGTGGATAATGATAATAGCTTTTCAAGCAGATTTTAAGAACGATTTAAAAATATGGATAAAAAAATAACATTAATCTGTTTATTATCAACTTATTACCTCTACTTTGATATGATAGAAAAGGATGTTCTTTTTTATTCCTTTGTAGGTTGGTATGTAGGTGTGTTGCAGTAGGTTGGTATGTAGGTGTGTTGCAGTAGGTTGGTATGTAGGTGTGTTGCAGTAGGTTGGTATGTAGGTTTGTGTTTGGGTAGGTAGTTTCACAATATGTTAGCACAATACTGGCCATATAGTGCCAATTAAAAGTTCAAATTTCAAAATTTAAAATGATTAAAAGTTCAGATGTAAAGATAAAAGATTACAAATTTTGAGTTCAAAAGGGGCCAAGATCACTTTAATCTGAATGTATGTTCTGCATGATAATCTTTACAGTGGCTACTAGAGAAAGTGAAGTAGATGTGAGCTATGTCATCTTGACTGACTGAACTTGAATTATAGACGTGTGCGACGAATCTCGTCATGTACGTCTGATTAATATGCGCACAGCGCACTATTTAATTTGCCCCCAAACTGTTGCTGTAGCATCAGTTTGGGGTTCGTCGAGCGGTTAAAACAGAGCTGTAAAAACCGCTTGCGCTTTACTGCATGCACCGCATGCTATTTAATTAATCTGCGTGGGGGCGTGTATCGCCCTCACGCCATTTAATTGTGTGCCCAGCACACTGTCTGTTGCTTTGTAATGTCCGGGCGTGGAAAAGGCGGAGTCGGGAACGGCCAGAGAGGAGCTTCTGCGTCACATGGTGGTGTCTGTGGTCCAGGGTGTGATTTTGCCTAAATATTGATGTCGTCTTGCACGTGTCGCTATTTTAAAAAATTTTAATTTTAATGAACTCTATATGATTGGCTGACTGGTACGGTGTTGAAGTTGGGTTAAGTCCAAGGAGCTTTGCCCTATACTTGATTCTATGCATGTCGTAGTGTTGTTGTTGAAGTAATCGTTGCCACTTTGTGCGGCTGGGCCTGATGGCTTTTGGTTTTAAGCCACCTTATATTGTCTAAGGGTTTTGGGTCAAGGTTTTTTTTTTTAAGTTTCTTGTAAGCAATTGAATTTGCTGCCTTTTTGATTGGAAACTGGGTTTAAGTTGTAGATTATATACCGCTTTGTGCAGTGGGCCCCTGATGGTTTGGACTTGTGACCACCTTATATTCTTAGGTTCGATTTGGGCCATTGAGAGGGTCCTATTTAGCTAGTTTCAGTGGATCTGGGATAAATCATGAACTATATACCGCATTGTGCAGTCGGCCCCTGATGGTTTGGACTTGTGACCACCTTATACTCTTAGGTTCGATTGGGGCCATTGTAAGGGTCCTATTATTGTTTCATTGGTGCGTTGTTCTGATACTCCTTGGACTGTTTTTTTCGAATATCGGTACCAGTGTGGGTGTTTAGAGAGAGCGTTAGAGAAAGCAGAGTATACAGTCATGCATGTATTAATTAAAAAAGAAACAACTTTTTTTTTTTTTTTTTTTTTTTTATAAAAAAAAAATTTTTTTTTTTTTTTTTTTTTTTTTTTTTTTTAAAGAAAAAACATTCATTCATCAATTCATCCATTCTTTTCCTTCCTTTCGTTAGTAGTCATGCATGGGGGATGGTTATGGTTGTTGAAGAAGAAAAAAAAAAAAAAAAAAAAAAAAAAAAGCGAAAACAAAACTTGCTTTGCTTGTTCTTAATTGTCCTATTTTTCAGATATTTACAGTGCGAGGGCCCAAGTTCGTTTAGACGTACCCTCCACCGTAAGGGCTGGGGATTTACCTGGTTCCTCCCTGCGTTTTGATCTGATCTTTTAATTTATTTTAAATTTTAAGTTTATTTTAGATTTTGTGTCTAAGTTTTGCCTGGCTGTCCTAATGATTTGAGGTTCAAATACTTGCAGTGCGAGGGCCCAAGTTCGTTTAGACGTACCCTCCACCGTAAGGGCTGGGGATTTACCTGGTTCCTCCCTGCGTTGTGATCTGACCTTTTAATTTTATTTTAAACTTTAAGTTTATTTTAGATTTTTGTGAGGAGACCGGAACTTTGTGTGTATGTTTGTGTGTGTGTGTGTGGGGGGGGGGGGGTTAATTTGGTTATAATTTTCCCCTTTTCCCTATGGCAGAGATGAACCCTAAGATGTTTGCATACATCGAGTTGATGTTGTTCGTTTTGGTGTTAAAAAACGTCGGGTACTGGGCTGGTGCGTTTATTTTTGTTTGTTTTTCCTGGAAATCTGTCCTTTCTGGTGTGTATTTGGGGCAGGTATTAAAGATATGATCTAATGTTTCGGGGACGGGGCAGTGAGGGCAATTTATGCCTGCTGCTCTTATCTCTGGTATAAACCTTCCAAAACTGCTGGCTAAAAGGGTTTTGCCAGTTTTGAGTCGAGTTATGACTTTGGAGTCGTATGGGTTTACCAATTTAGGGGCTGATATATTCCTGCTAACTTGTTTTTGCAGTCGATAGAGTTTTCTCCCTTTTGCTGAGTTATCCCATTCCCTTTGCCATTTAGTATCTTTTTTCTGCCTTATTATACTGTAAATTTCCAGTACGCTATAATCCATTTGGTGTATTTCAGATTCTTTAAGCTTTCTTTTAGCTTCTTGGTCTGCCCTTTCATTCCCTGGAATATCGATGTGGGAGGGTACCCACATGAATTCCACAGTATATTTTTGTTGGTCCAGGGTTTTTAGTTTTAAATATACTTCCCGTAACATGTTCTCCCTGCTGGACGAGTTATTTGTTTCCAGGGTTCGTAGCACACTGAGGGAGTCGCTGATTATTACTGTTTTGGCTGTGTGGGTTTCTTCAATCCATTTTATAGCTTGGTTAATTGCCCAAAACTCGACTGTATAAATGGAGCAGTGATCAGGCAGCCTTGCCCCCAGTGTGATATTCTCCCCCGGGATTACGACTGCGGCTGCCGTGCGCATGGGTTCTAGTGATTTTGACCCATCAGTGTATATTTGTGTGTAGCCCTCATATCTATTCGCAAGATCAGTTAAGACTTTTGCCCTGATTTCTAACGGGTTATGTTGTTTGTCCCCATAGTTTAATGATTCGACATTGATTTTGGGGGCCTTACAGGTCCATGGTGCGGTGTCCGGGTGTTGTATTATTTCCGCTTGGGTATTGATCAGTTCTAACTCCCTGTGTAGTTCATGGATTTTTTTCCCTCCTGGTAGGTTTGCTTTTAGTTTATGTCGGAAGGGCTTGTTGCACTTGTTTATGATAATGCGGGTAGGGTGAGATTTCGGGTGAATTGACAGCCGTGTCTCGTAGGGCAGGAGTAACTCCTCCCTTCTAAGGTGTAGAGGGGGTTCCCCTGTTAAAACTCGTAGCTCGTCCCCAGAAGTGCTACTGAGAGCGCCGGTGCAAATAACAAGAGCTATGTCATCTTTGACATTATACTAGGGTTATAATTTTATTTCAGATCATGTTGGAGGTGTCAGTAAATTTGCATATATTGTACTGATGTTATAAATAGCTTTATTCAAGGGAACAAACACATAATAACACTGAAATGGACATGACGAAAAGTAGTACTAAAATTCCAAAATTGTCATTGACTTTAGCAAAGACTGAACAAAAATCTGGAACATTAGAATAAAATAGCTAAGACTAAAAGTAATACTAAAATTCTGAAACTGTCATGGACTTTAGCTGAGACAAAACAAAAAATCTGGAAAAATATTTAAAAAATTGGCCTAGACTAAAAGTAGTCCTAAAATTCCGAAACTGTCACACACTTTAGCCGAGACTAAAATTTAAAAAAAAAAAAAAACAGTGGAAAAATATTTTTAAATGTTGGCCTAGACTGAAAGTAGTACTAAAATTCCGAAACTGTCACGGACTCTACCGGAGACTGAAAAAATCTGGAACATTAGCTTAAGATGGCCTAGACTGAAAGTAGCACTAACATTCCAAAACTGTCAGGGACTTGAGCTGAGACTGAAAAGAAATCCGGAAAATGTAATGAAAATTGGCCTAGATTAAAAGTAGCAGTATAATTCCGAAACTGTCATGGGCTTTAGTGGAGACTGAAACAAATCTGGAAGCATTATAAATGTTGACCTAGACTAAAAGTTGAACCTAAATTCAGAATCTGTCACGGACTTTAGCGGAGATGAACACAATCCAGAACATTAGATTAAAATGACTGACTAAAATTAGTACTAAACTTACACAAATGTCAGGGACTTTAGAAGAGATTGACAAAAATCTGAAACATTAGAATCAAATGGACAGGAAGTGTTGCAAGAGAGCTTCGATGCGTTTCGTTTCCAAAGAAGTCAATGTAGGCTGTGAGCGGTCATACAAGTCTTTATACCACTCTTTCAAAAGCTTCTCTTCTGAGATGAGTGCCTATGCATCTTCCAGATAGTCTTCCAACTTTTATTCTTGACTTGTCATCAAACATTTGTCGTGTTCCTACTGACTAGGATGATCCATTTGGCAACCATAGCAATGTTCTCTGGTCTGTTGTGCGATTCTTTCAGCCAAGTGACGAGCAAAAGTGTTGTTCTTGTTCTGGCCATCTTGTCATCATGACTGTCTTTTTATCTTCTTCACTTGTGATCTGTGACTACTCCTGTTGTTCTGAATAGAAAACATCCTCTTCGCCTACCTCCATGGGTTCCATCTTTTTATTAGCCTAGGGTCACTTCTCTCAAACTGTTAATTTCCAGAGTATTATCGAATTCTGCATACAAGATAACGTTCACCGTGTTCACCAGAGCTAGTGCAAACACGAAGTTGACCCGATTTTATACGGTGAAAATGTCCTTCGTCACAGCTTTGATATAGAGTGAAATCGAAGCCCTACAGCGCATATCCTCCTGCATACTCGTCGTACGAAATTTTGTGGCTACTGTTGGTTCCTACCTGTCACGTGGCTTCAAACAGAGCCAAGTAAGATCTCGAGTACATTTTCTGGGCAAAATTAGGTTCAAAAGGTCTGGTATACAATGTCTGGCCATCTTCGGGTGACCTCTCTTGAACAGGTTGAAGTGTGGGAACTCGAAAGGAATTTAATCAGTAGCTCAGTTGACGGCCGCATTGCTGACAATGCCGATGAGTAAATGTTTGGTAGCTGTCCTTGGAAAACAGTATCTTCGATCTTCGATTGGAGTCAAGAGGCAGAGGTGAACGTTTTCACTTTCACTCGTCATAGAGGATTCTTGGCTATCGTTCTGCTCAGAGTTTGACTGATGTCGTTTACCACTTTAGGTAAGACTTCCACACGTCGCACGTAGTGTTCGGCTTCTTTGATGTTTGTTTTTTACTCGTTAGAATTGGCCATTAAATGGAACACGGTACTACTTCGATTCAGTCTCAGACGTACATCCACCCATATAACAATTACTTGTCTT
Source organism: Margaritifera margaritifera (assembly GCA_029931535.1). NCBI lineage: Eukaryota > Metazoa > Mollusca > Bivalvia > Unionida > Margaritiferidae > Margaritifera > Margaritifera margaritifera. The sequence continues at coordinate 1,267,097 of JAQPZY010001403.1, forward strand.
GCAAACACAGGTCCAAGTGCAAACGATCCATCATTTCTAAACTACGTCCTTGTTTGATTTTCCTTTGGCGGTCGTTAAATCCAACATTGTAGTCTCCATCATCATCTGCAATCAAAGCTGTATAATTGAACTTGTCCAATGTCCCAGGTTCCCAAACCATTGAAGCATCTAGATGTATGTTCTTAGCTTATTTTCTGTACGTCAAGAGATTTTTCAGGTACGCTTGGTAAAGGTAAGTGTCCATGCTGCTGCTCACCAGTTTGTTATTCAAAGACAAATCCATTTCACTGAACAACGAATGCATTACGTTATTGACGAGAGCCAATCTGGCATCGGATCCTGGACTTGTGTTGTCCGTTTTGAGAACTTTGACTTTCAGGTATAAGTAACTGTTCTTCAGATCGATGTAATCTTCGATTATCCCTTGATTTCAAATTTGATAAGTGCTGAGGTGATCAAAGACGACATAGAATGAAATTCGACATCGTTGGTGGTGCAGATCGAGTTCTGACTTGGAACATTCGGCAAAAAATCTCGGTGCACCTTTTTTTTTTTCTTTATTTTCTAGTAATCAAAAACGTGCAATTCTTTGACAACTGTTCTTCTTCTTTTCTAATTCTTTTCTGATCGACGCCCTAGGAGGTCTTGTCCTATCTAAATCGACACATTTTTCCCCTGCTTTCATCAAGGCTTCTTTAGGACTTTGTTGGTCGATGAGTATGTTTTGGATACATTCTTTTCCGTGCGTCAACGCTGCATCTTTTAAAGCATGCAATTCTCGAGTCACCATCGGTTTTAAAATGGATGCTACAGTATCTCCCAAATCATGTCCTCGCTGTCGAGCGACTCCTCGGTACACATGATAAATATGTTACAATGCACTGGAGAATCGTTTTCGAAAATGTAGTTTCACGGTGACTTTTCCTTTCGAGAATACAATATTTTGTCCAAGATCTCCTTTTATACTAACGTTGACACTCAAAATAGGATTTACTGACAGGTAGATAATGAGGATGTACAATCATCTAGGTGAATGTGAAACGTGTTTCCTCTGTTACGACTCTATGGTCTAGAAAAATGTAACAGAGAGAAAGTGAAACCAACAACTCAAGTAAAAATCAACAAGCAATTTATTTCTAGATAATTAAGATGAAAAATAAAAAAGTCACTTACAGTAATGTGTATTAATATCCAAATAATCCAATAAGAATTAGTGTTCTAATCACAAGTCCTAAATATAGAATGTTCCGAATTCACGGCTGTATCCTTGAATGTTATGATGTGCCAATGGTCTTCAAAATCCTGATGTACTAGTAGTCTTTAATGTGCTGATGTCAAAATGAAGTACTCCAAAATATCTCTGAATAAGTTCACATAAATTCCAAAATCATCAATTAAAAATCCAAAATCCAAAAGTTTATGAGCACTGTTATAATCCAATGAATATTTTAAATAATTCCTCTCTTAGAATTTGGAATTACTTTCCACAACTGTAATAGCTCTTTACAAGACTGATAGTAATGTCGAAATTGAAAAACTGTCCACTAAACATGGTATATATAAAGATTGGTCACATGACAATGTTCTAGAATATAATGGAATTTTACTTGTGTGGACATGTCTTTTTACACATAACTCTAAGGATTTTCCAGTTTTATCTGTAAACAAAATCAACCTTGACCTCAAATTTAGAAAACATTACGTTTATCAAAACTATGCTTGAACTCAAATCTGAAGTAAACAACCTAATTCAAGGACACTAGTTAAACATGTTTTTTTTCTGACAAACAACATTAAAATTTAAGCAAATAATCAAGTCAAGAAACATTTATAATTTCCTAAAATATCTATAATATTATATAAACATCATACATAACACCTCCTTCATCGTAAGCAACTATGGCAGAATCCACTTTGAAAGGAATGACTCTCAGCAACGGAACAGCTGTGCTTCCTACGACGTTGTACTCGACGACATTTGAGTACATAAACATCAAATTCATTCCTTTGTATATTCGATAGGGTTGCGAAAATAATTGCAGAATCGATCGTTGTTGTGAATGTCACTTGACTGTGGTGTTTTGTTCGTGTTTCCTCATAGAATAGCAAACAGACTGGGAGAAAAGCTGATGGACAGTGTTTTTGCCGTCGGAAAAAATCAGTTTTAAGACGATGATCAATTTTATGGTAGTCATTCAATACACTTCGGCGAGTTTTCTCCAGTGCTTTCCAAAACTGATCGTTAAAGATAGCTGAAGTCGTATCGACGAGATGTTGAGCACTGAAACAACACCCTGTAGAAATTCTCATGGCATAGATATTCAATTGGGGATTCGCTAGCGATGGTGTTTTGGATTCGCGGATGAAAGGATCTTTTCTGTCCAAGTGTCCTTGAAATTGATCGTTGAATATTTCGAACAGGATTTGTCAACGAGCTTACTAATCTAATTGTATTGACTTAGTTAATTTGGCTGTGAAACAACATAATGTATCCTTTGGAAACACATCCAGAAAACTGTCACTGCGTAATATTACATAAAATTGATTATTCATAGTTCGATGGTTCTGGTCTCCGGAGAGTCACTCGATGTCAAAGAATGATTTTCCAAAGAAGATTCCAGAAGAGGGCTGCTGCTTTGATTGGAAGAGGAGTGGTGATTGGCGTTGGAGAGGCTACCGTTCTTGTTACTGTTGATATTGGGAAGAAGATAACCAATACAACTGCTGAGTAAAGTAGTCCACAATTGTTTATCTCTTTGTTGCAAACTCAAATGTCCAATGGCTGCTCCGACGACACAATATACCACAAAAGATTTGGTAGAAAGAGACGATTTAATTTATAAGTACACGTTCTCCACAAGTCACCCACAGCGATTGTTTTTGTAGTTCTTGAAAAGATGAACTCTGAGAAGGAGATGAAGCTGTGTTTAACGGCATGGTGGTAACTTCTGCTTCCTTTTTTAGTCGATGACTTGTGAAGCTGCAATCCAAGAATCGAAACTGCGTAGATATCCTTTCCAACGAACTTTGACTTCTTGGAGTAAATGTTTTCCCACTATACATGTTCTTAGATCGAGAATGTTTTCGATATCGTACACATCGTCTTCTTTCATGGTTACACGTTGTTACTCAGGCAAGTAAGAAGTTCCTTTCAACACTTCTCCGTTCATATCTTCCAATTTATAGACAGGTGGATCACGTTCACGCACTTGTCCTATGACACAACGTCCGGTTGAGTAAATAACCTTTGTCAAAAGTGCGTTTTGTTTTTCCAATATGAACCCAATCTCCAGTGCTTAATACTTCTTTCTTTTTATTGTTTCATACGTTCAAACAATCGATCAAACACAATCACTTTGTTTTGAGGTGTCACTTCTTCTGGAGCACATCCGATGCTACGGTGGTACGATTAATTGTAAGCTTTGTATTTGAGAGTATGTTGATGAGCAAAATATTTCCTCCATATTTTCTCTCAAAGTTCTTTGAAAACGTTCCATGACACTGGCTTTTGTGCCAGGATTTTCAATGGTGAAAAAATTAATGTGTCTTTTTTCAATTCTTTTAGAAACGCTTAGTTTAGAAATTCGGTGCCTTTGTCTGTTTACCATCATATAGAATGTCAACCAATTTGTTTCAAGACCAGTTTTAAAGCTCACTCTAACTCGGAACTTGTTTCAGAAGTCAAAGAAACAACCCTAGCCGATTTTGAAAACACGTCGATGACACAAAACAGATATTTGTAATTTCGATTGTACGATGCTAAATGAGAGACATCTGATAAATCTGCTTGCCATTGATGATCAATGCCTGCTACTTTCGTTTGACTTCTTTTAAATTTTCGTCGAATGGGTTTGTGTAACTTGTACATCGTGTATTTTGTAACCAATGCAGACATACAATTTTGAGTTTGATTTCAACATCACGATACAAGTTATGAATTGCTCCATAGCCAGTGGCATGAGCAGGATTGCGCTAAATGCTGGTTAAAAGTATCTCCATGTGGTTGCTGTTATTGCTACTCCTCAATAAGTCACCCGCTGTAGAAGTAGGCATCGGTTCTTTGGTCATTGTTTTTCTTACTTCTTTTTTTACTTGTGTCTTCCCTTCTTTCTTCTTCTGCTGAAGATGGTTTTGACATCATCTTCTTGACCCAAACTTTAATTTCTTATCGTCTGGGAGTAGGGAATGGTGTCAACAAGGTTGTCATACTTGGAGGAGGAGGAAAAGGAGCAGACGAAGTTTGAAACACTTCTCTTGTTTCTTTCTCTTCTTCCATCCCTGCGACTGTTTATGTCATCGTCTTTGCTGCTTTTTGTTTTCTTCGTTTTTCATGACATTCTTGAAATCTCTCAGATTAGGTTTAGCGGTTTCTTCTAAAGCTTTCTGATAAAGCAGTTGAAGACGTCGCAATAATTGCTCACAGCGTTGCGACTTTTCCGTTCCTGTCAAATCTATTCGATCCATCAACGATTGTAATTCTTGTTGTAAGTGTGACATCTTGGTGAGAATAGGATTATGAGCTAAATGTGGTGTCAGTTGTTCATACCAACGATGGAGTTCCATCCACCGTTACATGGAACTAAAGTTAATTTTTGACCTTCCATAAGATCCAATGGTACAAGTGTGGTGTATTTCCAGAAAAGTTTTTCCCTTTTTTTGTTCTTCTTCATCACCTCATCACTCCGCTTAAAAGAGACCCATCAATCGATCCTAACGAAGGAGCAGCCAATTGTAACAACGGTCCTATCAGCGTGGGTAGAAATCCTCCTCATTGAACGAGCACTTTTTCTTGGCATTTTCTTTCTCACCATTCGACGAAGAACGTGACGATGACGACCTAATTGCTGTTGCTGTATCTTAGTCAAAGGCACCGTTCCTTATAATACATTCAAACAACACACGGTATCGATGCTTTCTTTAGGTGCTTTTTTAATGATTTGTTTTCGCATCGGCGCCATGGATTTGGTAAGTACTAACAAAACATCCGAATGTTTAGCTAAACGAGGAGGGAGTCCTTGTTTTCCTTTTTTGTAAGAAGGTTTCTTTGGATGATGGTTGAACTTTGTGACATCTTTGTTTCAGGATGAACAAATTGAAGTGAATCTTATCCAGCACTTATTTTTATGCTGGAATTCGTCTCCACTGATTGTCGGGACGTAATATCAACTTAACTTTAGGTACTACTGGTGTTCTCAACGGACTAATTTGGGCTAGTTCTTGTTTGGACAAATCCGGTAAATTTTGTAACACACCTGTTTTCTCTTGTACTTTTGTCTTAGGAGATGCCACTATTTTTGTTGCAGCGGCAGCAGCTAGAGTAGTAGAAGAAGACGCCGACGAAGTAGAAGTTTCTTTAGAAATGGGTTTATATTTTTCATCAAATGTGAACGTACTTGTGCATCTTTTTTCGCGACTGATGGCATACAGTGCACGAATTAATTTGGCAGATGTCTGAGATTGAAAGTAAGTCATGTTGAATACTGTTAGAAAGAAAAGAAGTGAATTTGTGTTTATAATGGTTTTTTTACACAAATGAAAACGAGGAAGGTGACCTGTAAATGACTGGACCTTCTTCTTGACACCAATCATGAAACAAATTTGTACGAAATCTCAAATAATCGGGAGTGGTAGATTTTAAGTCGATGAGTAAATATGCATATGGTAAATGAGTGGCATCGTCATACACATAATTTAACCAAGGTGTTCCTAACTGTTTGACTAATTCTTGAACTTGAGATTTGTCTCCTGGACTTTTAAAACACCACTTAATGTGCATTGAGACTGATGGTGCGATACGCTTAAGTTTGTTGAAATAAAATTTTGAGTAATGTAAATAATACTTGCATTACGATGATATCCTTTTCGTGTAAACCAAAATTTAATTTCTTCTTTGTGTTCTCCTAATAGGTCATCGAAGTTGACAAGATGTGTTTGACTAAAGTCAGACACGATCCTATCGTCTTCGCGATGAATTCCTTCTACAGACGAAATGTATTCTCCTTGACTTTCTTTGAGTAACGTGTAACCCGTTTGCCACCACACGATAAGTTGTGGAGGACGATCGAACAATTTTGATTTGTGTCCAATGACACGTTTGAAAAAATCGGTTTTGCCTGAACCACTTGGTACAGCAATCAACATGTTAAAGGGGTGGCAAATATACAGTGCCTCCCAACTTTGACGATCTAACTTTTCGTCAATCATTTTGAGAATGGAAGATGCAGCCATAACTTTCAAGTTGTATTTAGAATTCTGAGATTCCATCAGCGACACATGACATTTTATACATGTACATTTCAAAACCACAAAGTTAATGTTTTTCTTTTCTTTCATCAGTCACACACAATGTCTTTGGCATAGTCAACTATCTCTTGTTTCCAGGTGTTGAATCCAAGACTTTGTCAGTCATGTACATCTTTCCAGTAGTAAATATGTTGCTGTATCCAAATGGCTATACACTTCTTGGTTCATAAATTTATCGCAAAGAATCTGCTGGTAACGGAAATCCAAGAAATGTAGTCACTAACACACACACCACACGTCATCCAAAATTCCAAGGAATCGTGTCGTCTTTTGGAATCGGTTCTTTTAACAGTATTTGATAATCCACTAATTCTTGAACACTGTCATTGACTTCCTCCAACTGAATTTGGTTCAGTACTGATGACAAAAGTCGTGGCATGGTAAGTATGATAACGTTTTCGCAGAAGATTCTTGTCGTCTGTTGGCACAAAACCTCTATTTCCAACTATGATACAGCCTTCTTCAATCAATTTCTTTTATAGCATTTATATACCAATGGTTATTAATTGATATTGGATGGAATCGTTCTTTGCGTTTCACGTGAATCTGTACAAACTCTGTAAAATGCGCTCTCGCAGCTCAGAAGGTAGATTCTGAATGTGCTCTTCTAAATTATCCATTTACAGGAATGTCTTTTATGATGAAATAATTACATGTTTGCCAAATGGAATCTGCTGGTAAAGCATATCGAAGAAATTCAGTCATTATCTCACCACACATCACACGTTGTGAATGAGTCTCGTCTTGAAGCGATACTTCTTTTAAAAATATTTTGCAATCCTGTAAATCTTTAACCTTTTCCTGGACTTCGTCCCGTGCAATTCTAAGTATCACTGCATCATTATAGGTAGAAGTCCTGACATCCAAAATCTTACAAGATCTGGATAGTAGTTAATCAATGTCTGACCATTTGAACATTTTTTAACTAATCAGCTTGAATCTGTACTAAGACTCTGTAAATGCTTTTTCGCAACTCCAAAAGTAAATTGTGAATTCCCTCTTCTAAAGTATGCATGAGGATAATAATCATGGCCCACACAAGGAAGTTAGCGACAGTACGGAGACCATCTGGCGTGTCCGAGCAAAGCTGAAACTTTATAGTCCATTTGGATCATCACACCACAACTGAAACACTGTACCTGGCTTCCTCGTCCCAAGGAGACATATAATGCTCTGGCTAAAGATTTGGGAGTAGGTCCTTCCAGATATTTAAACCATTTCCCTTTGAACGTCTGGAATTGACTTTCAGAATTGTCATAGCCAGGCAAAGCCACAGGAAACGTGTACTCTTTGAACTTGGAGTAAGTGGGTCGATCACACTGTTGCTGTGTTGAATTCTGTATTATCGGTGAGCGTCTGTACTCAAAATGATCTTTCTGTCTTGAAAATGTTGTTTATATCGGAGAACGGTACCCGTACGGTAACGTGTTGTGCTCTGGAAGCCGCACTCGTTTTTTTTTTTTTTGTTTTTTTTTATGGTAGACGATCTGATACACTTTTTCCAAGGGTCGACTAACGATTTGACGATTTGACAAACGAACAATTTTGTGAGGATCCATTGTTTTCACACGAAATCTTGATCTTGACCGGACTTTAAAGCTTCTTTAACGACGTCAAAATTCATCATTTGACTGGAACAATAGTTCAATGTCAGTCCTTTTACATCGCATTTGGTATGAAGTTATCCTTTTTTGTTTCTGTACTGGTAGCCGGAATTTCTAGGTCTACTAGCAAAACTTAAAATAGTGTCTTCTGGATGTTCATAGGTCCAAGTTCCAAAACGTTCGTCTTTGATGTATAGGTGATAGCTTACAGGGCAATCGATGTATATGCAACTATCGCTGTAAAAGTAAAGGACTCAGTCTGCTTAAGGTTCCAAGACAGAATACAATTTTAAACAGGTATTGGCTGTCACGTAAGCAGCGATGATGACATTGCCAAACTCGTAGGATTTTATTTTCATCTGGACGATACTTCGTTTGGTAATGGAAATTGATCCCCCAATACAACTTTGCGTTTTCCGCTGCCTCTTGGAGATGAAACGTATGTCATTTGAAGAGTAGCTTTTCCATCAGTCATGTCAAACTCATTGTTGAATTGTTAGATGTGTTGAATTTGTCCAATATTTTGGAAGAATTTAATTCTGCAGGTGTACTAACCGATCTTCATCTTGAGCTTTGCATTGTCGTTTACATTTCTCTAACATTGACTCCAGTAAATCCGTAATGAATACACCTGCTTTCTCTGCTGGAACTTGAGACTTGAACTCTTTGAATTTGACTGTGTTGGTGTAAGCCGTCGTTCTAATTTTCTGGATATCACTTTTTGGGTAGCTCAAATGTAAAAATAAAAATAATTTTCAGGAGCTACCGAACGACTTTCTTTCTTGACTGATCTTGACTCTCTAGGTCTTGTAGTGGAGGCAGATGTAGATGGTACTCGCTCAGGATCACTCATGTCGTCTTCAAAATCACGAGCGTGAACTTCTGCCAACACTTCTTGGAGAGTTTGGGTGACACAGAACGTCGTTGTCGCTTGGCTTCTGATTTCTCCTTGGAGACGTGTGATAGTTTCATGACAGTAGATTATTCAAATTTAATTTGACTAGGATACACACTCTGTACTTATATATAGAGCACTTTCTCAAGATAAAAGTCAAGATACCTGCTATGTCTATCAGGAGAGATGACACAGGGCTACAGAATGTCCACAACGTCAAAGAAAAGGAATCTCTAAGACAGGAAAAAAGAGAGACAAAAGTAAACATACCTGTTATCAATGTCAAGAAAAAGGACATTGGACTTCATAGTGTCAGAGAAAGAAGAGAACAATATGAAGGAGCGTTCAGAAGCAAAAACAAAAGAAGAACCCATTCCAGTAAAGAAATTAAAAAAGGCGAGAGAAGCAGAATTCGTCCTTAACATTGCAGAAACGACGATACCATCCCACATACAAATTTCTGGGAATGGGAACCTCAGGCTCTTCGGGCGCAATGTTGCCAAGACAAGCAAATTGCAGCTCCACTTCCTCTGCTGCCCGGTCCACTCCCAGGCGGTCGAACTGTTCCCGTAGCTGCCGCAGTGCTTCGCGGCTACTAGCGTAAGGGGGCCGTATCCTCGTTAATGCTTCATACTCGTCGAACGCTGTATGCGTCTATTGTGCATGTGACTGCCATTGTTCGCTATACGGTATGCTTTATATAATGTATCTCTAAGGGACGATAATATTTATCAAATAGCACATTTCCCCGCACACAAATAATTTTTTTTGTCGCCCTAGCATACACTGAGCAGCTCGGCCATCACCAGCTTAAACTGCGCCCTGCCCCTTCTTTACTGTGCGAAGCAGCTTACCTCTTACCTTGTCGTTACCGCACGTCCGACACAGCTGCGTCTCTGTACGCGTCCCCTGTCCACATGAACGGCACGGAACTGTAGCGCGTGCCCCTTTCTCAACCGCTGCAGGTAGACCTTGCAGTATTGCACGACACAGCGCTTCGCATTGCTCTGATCATCCCAGCAGCAACTACTCGCACACATTGTGGGGTCCTCATCGCGCCAATATATTCAGTACAGCACATTTGTTTAAGAACAAATGTATTCTTCTGCGGCCCGAAAGCCCCCCCCCCCCCCACCGCGCTCAAACACATCACAAAGTCCATTTATTCTTAATATTGTCTTCCTAAAATTGTCTTCACTGGAATGGGTTATTCTACTGCTTCTTCTGCTTGTCTTAATGTTGATTTCTTCACTGGAATGTGTTCTTCTGCTTCTGAAAGCTCCACCATTTTCTCTTCTTTCACTTTCTTGGGACGCTCTGAAGACCAATATCCTTTCTCTTGGCAATGATAGCAGGTATCTTTACTTTTGACTCGGAACCTGATTTATTCTGTCTTAGAGGTTCCTTTTCTTCCACGTCGTGGACATTCGGTAACCCAATATTCTTTCTCTTGACAGACATAACAGGTATCTTCACTTTTATATCGAAAGGAGTAGTCTGGAAGTGTGTTTTTTAACGACTTTCTATAAATCTCTGACCAAAAGTGTAATCTGCTGTGGCTCTTCCATGTTTATGAGTTGAAAGTAGAACTGAATGAGTCTATTTTCTTACAGGGGGGGGGGGGGGGCTCTATATATAGGGAGGACGCCTTAGTCAATCAAACTTAAATCATCCATCGCCATGAACGGTCACATCCTTCCAAGGAGAAACCAGAAGCAACGCAATGACGCAATGTCACCTCATACCCTCAGAGAAGTGTTGTCAGAAGATCAGCCTAGCGATTTTTAATAGGACATGATGGATTGCTATCCAACACCATCTACCTTCTCAAGACCGAGAGACTCTAGATTTGCCAAGAACGAAAGTCTTTCTGTAGCCCCTGAATAGTATATTCACATTCGAGCTGCTAAAAAAATGACTTCTGGAAAATTTAGAACGACTGCTTACACTTATACGGTCAAATTTAAAGAGTTGAAGTCTCAAGTCCCTGCCGCGAAAGTTGGTACCTTTATTACTGACTTACTGGAGTCTATGTTAGAGGAGTTGCAACTGCCGTGCTGAGGATCAGGATGCTTTGAAACTCTCGATTCCTCACGACAGTTTGAAATATCTTGAAGTTCCTAAAATGCAGAAAATACAAGACGTGTTAGCCCCTCATTATAGGTTGAAAGTTCACCCTCAAGTCATTTTTGGGGATCTCCTGTTTCGAGGACCCCATTTTCCAGACGGAAAATACATTCACGTCTATCATCACTAAAATCATTTCGATGTCACTACCAGTATCACTGGATTTATCAAATACAGTTACTATTGTGACATATGTGACCATGGATTTCGCAATCAGGAGCAACATATTTATTGTGGGGCGAGATGTCGTGGCTGTTTAGCTTCGAAACCTTGTGTTCCTTAAGGAAAAAAAAATGATTCAAGGTTCTACCTGTTGACGAACATTCATGATTCCAGCGTGTTACAAGCGACGTCGCACGAAACAATTCCAACAATAGAAAAGTGCTTGTGAATTATTGACAATATGTTCAACCGGTGGACAGCATGTTCTTACCAATAACGAAGAGTCATACATTTGTCCAAGAAATAAACGACCTTATATTTGTGGTCAAGTCGTCCAGTTCGATCATCAGTGCTATATTCAGGAATATTACAACAAACCAGAGGAATTACTGACTGAACAGAACAAGAAAAAAGAAACGGGATCATCGTGTAGATTTATCTTTTTTTGATTTTGAATGTTCTCAAGAGATAGAGATTCACATTCCTAACTTTTGTGTGGCTTATTGCGCTTGCCATGACTGTATTCGGGAATCTTTATTTCATCACAGTCAAAATTGTAGCATGATTCCAGAGGGACGTGAAAAGATGTTTCGTGGCTCCCATGCTCTTTCTGATTTCGCTCAGTAGGTTTTAAACTCCATGGACGACACCTGGAACTAAGCGGAGGTGTATCGTTACGGCAACTGTCATTAATACACTACAGTCCTTGTTCATTGTTTCTCAGGACACTACGCACAATTTCTTTTAAAATATTTCTCAGAAAAAGAAACCGAATTTTAAAAAGTCACCATGAACGGATCCAAAATAATTTACATGAAAGTAGAAAACGCTCACTTTAAAGATTCCATGAGTTGTCTTGGCTGTGCCTTTGAGTAAAATTACCAAAACATTTGGAATGACAGGAATGGCTAGAGCCTATTTTCCACACTTTTGCAATAATGAAGAAAATCATCACGTTGTGCTGCTGCATTTGCTGAAGCCCATTACTATAACCCCGATGGTATGCGAACAGAACAACGAGATGCTTTCTCCGCCTGGTACCAAGCTTACTTTTCAGACCCTTTTGATTTTCAAGAAGAGATGTTGAAATATTGTCGGTTCGATGTGGACATTTTACAACATTGTTGTGGACAATTTGGAGAGTTATTTCTTGAGCACAATGGTATCGATTCCTTTAAGGAAGTTTCTACAATTTCCAAAGCGTATGGATTAGTGTACCGAATAAAATTCATACCTAAGAACAAACCATCCATTATACCACATCAATCCTTTCAATCTGTCAGCCGTTGATATTCAGCCAAAGCTTTGCGTAGGTTACATTACTTGTGCCAAACTCAGGACAAGTGGATACAACATTATAGAAATGGTGGAGAAAAGAAGATTGGGACTTATTCTGTGAATGATTGGGATTTAGAAAACCCACAGATCGTGTATGAATTTCAGGGATGTTTACTTCATGGATATCCCATGCATTATTCTCACCAAGAATATAAAAATCCTTTGACAGGGTTGACCATGAATGATTAGTACGACAAAACTTACCAATAACACTATAGTTTGGAAAGTGAAGGATACCAAGTGTTCGAAATTTGAGACATGATTACGATCGACGTTTGAAAACAGATCCAGAATTTCGATGCATCGTCGAAGACTACGATGTGGTGGACATCGAAGCTTTGTATCCGCGCGATAGTTTATTTTGAGGAGGGACCAATGACACATGCTGGTTGTACGAAGCCGATGAATCTCAAGAAGAACCAATCAAATATATCGATGCGTGTTCCTTGTGCAATTGGGTGTATAAATATGCTCGATTTCCTATTGGTCACCCTGAAATTTTGACAGAACGCATTGACGTTGAACATATTCAACATGACGAAGGTTTGATCAAATGTATTTTATGTCGTACGTGTGCTGAAACGTGCAATCAACAGCAACATTGTCGTCACAAAAATGAGGAACGCGCATCGACATAAACGTGGTGAGTATCACATTGTTTCAATCTCTCGATCGTGGATACCTATTGTGAATTGTTTACGAAATTTTGCACTTTCCTACCACAGAACAATACCAACAGAACGACGAGTCTCGTCCAGACATTTGTTCAGGCAACGTCAGCTTCTTAAATTGAAACAAGAAGCCATTGGCTATATTTCCTAGTGCCAAACTCCAGAAGAAAAAGATCAATTCAAACAATGGTACCGATCCCTAGAAGGTATCGACTTGGAACACATAGAACAGAACGAAGGTAGATCATCGTTTGAGGTCAGGGTTGATTTTGTTTACAGATAAAATAATAATTTTCTATAGAATTATGTGTTAAAAGTCACATACACCCTATAATTTTCTAGAACATTCTGTCATGTGACCTATCTTTATATATACCATGTTTAGTGGACAGTTTTCAGTTTTTTACCTTACCATCAGTCTGCAAAGAGTCATTAGAGTTGTGAAAAATCATTCCAATTCAGAGAGATTATTTTTTAAATATTCATTGGATTATAAAAGTGCTCATAGACTTTTAGATCTTGGATTTTGAATTGATGATTTGGGATTTATGTGAACTTATTCAAAGATATTCTGGAGTACTTCATTTTGCACATCAGCACATTAAATATTGGCACATCAGGACATTAAAGACTATTGGCACATCAGCACATTCAAGGGGCAGTAATTCACTCGGAACATTCTATATTTAGGACTTGCGATTAGGACACTTAGGATTATTGGATTATTTGGATTTTAATTCACTTTACTGTAAGTGTCTTTTTAATTTTTACCTTAATTGTCTAGAAATAAATTGCTTGTTGATTTTTACTTGATTTGTTGGTTTCACTTTCTTTCTGTTACATTTTTCTTAGACCATAGAGTCGTAACAGAAGATTTTGGGCAAAATATTTTATTCTCGACAAGAAAAGTCACCGTGAAACTTCAATTTCGAAACAATTCGCTACTGAATTGTAACTGATATATCCTGTGTACCGAGGAAAAGCTCGACAGCGAGGATATGGTTTTGGGCGGTAAATTGAAATCGGCTTTTTGTACGGTAGCATCCATCTTAAAATCTATAATGACTAGAGGATGCATTTCTCCAAACGTACTCATTCATCAGCAAAGTCCCAAACAAGCGTTACTAAATGCGGAAATAATGTGTAGATCCAGATTTTCTTTTTTTTTTTTTTAAACCCACCTTGGTTGCTAAGACACCCCGATAAATTTACTTCACACTCCTGTCGAAGGCATTGATTAATCTTCTGAGCCACAGCAAAGACAAGGCGGAAAGAGACGTCGAAAACCCTTTAGACTTCACACACACAACTAGAAAAAGAATAAGAAAATAAAAACTATCAGAGATTTTGACATTTTTTATTATTACAACAAATGATGCACCGAGATTCTAGTGAGTGTTCCAAGAAAGAACTCAGTCTGTTTGCCATGCCTCCGTTGATGATAACGATGCAAGAATCACAGTGGGTAGAATTTCATCTAGTGACGTCCTTGACCACCTCAGCTCCTATAGAGTTTGAAATCAAAGGACAAACCAAAGATTGCATCGATCTGAATAAGTTACATGTACGCCAGAGTGGACCCCGTCAACAATTACATCCATGCGTTGTTCAGCGAAGTGCATTTGTACTTGAATAACAAATTGATCAGCAGCAGCTTGGACTCTTACACTTACCGAGCTAACCTCCAGAATCTCCCAACATACGGAAAAGAAACCAAGAGCACACACCTCGATGCATCCGTGGTGTGGAAACCGGACACCTTGGATGCCTTCAAAAACACAGAGTTGACAGAAGAGGATGATTCTCACAACGTAGGATTTAACGACAGGAAAAAGAAAATCAAAGAAGGACGTGGTTTAGAAATGATGGATCATTTACACTTGGACGTGTGGTTGGAAACCGAGTATTTGTTGAATGGTATGGATGTATGTCTGAGACCGAAATCGAGGTAGTACCGTGTTCCATTTGATGGCAGATGTATTAAAATAAAATTTAAGAAGCCAGACTATACGTATGACGTGTGGAAGTCTTACCAAATGTGGGAATCGACACCAGTCAAGCTCTGCCCAGAACTACAGCCAAGTTTCCGTAAGATGAGTGGAAGTCAAAACCTGCACCATTGCCTCTGGACTCCAATGCAAGATCGAAGACTGCCTAAACGTTTGTTCATTGGCATCATCAGCAAAGCTGTCCTCATAGGAACTATTGATAAAAACCCTTTCGAGTTCCAACACTTTAAAGTGTTTAAGATAGAAGTGACCCGAGACAGCCAGATATTTAGTACCAGACCTTTTGAACCTAACCTTTTCCAGAAGAATTACTTGAGATCGTATTTGACTCAGTTTGAAGCCACAGGACAATTAGGAAAAAAAAAAAACACTTTCCCATGGCATTTTGTACGACGAATATGTAGGAGGGTATTATTTGTGGTAATTTGAATTCACTTCAGACCGAGACGGTGACGAGGGACATTGCCACCCTATAAAATCCGGCTAACTCCGTGTAGAGCTTCAGTTTACAGTTGCCCTAAAGAACACAGTGAACTTGCTCTTGCATGCAGAATTTGATAATACCCTTGAAATCAACAGTCTGAGAGAAGTGATCGTAGAGTATTAAAAAACATGGAACACAAACCCATGGACATAGGCGAAGAGGACAATGTTTTCCACTTAGGACAGGAACTACAGCAGTCACGGACCCCAATTTTTTAAGCGGAGAAGAAGAGAAAGGAACAGTAATGATATCACGATGGCCAGAACAAGAACAACATTTAGTATCCTGTTTGCTCGCAACTTAGCTAAAGAATCACACTCCTAACCAGAGAACATTGTTATGTTTGTCAAATCAATCATCCTAGTCAAAACATGACCAGTGTTTGATGATGAGTTAAGAAGAAACGTTGGAAGATTACATGGAAGAAGCATGGACACTCATCCCAAAAAAGATCGTTTTGAAAGAGTGGCATAAAGACTCGAGTATAGGGTTACCATATTTGAAATTTCAAAAAAAGAGGACACTCTTATATAGATATATATGAGACAAAGACGAGATTTAAGAACTGAAAAGGAGGACATGTTTGGGAAAAAAGGACGTACACCTGATCCGCAGTTCATATACAGTTTCCTGGAATCGTGTAGTGTGTGCTAAGGATGAGCTTCGTCATCGAAAACCTTCAGACGTTCAAGCCTATGTCATCAACACGGACGACAGTCATTGCCCAGGAATCAATTGGGTAGGCGTCTACTTTCCCATGGATTACACGCACCCGAAGACGATATATAACAGACTTTATGAAAAGCAATGATGCATCCACTCAATTCAATAATGTGAGCTTACATGTATCGGATTATTTGGTGTGTGGATAATATTGTGTAGTTTCTTCATCAGCGCAGTCTTGGATTCCCATTAGAACATTTACTGACTTGTTTTGAATGTGATTTCTCTACAAACGAGGTAAATTAGAAATGTGGTTTAGTAATCTTTTTTTATTAATATATATTTTCCTTAGCTCATAAACATAGTGTCCATCAATCGCAAAATGACAATGTTTTAGATTATCGTAAGTCCGCTCTTACCTCTCAACGTTGTCAACCTTGTAAATATGACTGAGTTATTTTAAAATGCTGATTAAGAAAAATGGTGTCGGTTAGCTTGTCATTTTTAAATAAATTCTTTGATATTTTCTCTGTCGAGGTTTTCTTTTCAATTTTTATTTTGTAAAAAAGGGGGTGTTTTATTTCATGTCCATGTACCCATTCTGAGGAGGGATGTTTTACTTCACATGCGCACTTAAAGGATTCATCAGAGAAGTGTTAGAGGAGCCTGACACAATTAAAAGGGAGTTGGCGGAGGAAAGGAGAGAGAAGAATTGCTTGAAATGGGAGAGTGAACAGCGGCACCTCTCTGAACGACGGGAGAGGGCGAAAAAGAGGCTGCTGAAAAGGGAAGCAGAAGAAAAAGAAGAAGGACAGGAAGAGTAGCACCAACCCCTGATCCCTCAAGTTGAAAATGTGGAGATGGAGGCAGATGAGCCTAGTTTTAGACTCTATGTCTCTGTCGGACGCTGGAACACAAACAACGTCAACCAGAGTTGCCCATGTTGCAGAGTCTGTCGCAGGAGGTGTAGTTGTTCTGGATATCAATAAGATCTTAAAATCCAGGACAAACCCCAACGGTCTCTTTTCAGCGCCACCCAGATCTCTCAGAAACAGAGATAATACTCAATCATTTACACAATCTTTGTTTTCATGGGTGTATGTTTGCATGTTTTGTACGTCTTTCACAACTAAAACTTAAAGCCCCTCTCCACTCTTCTGTCTTTTGTGTGATATATCATTATGTGTATGTGTGCACATACTTGTATGTGTGAATATTCCTACCCTTTCACCCCTTTCACTTCACTTCTAGCGTTATAGAGGTTATAAGGGTGGTACAATTCTTTATAAGGGATTGTACAGAAGTTATAGGGTGATAGGACTAGTAGGGTGATTTATTTATAAGGGGTTTGGTTTCTATTTCAGCCCTCTTTTTACATCCTTCCCTTCGTGTGAGTCAATGTAGGTGCTGGTCAGTAAGTGTAGGTCATGGTCAGTACATGTGGGTATTGGTCCTTAGATGTAGTTTTAACACTACATTTCGCATTAAATGCCATTATTTTCCATATTACCATGACCCCCTTTCCCCCAAGCAGCACTATGTCCTCAATACGCTAATTTCCCTTTGAGACCATAGTGTTTCTTTGAGGTTAGATTCTCAGGAAAAGTGGCACTTTACCTCATAATGCTAATTTCCCACTAAGGACATAGTGCCATTTTTAGGCCCAGGTGCCAACCGATACTAGTCAATAAAAATCATCCAACATCTTGATGATATTGGCCTATTTACCAAGTTTGATACAAAATAGGTACAAAAATAATGAGTACCATCTCTTGAGTGGTAAGAAGCTTAGACAATCAGATGCAAGACCACCTCATTAATATGCATAGATCTTGCTCATAATTATACTCATTTGATGCCTTAATGATATAAGCCTATTTGCCAAATTTGATCAAAATCAAATCAAAATTAAAGTTGTTAGAATGTTGAGCCTAGCCAATCAGATGCAAGATGACCTCATTAATTTCACTCATAATTGTACTCATGCAAGATCTTGATAATAATAATCCAATTTACCAAGTCTGAGTAAAATGAACGCAGAAATAGCCTCTACAATAGTAACAAGCTATATC
This sequence comes from Margaritifera margaritifera, assembly GCA_029931535.1. Classification (NCBI taxonomy): domain Eukaryota; kingdom Metazoa; phylum Mollusca; class Bivalvia; order Unionida; family Margaritiferidae; genus Margaritifera; species Margaritifera margaritifera. The sequence continues at coordinate 1,285,425 of JAQPZY010001403.1, forward strand.
AATCAGATGCAAGATCACCTTATTAATATGCATGGCTCTTGCTCATTATCAATCAGATGCAAGATCACCTTATTAATATACATGGCTATACATGGCTCTTGCTCATTATCAATCAGATACAAGATCACCTTATTAATATGCATTGCTCTTGCTCATTATCAATCAGATGCAAGATTACCTTATTAATATACATGGCTATACATGGCTCTTGCTCATTATCAATCAGATGCAAGATCACCTTATTAATACGCATGGCTTTTGCTCATTATCAATCAGATGCAAGATCACCTTATTAATATACATGGCTCTTGCTCATTATCAATCAGATGCAAGATCACCTTATTAATATGCATGGCTCTTGCTCATTATCAATCAGATGCAAGATCACCTTATTAATATGCATGGCTCTTGCTCATTATCAATCAGATGCAAGATCACGTTATTAATACGCATGGCTCTTGCTCATTATCAATCAGATGCAAGATCACCTTATTAATACGCATGGCTTTTGCTCATTATCAATCAGATGCAAGATCACCTTATTAATATACATGGCTCTTGCTCATTATCAATCAGATGCAAGATCACCTTATTAATATGCATGGCTCTTGCTCATTATCAATCAGATGCAAGATCACCTTATTAATATGCATGGCTCTTGCTCATTATCAATCAGATGCAAGATCACGTTATTAATACGCATGGCTCTTGCTCATTATCAATCAGATGCAAGATCACCTTATTAATATGCATGGCTCTTGCTCATTATCAATCAGATGCAAGATCACCTTTTTAATATGCATGGCTCTTGCTCATTATCAATCAGATGCAAGATCACCTTATTAATATGCATGGGTCTTGCTCATTATCAATCAGATGCAAGATCACCTTATTAATATGCATGGCTCTTGCTCATTATCAATCAGATGCAAGATCACCTTTTTAATATGCATGGGTCTTGCTCATTATCAATCAGATGCAAGATCACCTTATTAATATGCATGGCTCTTGCTCATTATCAAACTTGTGCAAGATCTTTCTGATAAGCCTTTATTCCATGTTTGATCTTAGTCTTATCAGAAATACGGTTTTCTGAGTGGCAACAAGCTCTGCCAATCAGATGAAAGATTTAAGATCTCTTCATTAATATGCATGGATCTCACTTTTTTTTGAACACATATAAGATCTTGTTGATTTAAGCTCGTCAAGAATTTCAAGAGAGGCCACCAAGAATCTGATAAGGGCAACTACTTTTTTCTTCTCTATTCAGCCAGTGATTACATAAAGATTAAATATCAAATGTAACCAAAAAATATGCTTAAACTATCAATTATTCCTCTAATAGCAGAATACATTTAGTATTCTGTACCATATATAGAGTAAGAATTAATCAAATCATGTACAATTCAAAATAATGGTTTTGTGGGTTTTAACTCCATTTTTCAGCACATGCACTATAAATGGCATCCAGTATATTTTGGAGGAGGAAGAACTCAGGGTGAGATGTCAGTGATATGTAAAGGCGAGCACTTTAGACCACTCAGCCACCCAGGGCCCCATAATCCAAAATAAAGAACTTGTTATTGATGAGAAAGTAATTAATTTATGCTTGAAGATAAATAATTTGTCATTGTTTAAATTTCTTTCAGAGAATTATGTCACTAATCCCATAGCTTAGCTTAATTGTCAAACAATTACATGGGTACCCTCTGATATATATAACCTGTGATGCATTTCCAAGTCAGCGTGAGCAAGGGGCAGCTCATTATAATTCATACAGGACAAGTAAGCACTAATTATAGGTAACCGATGAAATACGGAGAACATAAATAGTACTGTTCCCCATTCATTGGACATGTGCTTCACAGTGTACACAAAGTTTTTAACTTCAATACAGTTAAGCAGACGGTCTTCATAAGATGGAAGGACCTCAAAATAGATCCCCAGCAGGGGTCTGAATATTAATAATTTATAAGTGTCTTTCAAAAGAACTTAAAAATGAAAATGCCACATTTTGTCACCATGCTCAAGGATTTTTTTTCAGGCAAATTATATAACACTTTTTTCACAAGCCCGATGGGCAACTAACTTCGAATAAGGGAGGGGCTTTTGATTTAGAGGGGCCCTGGGCATTGGGCTATCTGATTTATTGAACTAGGCGATTAAATTAGATCATTCTTGTTGTGTACACTGTTCTGTTTACATTGTCACTGAGGGTACACCATTCTCCTATTATAGTAAATGTTTTTCTTTTCTAAAGCCAAGAATTACAGCCCAATATTGTTGGCATACTGTTCTCTTCATATCATGCAGGGTACACCAGTCTGCTAATATAGTACATTTTTATTGCATTAAGTTACAAAAGACATTCCAAACAGGAAGTACTCTTTAGTTTCATGAAATACAAACAACTCCAACATACCCATATGAAACAAACCAAATCTAATAAAAAAAAGAGGCTGGTGCTGGCATCCTTTAAATAATACCCCAAAATGACTGACATACATCCAAATGCATATCAAACCTAAGCAAGAAAGTATCAAAATAAATTTTCAGATCAAAGAATGAAAACCAATATGCAAAGAGAGTTAACTTAACAATTCAAACCAATTTACCAGAGTATATTTATATGAGCTGAAAGTTGTTTTATGCATATATCAATCACTGAAAAGTTGCCAACTAATTAATCACACGTGATTAATAAATGTTTTGTTTTTTTAAATCAATAAAACAACAATTTAATTGTTTACTAATCAAAGAAAAATATTTACCATACTAAAGCTGGTCTGATATTTGGTTGTCTAGATAAATGAATTAACTCTGTACAGGTATTTACGTTTCCGTCAAGATCTGACAAACTGTATTTAAATTAAAAATCCCACAGACAAGTTAAGCATAGTATGGTTCATTGTACTGTGGTAGTACTGTATTGTGTAGTGCTTGGATATATTTAGATACTACACAGGTCTTGTTTGTGTTTTATTTGGGTAAATTGTACCATCTGATTACAGTATGAATGTTATTTGTTGATATTTTCAGCACAAACATCCATCCATAGCTCATACTTACATAATATTTTAATAATTCTGATGCAAATAATCAGAAAAAAGGCCTTCCAGTTTTTCTGCTAATACATGACTTCTAGATGTTGGAATTTTGTGTATAAGAGAACCTACAATATTATGAAAAAGCATGTTCATGACAATTTTAACTTTGACCACATCCGTATATACTCTCTTGTAAGTCAGGTCCAACTGCACACAGCATAGACCCAGGTCTGCCATCACTTAATGTGCAGTCCGATTTGGGTCTATGCAGTTTGTTATAAATAATCAGTAAAACAAACAACATAGACCCTGATTTGCTGGCACATTATGTTATGGCAGATCATGGTCTATGTTGTTTGCAGTTGGACCTGACCTTTAAGCAAGTATATATGGTAAGATATAAAGCACTTCATCTACATTTTAAATCTTCAGTCTCTGCCTTCTTGTGTGAGTAATCAATAATTAAATCAGGCACCAAAATACAAAAAAAAAAAAGGTATTAAGAGAATGGCTTAAAATCAATACCAATGGAAAATACAATAATATTGAACAACTGTGGTTTGCTTTACAATTGTATTAAGTATACATCCTCAGAAATATGTGAGCCTCAGAAATATGTTACTGGATGATACAATAAAATTAAAAAAAACATTAGGTGAAGGGTTGTACTACACCAAGTTGTTCTCTGCCTCTTTTTAAATATTTTTTCTTTTGACATTACTGGTGGAAGACACTCGTCAAAAACTTTTTTTTTTAAATTGTGGAGAAAAACCTGTTACACCTAATAAATATTTGCTTAAAAAGGTGTTATGACATTGCCAACTTGCCTCCATGCTGTCATCTTCGCTAGCCTTGGGTAGTTGATCTGTTTCACTCCACACACAGAATGCATTTGCATAAAGACACATTATAGTGTATATAGACCTATATGTGTCTATCTGTTATGTTTACTATACTGTACAGTGTCTGTGTATTAAACAGATCACCATATGGTTCCACATCGATGTGGAATGAAGTGGATCAATGACCCTTGGCTAACAAAGATGCATTGAAGGTGGAAAAGGCAGCTAAATATAGAATTACACAAATGGCCTTTTCTCCACTGAAGACTTTTGTTTTTTGCTCAACCCATGATCCCTGATAATCTATCTGCAAATCAATTATTGCCTCAATTTTCTTCTTGAACAGCATGCAGGTCATATTAAGACTCTTACTGGTGACTGACTTTTTGTTCCTTTAAACTTGCTAAGCGATAAATACTTCTCAAATGTAACGCACAAACTTGATTCAAATACTGGTCTTCTCTACAAAGGGAAGTTACTCCATCACATTTTGCAAATACAGAGGGATTGTAGGAACAATTACATAACTAACCTTAAGATGAATTTCTGTATATTTCAAAATATGAACATATGTCTTTCATTCTGAACACTTAATTCTCCTGTTTAACAAGTTGATATAAAAAAACAACTGAAATACAGTAAAGATTGCATTTATTACATTCTTGGATACAACATTCCTCTGTTATAACATCGGAGTGTAAATTCCACGGCCAAATTCCCAACTAATATGTATTCCAAAGGCTTTGTTATAATGTTCCATTAATTGGTTATAGTATTTGATTTGTGTGGTCCGCCCGAGAAAATTAGATAAATTATAACGTTTTTATTACCCGGTGCTGAAGCCAGATAAAAAATGGCAGTAAGTGCTAAAAAAAATCCAATAGCCCAATGCCTGGGGCACCTCTAATTTCAGACTAGGCCCCTCCTGTATTCTAAGTGAAGTGCCCATCGGGCTTGTTGAGAAAAAAAAATTTGTCTGAGAAAACTTTGATCGTGCTGAAGAAATGCAGCATTTTATTTTTAAGTTGTTGAAAGACTAGTAAATTATTCATATGTAACCCCATGTATGCTCCTTACCCTTATGAAGATCATCTACTTACCATACTTCTATTGAAAGCTGTAAACTTATTGTACAAAGCGAAGCATGCAACCTCTGAATGGGGAACATATTGCATGGGTTACCTATAATTAGTGAATTTTACTGGCAGTAGGACAAAAATACTTTTTTTAGACTGTTAATCACAAATACCATTTTATAGTTGAAATCTACCACTTTTGAAAATTTACCTGGTATTTGTATGCGTTCTATCCATGCATTACAGAAACCAGTCAGAACCAGTCTACTGGGTACTGGAACATTTCCAGCAGTCATTGCAACCGGTGCAATGATGCATGGCTGAGTAATGGAATAAAGGCAAAAATGTGTACACAACAAGTTGTTAATTGATCACCTTATTGTTGTAATCTGGAGAGTTTAGACCAAATGTGGGATTTTTTTCAGGTGTTATAAGTAATAAACGGATCAAATGTGGTCCATGATGGCTTTTGAATCTTTGATAAAAAATAGGCCTCCTTTGTTGAAAAATGATGTTGTCTGTGTCAAATGTTCAGTTGATTTGGAAGGACAGTTGTTCTTTGAATTTAAATTTGTACAGAAATCTACTTTTAAATGTTGCTGGTTATGGAATTGCGCATTATCAATTCAACTAGTGTCTTGGACTATTTTTTTGCGCGCAAGAATTGAAAGGTGCAAAATCAGAACCAGAATAAATGAAATAATTTCATCTTCTTTTTCTCTAAACTTTTTCCACTAAAATAAAAACTATGTGGTAAACAGAATCTCAAATGGTAATAATTTAATATTAAATTTATGAAACTCATTGAATAATTTCCAGCTTTTGTTGCCAAGGCTTGAAATAACTGGAAATTATTCAACTCATTTCATAAATTTAATATTAAATCATTAGCCATTTGATCTCATATATATATATATATATATATATATATATATATATATATATATATATATATATATATATACAAAAGCATTTGGTCAATAAAGCATTGCTATAATACTGGCACTATGTAGTACACCAATCAAATTGCCCTAATATTCACACTGCAAAGATTGTGTCTTAATTTAGAAACCAGTATAAAAAAAAAACTTGAAAAGCTGTCCAACTACATCTAACATGTACTAGATGAATCTTTTTAGAAGTGTTGTTTGTATTTAATTCAATCATAGAATCTTGGATTCCATCTGTGGTGTAATATACAGTAAAGATTTTTTATGACGTTTCAGAGGAGACTGGGATTTTAGAACTTTATAAACAAGAAATGTTATATCTAAATTCTTTTTTTTTTCTTCAAAATCTTAATGTACTTGTCCATGTCGTTGACATTGGACATACATGTAGTAAACAATTGGTACTGGTATGAATACTGTCAGAACTCGTATGTAATGCTAATAACATTTTCAAAAAACAACATACATTTTATCATGAAGAAAAAAACGATAAGTCAGTAAGTTTTACCATCTGATGAAAGTATCAACATAAATGTACATGTATCAGCCAGTGAATCATAAAAATCACTTTTATGGGAAAATGTCTTTGTTCAGTAACTTAATGACTAGTAAATTATATGATAGCAATTAAACAAAAAATCAACACTGGATCTCCGATGGAAATTCCTGCATGATGTCTCATTGTTCACTCGAGTCAGGTTAGAGTAATTGACACACCATATACATGGATTTCGATGAGACTGTTTACAGTGTTTCAAACTAAAGTGTGTCGATTCCAATACTATGGACATCACAACAAATTCAGTATTGGATATGGCAGAATAAAGTAGCATTCCAGTTGTTGGATATTCATGTGAAGGGATGATTATTGGATGCAGAAATTGTATTAAATCTAGACTAAAGATTTTGCTGAGTATAGCAATTTCAGATTTAATGTATTTCTGATCGGATATTTGCATTATTTGATTTGGAAATATACTGTGGCTAGATAACTTTCTGTCAGTTGGGATACCGGCATTTATCAACATTCTTTTCAAAAGAGAGGCGAGTTTATTTACTCCTATAGGTTGACATTTAAACCACACTTGTCATGGGGGTGGGGTGCAAGTAACAGGTTCAGAGCCCCCAGCCCTCCATCCATTGACCGATACTCTTAATTTCATTTGTAAAGAGACCCTGTGGGGTAATTTGGGCATAATCCGACAGTAGACGTAACCTTTTTTCCCCCAATTCCCCTTAGGCAGTTGATTGGACAGATGGCCACCAAATTGTTGATAGTAATACAAAAAAAACAAAAAAAAACCTTCCAGAAGGCAGTGCAAGGAAAAAATTCACATGGTTGCAGCCAATCAGTAAAGAAAATACTGTGCAAGAATTTCATGAGTTTATTTGGACCAATCAGATTCACATAAAATGATATGTTAACATGTTGATATATCAAAAATACTAAACTGCACACTCTGTATCTCAAGTGTATAAATTATGTCATACATATATATATATATATATATATATATATATATATATATATATATATATATATATATATATATATATATATATATATATATAAATAATCAGGTTTTAAAACTAATCATATTAAATTTAAGTGTCCAGCAAAGGCATCTATGGCAAGAAGATGAATCAATCATCCTCAAATCTCTAAGGGGAATGTACAAATTATCTTTATATGTTTTACTACAGACCATCAGGAATAGTAAACCAAATGACCTATATTAATTATATTTGACTGACATATACTCTCAAAAGAGTTATCCAACATTGAAACTCTTTGTATAGAAAAGCTGATATGATCTACTGAATCCCGAGATAAACAATACATAAATTGTTAGTAGCATCAGATAGACAAGGAATACAGAAATTGTTAGTAGCATCAGACAGACAAGGAATACAGTAATTGTTAGTAGCATCAGACAGACAAGGAATACAGAAATTGTTATTAGCATCAGACAGACAAGGAATACAGAAATTGTTAGTAGCATCAGATAGACAAGGAATACAGAAATTGTTAGTAGCATCAGATAGACAAGGAATACAGAAATTGTTAGTAACATCAGATAGACAAGGAATACAGAAATTGTTAGTAGCATCAGATAGACAAGGAATACAGAAATTGTTAGTAGCATCAGACAGACAAGGAATACAGAAATTGTTAGTAGCATCAGACAGACAAGGAATATAGAGCAGCTAATGTCACAACACAGAAAATCTGATTACTTACAAATTTGCCTACAAACAGTATAGTTTGATTAATTTAAGCTTACCATCGGTCCTCACTTATAGGTTAAGTTCCAATGCAAACTGCATAGACCCATATCTGCCCTCACATAATGCACCAGCAGATCTGGGTCTATGCACTTTGCTAGGAGTAATCAGTAGAACAAATGGCACAGAACCTGATCTGCTGGTGCATTATGTGATGGCAGATCAGGGTCTATGTTGTTTGCAGTTGGACTTGACTTATAAGTAAGTATATACAGTATTTCTTACCTAGAAAGCTTTAATTGATAAAAGTTCCAGTACATTCCTAGAGATTCAAATCTCATTTTTTCACACCAACTACTACTACTACTATTTTTTAACAGAAGAACATTTATCATATAATATTGTCTTCTTAAGTGGCATATACCTTATTATTTGTGTTCAACTTTTGAAGTTTTGCTAGTATTTTCAAAATTTTTCAGGGAAGATTTACAGTAATTGTTGTTTTCAAGAAATTTTATCAGTAAAGGCAGTTGTAAATTCTTTGCTCTGTTTATTACCCTATGGTCTGTTTGAAAGGAAATGCTATATGTTGATATACTTGTAATTTTGATAAGAAGCAATTCGCCTCAAAGACACTAAAAAAAATTTTTAAAATTATATTTCAAAGTGAACAATGACAGAAACTAACACTAGAGTTTGCTCTGAGGATTGCTAAAAGATAAATGATCTGATTTTTTAAAGGAATAATTTGAACTATTAATTAAATATTTGGATATTGCAATTCACAAATTATAAACTCTGGGTTTACAAACAAAGTGAAGAAAAGTGGGGGAAAAAAAGAAAACTCTTATATTGTACAAAAAAATAATTCAATGGAAAAAGGTTGGCAAAGAAATGATCATACTCTAGGTAACATAAAATTTGAGAAAAAAAATTAAAACAGGTAAATATAATTTTTGTTCAGATATTTAAACCAATCATGAACTTGATTCCATAAAAAAGAACCATATGTACTTGCTTAAAAGTCTAAATGCAAACTGCAGTTACCCAGATTGCATAATGTGCCAGCAGATTAGGATATTTGCTGTTTGCAGTTGGACTCGACTTATAAGTGAGTATATATGGTATTACCAGATACATCTTGGGCAAAGGGACTTAATCCTCATGAGCACTAAATGGTCTATGAATATATGGACATGTCTACAGAATTCAATTTTAATGTGGACAATGAGAAGAATGAAGACTAATTAAGTTTGCTCTGAGGATATCTGTAAGATCAAAAAACCTGAACCAATTTTACAGGAATAATTTGATTTGTACACAAAACAAGTAGATTTTAGTTTTCATTATTTGCAGCACAAAATGGAAATAAACAATTTTCAATTATTTCAGTATGGCCAGTTCAAAATACTTTCTTCTACAACAGGAGAGAAGACTCAGAAAAGCAGAATACAGTGTTTAAATAGATAAAATCACTAGGTCACAAAATGGTAGCCTCCACTGCAACAGCTTTTCTGACAGTTTGTGATTATGGAGTTAGATGTCAAAAATGTCTTTCTGCATTTGCAATTTTATTTGAAATGTACATTCTTGTTTTTCAGCTAGTTTTGCTGAGTGAAGGCTTGGTATACACTAGGGTTTCTAATGGCCCTTGCACTTTATGAAAGAGACAGTCAAAGTTTTCCATCTGTGCCAGTCTGTACATGAATGTCATATTTCTTTTTTTCTACAATCCTATTCCACTGAGTACTTGGAAGAGTCCAAATAGCTTCTGAGAAAAGTAGACTTCAAATTGAACAATCAGAAGATGCCTCATCTTCCAGAATTGCAAATCAAACTGGCTAATCGACAATCTGGATGGCATTTGTCAAATAAAACCTATTAGTTTATATAGTTAAAGTTGAAAACAAAATCCAAATAAAAGCAAATTTAAAAAATCTTTACCTTACCTAATTTTAACATGAATAAATATCATTCCCCATGTAACTAAACAAAGATAATGCCATGGAATCAGACAAACTGCTGAAATACGATTGATTTTCTTTTTATGTGTAATTTGTATGGAGTGATTAGAAAATTATGAAAGGCAAAAGTGACAGGGAAAATGATCTCACATAAACGAACACCATCTTTCTTGGTGAGTGAAAATTTAAATGAAAATTATTCTGTGTATCCTTTTACCTGGAAAAATATGAAAGAAAACATTTCAAATATGGTAAAAGCCTAGTTTTGATTTACAGTATATGATCTTAAAAATCATATACAGTTTTAAAATATCAATAAATTATTCATTAAATATTGTAAAACTCATTAACCCTTTACTGCATTATGACTCCTTTTTGACGCCAACCCCTTTACTGCACGATGCCTTTTTTTAAAATCCGATTTAAGATACCCAGAACTACCAAAATTAAGTCTTTGTATCCATAACTATTACTTATATGGCTGAGAGAATAAATCTAGAAAATAAATATGAAGCAAATCATTAGTTTATTTACAGGATTAAAGCAACTGCACAGTTCAATCTACACGCATCCATTGTTTGTAACAGTGTATCCACCATTTGTAAATATGTGCTCTGCATCTCACAGTTGTGATGTGAAGTCATTTGAAATTTGAATATTATGGTTGAAGATTTTTTATAATATACATGGGAAAATACCATTCTTTGAATGAGTCCAGTTTATTATTATCAAGGTTTCACCAAAAAAGAGAAATATTTGAGCAAACTTCAAACTTTGGAACGAGACTATACACTAAAAATAAGTAACTGCTCTCTTCTTAAGTTCATATCCATCATTTCAGCAACAAGATATCACCAAGAATCACCAATTTCTCAAAAATATGGATTTTCAATATTTAAAAGACATTTACTCACTGATTGTAATACTAATCAGCATGAAGAATATACAAATGTAGTCCTTGAATATTCATCTATATTTTAGAAACAAGGAAAAACCATTAGTCACATGGCAGACAAATTCTGTTTAACTCCACTAATCGACAGTGCGGGGTTTTCATGGTAAAATTTAGGATTTGCCATTAGAGAAACATGTTTCAATACTTTTATATCATTAATTAATGTCACATATCATTTTTAAATCATTATAGCTCATAATTTGTTGCATTTCAAAAGAAAGTTGATGCACGATAGTGAGTACCTCAATGAGTGAATTGAGCACTTTACATTTCGAAAACCATTAAAATCGTTAAATATACTAAATACTGCACACCAATACTGATTTCATTCTCGATTGCCACCCCACCCACCCCAGGTTTTCAAAGATCTGATAGAACCTTCGTTTTTCATCAGCAGCAATTTCATTGCTGCTCCCAAGAGAACATTTCAAGTAGCTTCTGCAATGATAATGAGAGAGTAGGATGGTGGGTCTTACAATTTTGAAACTTCGATAACCTTTTTCGGCATAGAAAATTCACAGAAGTACAAAACTAAGCAAACATCACACTTTTTCATTAATAAGGGATACAGAGAAGGGATAACTTAATTTCATATTGGTCTCTGAATAACTTAGTCAACAACAATAATGATCATAGTACATGGGTATAAAACTAGAGTGAGGTATATACGACATTTAAGTTTCAGTTTCATGTTTTTGTTTAACTGAAAATGTGTCTGGTTTTAAAGTTACAGAAAATAGTACATAAATTATAATAAAATATATAATACAGAGTATAATACATACAAGTAATTTTAAACAATCCAATTAGGAAAGCTTCAGAATTGAAAAAGACAATAGACTTATCTGTGCAATCAAGAGATATCATTTCAGCAGCAGGCAAAACATAATTTGGTCAGTGAATCTAAATTTTAGTGAAAGTGGACAAAATTAAAGTAATGATTTTCCATCTGTCACAGATGCTACAGGGCACATATTAACAAGGTAACCATTTAAATAGTTTGATGCAAATAAAATCATGTATCCACTCATTATTTGGGTTCATTTTATAAAGTTATTGTTGGTGATTGTTTCAAGATTCATGTGTCATTATTATGTCCTGTTCATTCAAGCTTTACTTCACATAATTTCCAATAATTTTGTACCTATGCAAGCCTGTCAACTGTGAAATATAATTCTTTTGTACAATAATTTAGGTTTAATTAAATAATTGTTTAAAGACATGCAATTATGTAGGTTTTTTTCATTCTTTTCAATAATGTGAGAAGTTTAAAAAAATAGTGATATGGTTACAAACTGAATGCATTTCATACGGCTATTATATTAGACATTGTTATTCCACACACATTTTGGCTGTCATGATTTCAGAGACATACATTCCCACTACCATCGACTGTTTCCAATTAAGATATTCTTCCTCTTAATGTTAATTTTGATTGAAAATTATTTAATGATGTTTATTCCATGTGTAAGTAATGATGATATTCATCCTCTTTATTATTTTCTCATAATAAAATGTTTAATGATTCCAAATAAGCAAAACATCTAATATGCTTGATTAATCATATGATAACAACATGTCTTAATTTTCTACTTAATCCACAAAATGACATGGTGAAATGAAAGATCATTACTTCTGAGTAGTGAGATTCAGACATTGATCTTTGGGAATTTTTCATGGTTTTGGAAGACATTTTTAAAAATAAATTTGTATACAGCTGTTCATATTTTTTAATAATCCTTCAAGATCTGACATCTTTGGCATTCAGAACTCAAACAAGATATAAAGAAAGGGATGCTCCAACCATATTTACCTATAATGCCCTCCCCTCTGCCCTTGATAGCATCCATCCCACATTGTCCAGATTAATAAAAAACTTACTTAAAACTGTGCTATCTTCAAATGATTTCATATATTATTATGTTTTATTTAATATAGAATACTTCTATGAGTGGAAGCTTCTTTGTTCTTTATTTTTAAAAGAACATCCTAAATATTGTGACCAAAAGTGTGTTCTTGGGTTGAGAAATAAAATTACACCTTTGCCCAAAAATGTGCCACCTTTGTAAAAGGTGCCCCTCTTGCATACCCCTCCGAAATTTTATTTTCAAATAATTTTATTTTTATGTGACTTGTGTGTTTAGTTTTAATTAAGTCAGCTTTAAATAGATTCTTCCATTGCCCATGCCATTATATATATATATATATATATATATATATATATATATATATATATATATATATATATATATATATATATATATATATATATATATATATATATTCCGATCTTGAAATGGGATATTTATTTCAGCAACTGATGCTAGTCAAGTTCTTTCTTTCTTTTGACAACTGTTGGTCTTTTGTTTTTTTTTAAAATCCCAATGTCAAAAGAGTACATGATTATTTTCTGATTATGTTCTCTGACACATGAATATTAAAACCACGTGCTTCCAAACAAACTACAGATAACTATATCTTAGGATATAAGAGCTTGTTTCATCATCAGTGGTCATTGTGATAAATTACAGGAGTGTCTGGATCAAAATAATGCAGCAATGAAGTACATGCATTTGTATATATGTGAATAAATACACATGAGGTTAATTATACAACTTTCATCATCATGGTTTTTATGAATTGTTTGTCATTCTTCAGCTTTCTTTCAATTTCTTTTAAACTTGAACACAGGCATTCATATTTTGGACATATGGTATAAAATCAGCTTTAATATCTTAATATTATCACTGCATTTTTTAATTGCTACCATAGTAGCAAAGCCATTTGGTATAAATTTCAACAAATTCAATGTTAGACCAAAATACTTATTTATATCTGAAATGTTTAAGACCATGTGAGTACATTAAAAGAAACATATAAGCACAGAATATACATCCAAATTTTATTGACTTTAAGTGTTCAACCTTAACACTTCAATGTTGTGCCTATATTTGATGGAACTTGGACAATCCAAGCGATATAAACAGAAAATCTCACTTTTCGCAATAAAAAATTGAAAACATGACTGATTTGGCAAGAAAATAGTAAGCTTAATATAAATAAATACTGAAAAATATATAATTTTGTCACGATTTGTACACATTCTAGGTTGAATTTGGGTGCCATGGCAACCAACTATTTCATCCCCTGTATGCTGAAATAAAGTATACCCAATACCCATCCAGTGTCCACAACAAATTTCCCACTATAAAGAAAAATATTACTGCACAAGAAGTAAACTTAAAAGTGATGCCAAATTATTGAATTAATGGATAAATCTTGTGCAAAACAAAACACTTGTTGTGCCTATATTTGGTGAAACTTGGACAATCCAAGCTAAATAATTAGAAAATCTCAGTCTTCTCAATTAAAATTGAAAAAAATTCAAAGTATGACTGATTTGGCAAGAAAATAGTAAGCTTAATATAAATGTATACTGAAAAATATGCAATTTTGCCTTGATTTGTACACATTCTAGGCTGGATTTGGTTGCCATGGCAACCAACCATTTCATCCCCTGTGTGCCGAAATAAAGTATACCCACTATCCATCCAGTGTCCACAACAAATTTTCCACTATAAAGAAAATTATTATTGCACAAGAAGAAGTGAACTCAAAAGTGATGCCAAATTATTGAATTAATGGATACATCCTGTGCAAATCAGGCAGTTCAACCTCCAGACTGATGCACAGTAAAGGGTTAACAGTTGTGAAATTATGCATAAAGTAAGTAATCAATTATCCAAATCCAGTAAACCTCTTTAAATAAATGTTTACAAAAATGCACATTATTATAAATAATACAATACCCATCTCCAGTAAAGCTTATTAACAGCTAGAATGGACTTGTTGTTGTATCCAAAAACATGTCTCCTCTGCCCACCATGATAATTAAAGTCAATCTGTGACAGTGGTAATTGGCATTAAAAAGCTAAAATCTAGCAAGGTGAATAAAAGGAATTTGGTTAGGAATGTGATATAGAAAGTCCCTGATTTTTAGCATCCAGATTTTAGTCTTCTTAAGATCGAAACAGTTCGGTCAATTTAAGTAGCAGCATACAGAAAGCTTCAGCTTTGCAAAAATTAATATAAGTTTGACATTTATCCAAAAGAGTGGCCTGAGGGCTGAAATCTTCACCAAAATGACAACAACAGCAACAACAACAAAAAAAAAGAAAAAAAAAAAGATTTAAATGATAGGATAAATGCTGAAGAAGTTTCTCATCCAACGTTTCCATAATGAACCTTAACTGCACCATGTTTTCAATGTACTGGAGGATGCCAATATGTTGTTAACATAACAGCATAAAAATCATAGTGCAGTTAAGAACAAAATTATATCCCGGTCTTTTCCATTTCCTGGACCACAAAATCCACATTCAATCCCATTAATCGTTTGCACTCCTGAAAAAGAAAAAAGGTATCTGTGAGCAATAAAAGCAAATTTTCCTGCTAGCTTATCACACCTGTTCAACTCTTAATTTATAGAAACATAATTTTATAAGCTTAAAAGTATACAGAAGTATGACTAACACATAATTGGGTTTTGGTTTGATGTTTTACAGCACATTAACACAAGTAGGTTTTTTAGTGCCAAGGTAATTAGGGTAAAGTGCCTTGCCTAAGGATGCACAATGGTAGCAGACCCAGCTCATCCAATGGTTGGATTAAAAACCTGCCTCCTTTCAGTCATGAGCCTGAAATGCCAACCACTGCATCACTGAAGTTCCTGCCTCCATTAGTAATCTTTTACAACATGTGGGATGGGTCTATTCTACATCCCTCAGCCTGCAGGTGGGTAAGCAGATACTATCAATAAACAGGAGTCCCTTGAAGGGACTGATGCTTTAGTGGCTGAAAAGAATGTCCAGGAATTTAATATAAGACCATTTCTTCCTTTTAACTGCTTAGTGCTGAAACCATCTCTTATGACCATTCATTCAAGAGAAGTAGCAATAGCAAAATTTTCAAGATGTCTGCTGTGGTGACCATACTGGACATCAGACTGGCACCAATTACAATTAGGACCAACTAGACATCATATGAAGTTTTTCAGTGAAAACCCCATGTTGTTATGACCATCCATTCAGGAGGAGTAGGAATAACAAGATTTGTTGGACATCAGATTGGCAACATTTTCATTTAGGCCAAACTAGACATCATACGAAGTCTTCTGGTGAAAACCCAATGTCAATATGACTTTTCATTCAGGAGGAGTAGTGATAAGATTTTCAAGATGGCTGCTGTGGTGGCTATATTGGACATCAGATTGGCACCATTTTCATTTTGGACCAACTAGACATCATAAGAAGTCTTTCAGTGAAAACACAATGTTGATATGACCATCAATCCAGGAGAGGTAGCAATAACAATATTTAAAAGATGGCCACTGTGGCGGCTATATTGGATCTCCAAGTGGCAACATTTCATTTAGGATCAACTAGACCACAGGATGAATGTGTGTGTAAAGTTTCATGGCAATCCTCCAAGTAGTTTAGGAGGAGTAGCGATAACAACTTGTTCTAACGGATGGATGGACAACAGACAACAGACCATGCCATAAACTCTTCTGGTCTATGACCAGTAAAACTAAAAAAGAGAAATCCCGATAATCTGAATGCTTTCATTCGGACAAACATGGAATCCAAATTGATGAGAGAAATCTTTTCAGGAAACACTGTTGGATCAATGCAATCAGATTAGCAGACTCAAACTCAAGCACAAAGTCTGAATGTCTTGACGGTCTGCAACTTTAATTCAGAAGAAAGGTTTAAATTATGAAGTTTTCAGGATTTTATTAACCTGAGTCCCTCTTCTTGATTGCTAAATTTCAACAGCACAGATGTACTTGAAGTGTCATATCAGTTTTTTATGTTTTGAGCTTGAGCCATGTCATTGTGCTGAAGGAGTTTTAAGAATATATGGTCAGTAATCTGCATAAACAAGGCTTCACTGCATCTAGGTCAATAAATAGACAGATGGATAGACAGAGAGATACAGGTATAGATATATAGACATAGACAGAGAGATACAGGTATATATATACATATGTAGACTGAGAGATACATGTATAGATATAGAGACATAGACAGAGAGATACAGGTATAGATATATAGACATAGACAGAGAGATACAGGTATAGATATATAGACATAGATACAGAGATACAGGTATAGATATACATATATAGACTGAGAGATACATGTATAGATATAGAGACAGACAGAGATACAGGTATAGATATATAGACATAGACAGAGAGATACAGGTATAGATATATAGACAAAGACAGAGAGATACAGGTATAGATATAGAGACATAGACAGAGAGATACAGGTATAGCTATATAGACATAGACAGAGAGATACAGGTATAGATATATAGACATAGACAGAGAGATACAGGTATATATATAGACATAGACAGAGAGATACCGTTATAGATTCATAGACATAGACAGAGAGATACAGGTATAGATATACAGACATAGACAGAGATACAGGTATAGATATACATATATAGACAGAGAGATACAGGTATAGATATACAGACATAGACAGAGAGATACAGGTATAGATATACAGACATAGACAGAGAGATACAGGTATAGATATATAGACATAGACAGAGAGATACAGGTATAGATATACATATATAGACAGAGAGATACAGGTATAGATATATAGACATAGACAGAGAGATACAGGTATAGATATACATATATAGACAGAGAGATACAGGTATAGATATATAGACATAGACAGAGAGATACAGGTATAGATATACATATATAGACAGAGAGATACAGGTATAGATATACAGACATAGACAGAGAGATACAGGTATAGATATACATATATAGACTGAGAGATACAGGTATAGATATATAGACATAGACAGAGAGATACAGGTATAGATATATAGACATAGACAGAGATACAGGTATAGATATACAGACATAGACAGAGAGATACAGGTATAGATATACATACATAGACTGAGAGATACATATATAGATATATAGACATAGAGAGATACAGGTATAGATATATGGACATAGAACATACATAATATGAGGGTGAACAGAATGGATCTAAAACAAGGCTACATTTATTAACAGTACTAAAAGGCTTCCAAGTATGAGAAATGTAAGCAAACATAAATATAAAGGTAAAAAAAGATAGTCTAGGAACATTAACTGTTTTTGGTTCTTTTAATAATGTCTATTGAGTAGCATCTAAACAAAAACATTATTCTTCATGATAAATTGACTTTCCTTCTGCTGGAATTTATAAGTAGAATCTGTCAAGCTGATTTTTGAGCTGTAAAATAGCTAAAAGTGATACAACCACATTCAAATATTTATAACTCTGAGTCCTGAAAAATTACTTCATTCCAATGTTTAAATAAACACTAAAATATAAATATACAGTCATGGTTCATTAAATATATCATCATGCCCTCTTTAAGGACTAGGCATTTGAATGGATATCTGAAAACAAAAATGAACCAATCAGAACAGGTTTATCATTCTGTATTTCTGATACAAGTCATCTTGCAAATTTAGGCTTTTTCAAAGCTACCCAAGTTGATGCATCTGTCCACAACCTGTATAATTTGTAGAACAGCACCCTCCAGAACTAAAACATACTAGTTTCTAAACCTCTAAATGTATTATTGTGAACAAAGACTGTTTAATTATGTGTACAAGAATAAAGTTGGTACTTTAGAAAAGTACCAATAGAGGATGCAAGCTACCAATAAATAAGAAGAATTTGCATCTACCTACACTGCTTCCATTGGCGGGTATAGTTTTACTGTCACTATGAACGAAACACCTTAGCTCACAAAATGCTGTGCTGCACATGCTCAGCAGTTAGCATTCAGCAAAGAAAGCTGAAGAAAATGAAGTTGTTTCACACCCTGGGAGATAGGCTATTCTATATATGTAGACTACTCTATTCAGTTTATGGTGTGTGTGACGGGTACAGTACTTTTTTATTTTATCTTTTTCTGTTAAGTATGAGAAAAACAGTCCAACAAAAGAAGTAATTTTCTATGTAAAGAATAAAAAGTTATTATATTTAATCAGATCAAGTCCTTCAAGATAAGTTGACCAAAAGAAGTCTTTAAATCTGTACAGTACCTGCAGCTATTCAAAGTAACTTGGCCTGCTGTCCTGTAGTTTTTTTTATATAAATTTTGTATACTGAAATATATATGCAAAAGCTATCCTCAATAAATTACAAACAAATTGCATATTGACCTACTGACAGAGCAGAGATAATCATGCCTTCTCATTAGAATAGCACATAATATAAAATCAAAGTATTTTATGTTGAAACTCACTCCATGTGAATTAGTGTTAATATTTTCGTGCATGCTTAAAATTTCATGAAAAATGGTTTAAAAATGTTTAAGTTATGATCATTTCAATTTGTATACAATATATAGTGGCAGTTGGATAAGTGACGGACATTAGGCCTGAAAGTCCAATCAATTGCCAGAGCACCTGTAAATCACATGGTGCTCAGACTTTTGACAGTGATCGTATTGGTCAGTGGTCCATAGATATCAGCATGTGTTATGGTTTTTGAGTATCATATGACAATATCTTGGAGGCCAAACGTTTCTGTAATGGTCATGTTGAGTAGTATATCCTGAAGGCCAAAAGTTTCTGGTTTAACTTTTGAGTGCAAATATTGTCTAATACAATTTCTAATAATTCCACCTATTGTTGTCTTGATATTACTGAGAAACTACAGGCTATTTTTTACAAATGATACACCAGAGACAAGTGTAAATTTAACAGCACTTTGCCAAGATCATGTCCTGTAGTCACAAATAGGTTAAAGCAAAAAAATTTAACTTTTGCTCAAATTTCATACATTTAGTTCTGCTATAACTTCAATTAGAGTGAGCTTAGACTTTAATAAAAAGTTTGAGTTTTGTCTTTTTGTTTGTATCTCAACATAGAAGCCAAAATTTCAATGATGTGAAGTGAACTCGTTGATTTCTAATTTTCAAGTCATTACAGTTTTTGTTGCTATTGGGCCTGGACTAATTAGGTTCCAGATTCAATTTCTCCTACATCTCTGTCAGAGGTAGTGGCTTTGCCCTTAACATCTCTGTCAGAGGTAGTGGCTTTGCCCTTAACATCTCTGTCAGAGGTAGTGGCTTTGCCCTTAACATCTCTGTCAGAGGTAGTGCCTTTGCCCCTAACATCTCTGTCAGAGGTAGTGGCTTTGCTCTTAACATCTCTATCAGAGGTAGTGCCTTTGCCACTAACATCTGTCAGAGATAGTGGCTTTGCCCTTAACATCTTTGTCAGAGGTAGTGGCTTTGCCTTTAACATCTCCATCAAAGGTAGTGGCTTTGCCCTTAACATCTCCATCAGAGGTAGTGGCTTTGCCCCTAACATCTCTGTCAAAGGTATTGGCTTTGCCCTTAACATCTCTGGATTTTTTATCCCACACTTCTTAAAAATGCATCAGGGATATTGTGATCACCTTCAACTGTTCATTTGGCCATCTGTCTGCCTGTCCATAACTCTATCTCCTCCAAAACCACTGGGTTTAAAACCACCAAATCTGGTACATAGGCTGCCCATGTGATAACCATCTGTGAGGTAGATAGTGGTACCTAGCAGGAGGTCAAAGATCAAATCTACACAAAGCGCAATTACAGTGACAGTTTTGATTATTATATTACCAAACTTTAAACATCCAGTCATAACAGGATGACACAAAATGCATGTAATGGGTTTGGGGTTATGACCCCTGTCACAGTCCAGAAGGGACAGAGGGAAAAGAAATACAGTGGTCCCTCACTATAAAGCACCTCAGTATAACATGGTCCCTGATATAACACACATATGGTCATGGATACCATTATATACATGCATTCTATTTTTCTGCATGTAATGTACCCCCATTATAAGGCCACCTTGCCTATAACACTGCATTTTTATGGTTCCCGTGAATGGTGTTATAGTGAGGGAACACTATACATACTAAAAAAACTTAGGGATTTGGCATGGCAAGCCATGGAAGAAGCTCTAGTTTGTCTTGCTTGTATTAGCAGCTCATGAAACAGGCATAAGTGTCATTCTTCTGCGGCAATGGTGGTGACAGTGGCATTGTCCTGTACAGTACTCACTTTTTACAACACCATTTATGGAAGCCACAAAAGTGGCCCAAATTACAAGTGAGGCCACCTTGTACAAAATAATGTTCTAAAAAGGCTGTCATTATAGTGCAAAAAAAAAATAAATAGTAATTAATGACATGAAACTATATTCTATATGGTTCACAACAGCAAAAACGAAAATCAAATGCAATAAATTAAGTAGTAAAACTATGTGTTTACTCATAAGCATGAATCCCCTTGCAAACAAAAATATACTGGCTGGTATGGAGGATTGATCCTAGGGCAATTTATTTCTCCTCGCATACAGACTGGTATGCAGGACTGATCCTGTAGCAATCAGAGTTCCCTTCACAAGCAGGAGCACTTCAATATACAGACTGGTATAGAGGATTGATCCTGAGGTGATGGGAATTCCCCTCACAAGAAGGAGCACTTCAATATACACACTGGTATAAAGTATTTGATCCTGAGGTCATTTGAATTCCCCTCACAAGAAGGAGCACTACAATATACATACTAGTATGGAGGACTGATCCTAAGCCAATGGGAGTTCCCTGCACAAGCAGGAAGATTACAATATACATACTAGTATGGAGGACTGATCCTAAGCCAATGGGAGTTCCCTGCACAAGCAGGAAGATTACAATATACATACTAGTATGGAGGACTGATCCTAAGCCAATGGGATTTCCCTGCACAAGCAGGAAGATTACAATATACTGACTGATATGGAGGATTGATCTTGAGGCAATGGGATTTCCCTGCACAAGCAGGAAGATTACAATATACTGACTGATATGGAGGATTGATCTTGAGGCAATGGGATTTCCCCTCACATACAGGCTGGTATGGAGGATCGATCCTACAGCAGTGGGAGTTCCCTTGCAAGCAGGGGCACTACAATATACAGACCGGTATAAAGGATTGATCCTGAGGCAATGGGAATTCCCCCCACAAGCAGGTGCACTACAATATACAGATTGGTATAGAGGACTGATCCTAAAGCAATAGGAGCACAACAATGTGCAGACTGGTATGAATGCGATCCTGGAGGATTGAGCCTGAGGCTATGGGAATTTCTCTCATAAACTGGAACACTACAATGGACAGACTAGTATTATGAAGGATCCTGAGGCAATGGAAGTTAAGAACCTTACAAAGAGACAAACCTTGGCAGCTGATTCAGGCTGGTCTGGACAGGATTAGAACCCATTTCACTTTGATTGTGAGTCTAAGCTAACGACTAAGCCACCATGTGGAGAAAGGAAATACTAGTTCAATATACTAATCATTAAGATGCATCAACGTATCAAATTTCATCAGTGTAAGGTCAAAACAAAGTTTGATTAGATGTAATAGGATTAAAGAACCAAGGATGTAGCAAACAAATCATTACAATAAAAATGTCACTCAAGTGGAAAGATTATGTCACAATGACCTATATTTGCTATAGTCAAGTAACTCTTGTGAAGAAGCATCTAAATATCAATTTCCATGAGTGTTCGTAAAATAGGTGCCAAGATACTAAAGGTGTAACAGAGTTCCCACACTTTTTTGAGAAACAAAAATTCCAGGTCTTTTCTGGATGAAGCTGATTTTTTATAAGATTATCTATGGCCCTAACTGAACAGAATCAAAACATTTTGTCCATTTACAAACCTTTTTCAAAATGCTTAAGATGACCGACAGTACACAAAACAATCTCATTTAAATGCAGGTATAGAGGCCCATCAGAGTCTAATACAAAAAGGACTTCATAAGCACAAAAGTTGTGATTAGATAAATGTACTTCTCATCTTATGAGAGGTTTTTGGGGTTGCCTTTATGATGGCACAGCCACCATCGATTGGTATAATTTGGTTACATACCTTGAATGCATCCATATACAAATTTTCATGAGTGTAGATGGAACAGGGTCTAAGATATTAAAGGCTTAACAAGCAAATGGTTAAAAATACTAAAGTTGTTAAAATATAAAAATTAGGTCACAGTGATCAACATTTTTTAGTCTTGATGTCTCCTTGGGAAAGGCACTTAGCTCCCATTTCCTCTGCATTATACAGCCAATTATGTGTTAAAAGTTAAATTAAAAACCAACCAACCATCACCTAAAATACTGTTGCTTATTCAAATTCAAGAGAAAGAGAGAGAATAATATAAGAGAAATAAACTCTAACCATTGTTAAGATGTAGGAGTCCTCCTGCAGATTCTCAATAACATTAAAGTGATCTGCATCTGGTACAACTATCAATGCTGCATTCACTCCCCCCACTGCCAGGGCCTTCAAAATAGTCAAACAAAAAGGACTTATAAACTTGACTACCAATTTATGCTTATAATTTGCTCATTTACATAAAAGTAATACATGCAAGAAAGGCAAGTATTTGTAACCTATTCTTATGAAGGTCAGAACATAGAAACTGCCATTTTGCCACTTGTTAATAAATGTAAAAAAATGAACTTTACGAATATAAACAAGAAAAATGTTATGCAATAAATTATCTCAAATTATGCCTAAAATTGCAAAACTGCAGAGATGAAACACATCAATTATCCAACAATTAAGAATTTGTGAAAATGGAGAAAGCTTAAATTTTAATATTTTCATATTTCTTCTTTTAAATGTTTAAAACCATTACATACAAAAGAAAATAATCAAATTCATCCCCAACCTCATGACTGTTGCACACTTCACAAACCTTCTCACAATCACAAGTATGACTTCACACAATCACTAGTATTACATTTTTTGTAACCATCATCATCCTACCTGGTAGAATTGTTGGCTCTGTTCTTTAAAAGTAGGTGGATCATGTTCACCAAAAGTTATAAGAATCTTCCTGTTCTGACTCCAGTGTATAATGTTGGGAAGATACTGGGTAGGGCTGTTTTTCCATGCATCTTCTCTATAAGGATTCAATAACAGTACCATAAAATCCTAATATATTAGTGTCATTAAATTTTCATGAAATTTTGCATCAATTCATGATTTTCACAAGATACAATGTTTGCTATTTACTTTTTTTTTAAACACAAAGACCATCTTTGGGCAATCTATTTTGAGATTTTCACTCAAATGCCAGGTACTAGTTCTCAGATGTTCTTGGATGTGTGCATTTGAAATCGCCCGAACAGCTAGAGTTAAACTCAGAACAATAAACATGGTGCATCACACTTGGCATGTTCCACTTTGTTCTCATCCACTCCTGCTTCAGAAGTAGTGTGAGTTTTGAGCCCAAGAACGACATTTGCAAACAATGTTCTTCACATTAGGGAGAAAAGAACCATGACAACAATTTCTCATGTCAAGAACTGTTTACCCAAATACACCAAAACTATACAACTCTGTGGATATGTGATATGAATTGTTACGACTAGGGGTAATGTAACAAAAGAAAAGACTCAAACAAGCTTTCAAGATTTAAAATACAAATCTTTAATTTCCTAAAATATTAAAATATTTCAAGAAACAATCAAAGTGAAAGAATTAAAAATAACTTACAGTATAGAATATCCTTAAAAGTCCTAAATTGTTTTAAAGTTCACTGATCCGTAAGTCAATCCAAATATTCCAAATGTATGTTCCGATTGAAGTAGCCTTCACTGTGCTAATATGTTGATAAGATTAAGTTATATCCAAATAATCCTTGCTAATATGGAATCTCACAAGTTCTAGAAATGTTTCTGATAATTCCACGGAGCTGTATAATAATGAAGTTGAAGACACAGTACTAATCCAAAATGCACTGTATTTTAATTAATAAATCTCCAAAGAATATCCCACACACAAAATGAACCAAATTCGTTATGACCTCTCTATTCAATGTAACCATGAAGAATACCTAAATACAGGATTATTTCCTATAATATAGTCTCTCACTGCGCAAAAACAAAATAAAACTCACTGTTTCTTTGATAGACAACAGGACATTTCGAAACATTGCAACCCTCTCCGAACCAATCAGAAATTAGGTTATGCATGACATTTCATTAGTACTAGAGTACCAATGTTTTTAAACAGTAAATATTGTATTGATTCATAGACTCTAGGTCAGAAGTTCACCCTCTTCCCGCACTCTAAAACCACGTGATATGACTAAGGTTTCGAAATATTGATCGAGCCTACCGTATGTGTACTCACGGTAAGATGACAGCTGTTGAGACTAAGAACAGGAATCATAAACTAATAAACTATACCGTGATATATAATTCCCTAACAGAATAACATGTTTAGTAATTCTGACAGTCTTCTCACAAAATGTATCAAAATTTTATTGTCATTAATTTGTGTGTGTGTGATTGACAGTACATTTCATTTCATGAAGCATTATTTAAGAACTGTATTTCCTATTTTACAAGATTCATGAAGTCATAAAGCTTGAAAATGGACTAAACAGTGCATGAATGTAGCAAAGCAAAATCCATTCATGTAGTGTGTGATTGATTTTTAAGTTTCATCACTACATGAATCCTGTAAAATATGAAGTTCAATTCTTATAATTACAAACTGTTATAAAAATATTAACAAACGTCAAGAAATAAGTAACAGACGTATATGTTAACCATTGTTTACAAATACTGTCAAAATGCATCTATACATAAGTAGTTCCTTTCTGGTGTTATGAACAAATAACTTTTAGTTTTCTGTATCACATGATATAATTGTAACCAATCTAAATGCTTGTTACAAAGGCTTGGTAAAAATGTTTAATTATTGTTTCATATCACTTTTTAAAATAAAATGTACAGTACCAGTAAGATGTAATTTTCCTCTCCTTTCATGATTGTTAGGTATTCAGAATCTTGTTATACAGTATAAGTTATGAATTTACTAATCAATTTGAATGAAGTTGTATAGAAAGAAGAAGCAGACTAAAATTTCATATTAGCAGACTGGTTCCTGGTTCACCCTTCTGCTTGTGTTTGTGGCCACACTGACTCAGCAGTTAGCATTCCAGACTCACAAACAGTGGGTTACTGGCTCTGATCCTGTCTAGACCAGTCCAAGTCAGCTGGTGTGTCTCTGAGAAAGACACTTTATTTCCACTGCCTACTGAATAGTCTCTTGTTTGCTGATGTGTTTTAACTTGTATGTGTGTGTGTGTGTATATGCATGCATATGTAGGTGGACTACTGGGAATGAGTCAGAACTCATGAACCTGTCTCTCACCATCAAAATTTTTTATTCTGAGTGAGATCAAAACATTTGTTAGCAACTCATACTCTATACACATGAGTTGAAATATTTAGTGCCTGTTGAGGAAAAGAAGCAAATACAGTCTTTTGTGGCATAATAGTTTCATGGATTTTGTGGTTGCTAAAAATGAATTTGAACTCCCAAAGGAAAGTGATCCATCTTCAAAGATAATAGGATTTCTATACCCATCAAAAGTATATCCACAAATCTGGGTACTTACAATAAGATCTCTATACCCATCAAAAGTATATCCACAAATCTGGGTACTTACAATAAGATCTCTATACCCATCAAAAGTATATCCACAAATCTGGGTACTTACAATAAGATCTCTATACCCATCAAAAGTATATCCACAAATCTGGGTACTTACAATAAGATCTCTATACCCATCAAAAGTATATCCAAAAAATCTGGGTACTTACAATAGGATCTCTATACCTATCAGAAGTATATCCACATATCTGGGTACTTACAATAGGATCTCTATACCCATCAAAAGTATATCCACATATCTGGGTACTTACAATAGGATCTCAACCCATCAAAAGTATATCCAAAAAATCTGGGTACTTACAATAGGATCTCTATACTCATCAAAAGTATATCCACAATGTTGTTTGCAGTTGGACCCAACTTATAGGTGAGTATATAATAATAATAATAATAATAATAATAATAATAATAATAATGACTTTGTACAGTACCTAATGTTTAGAAGCTCTAAGTGCTTTACAATATTAGATAACACATAAAAACATATATAAAGACATGATTACAAAAACAAACACCTTGAAATTAGAAAACAAAAACATGCTGAAAATAAATAAAGTGAGGAAACATTATTAAGTCTTTAAGTCTGTTCTTGCAGTCGAAATAGGTGAGTTTTAAGAGCACTCTTGAATGAGATCACAGTGTCCTTGTATCTAAGTTCAAGAGGCAATTCATTCCAGCAAGCTGGGCCCTGGTATGCAAAAGAATGTTGTCCGTATGATTTCATTTTGATAGTGGGAATAATGAGAATACGAGTGTTGGAAGAGGAGCGTAAATATCTTGCTAGGGTGTATACATGGATGAGGTCAGATAGGTATTTTGGACTGGAGCCAATCAACGAAATGTAGCATAGAGAACAAATTGTGTGTTTGATTCTGGATCGAATGGGTAGCCAGTGTAGAGTACAGAGCAGGGGGAAGGTGTGCTCAGTTCTTGGTACTGTAAGGATGATCCGAGCAGCTGTGTTTTGAACTTTTAGAAGTTTCTGTAGTAGATACTGAGACAAACCAGATAGAAGTGAATTACAATAGTCCAGTCTTGAAAATACTAAGAAACACACAAGTGTTTTAGTGGCATCTGGTTTCATACTGACTGTGTGAATTTAATGTTGGTGTTGCTGTTAGTTATTGTTTGAGGTAAAGGATGTGAATGAGAAAGTGTTTGCATTGTGATCAGAATGGCTTCAGTTTTATCATAATTCATCTGCAGCTTGTTACATGTCATCCACGACTTCACATTGGAAATCCACTTCTCTACACCTTGGATGGTAGCATCAACTTCACATGGGTGGCTTGATTTGTATATTTGGGTGTCATTAGCATACAATTAGTGAGACACCGGATGACAATCTAAGACACTTGAGAGCGACCAAGTGTATAGAATGAAGAGAACGGGTCCAAGAACAGAACCCTATGGAACACCAAAACATAGATCAACTGGGCTGGAATGTTTTCCATTTGTGGACACAATTTGTGTCCTGTTGACGAAGCAGGACTTGAACGATAGTAAGTCTGTATCGTGAATGCCAAATACATGATGGAGACGGTGAAGTAATATATCATGGTCTATTGTGTTAAATGCTGCAGACAAGTCAAGGAGGGTGAGGACTGTAATCTTTCCACTATCCAAAGCTGAGAGAAGGTCATTAACTACTTTCAGAAGGATAGTTTCGGTACTTTGGCAAGGGTGATATGCAGACTGTACATTGCTAAAAAGACTATTTGAATTAAAACGAGATACAAGTTGGGATAGAACAACTTTTTCTACGAGTTTTGACATGAATGGGAGGTTAGAAACTGGGCAGTAGTTCTTAAATCATTACGATCAAGCGTCGGTTTCTTCAACAGAGGCTTTACAATGGCAGTTTTGAAAAATTATGGAAATTCACCCGATGAAAGAGAAGTATTAATAACATCGGTTAGTGAAGGCAATATTGAATCTAAGCACTGTGATGTCGGAATCAGATCAAGTTCACATGACTTCGGGGCACTCTTCATCACAATTGTACATACTAAATCCATTGAGACAGGCTCAAATGCTGTTAAAGGTTGCCGTTGAAATACTGTAACACAACTGTATGTGAACGATGAGTCAAGTGAAATTGTGTTGTCAAACTTATCGCATATGTTTGTACTGCAAACAAGTCCAGAAAGTTGCCTGGAGAGAAGGTCGTTCGAAGTGGTGTACATTTGTTCCATTAGCTTGTTAGTAATCTCAAACAGCTCTTTGCAGCTGGAACTTTCAGTGGTCTTAGTACTGTAGTAGGCTGATTTTGCTGCATGAACTATGTTTGGGACATTGTTCTTAGCAGCTTCATAGATTTGCTTATGAATAGTGAGGCTGGTGGAAAGCCAAATCCTTTCAGCCTTATGGCGTTCTCTTTTAGCAATGCGAAGCTGGTCCCTAACACTACTATACCATGGAGAACACTTTTGAATTGATACTCTGCACTTGGTTGCTGGGGCATGTTTTTCAAGAAATGAACACAATTAGTTATCCAGTTGTTCTGCTGTAGGAGGTAATGAAGGACTGATACATCAAGATAGCATAAGATGCAGAGGTAATATGATGCAAGTTCATGGGACACCAAGGAAGACTGCAGAATATTATCATCAGGTCAAAGAAGAATCCAGTCTAAAATGTGACTATGTTTATGGGTGGGTTGGCTAACTGACTGTTGAGGCTGAAAACATGAATGGAATCTAGGAGTTTTGATGTGTATGGGTTTCCAGGACAGTCAAAGTGAAAGTTGAAATCTCCAAGAATAATTAGGTTGCCACCTATCGAATTTGCATACTCAAGGAGGTTAGGAAACTGCTCCAAAACAAGAGATTCAGTCAGCTTATTTTTTCTACTAGGAGGAGGGTGGTAGAGGCAGAAAAAATGGACTGACCTTTGTTCCATTGTGAGTGTGGTTTGAACAAGTTCAAACAATGTGTGGTCAAAATTGATGGTTGTAGTGTGGTTAAGATGGTGGATTATGGAGTTGTTTGTGATGACAGCAATTCCACCTCCTCTGGAGTGGTGGGGGAATGACTTGATGGAGTAACCAGGGGTGTTAGATCCATGCACTTGGGCTCATCGCCTGATGTTTTTAGCCATGTTTCTGCCAGGAAAAAGACGTTGATATCCTGACTGTTTATAAAATTAACTATTTCTGCACACCTTTCTGGTGGTCCTACTGATTGGGCTTTGAATAATGCAATGCGCAGTGATTGCTCAGACAGTAATATATTAAATATAAATCAAATAACCCTTACTCAGTCATCCCTATAGGATCATTGATATATGTGTTGACTAGAGGTCTGATGTCATAAATTCCACTGACCAAAACAGCTCCTGCAAATGTGAAAATAATTTTCATTACATATTAAAAGTTGTGCAATGATACATATAAAATTAATAATAGAAATGAAAAACATCTTTCTAGCTCATTAAAAATACAAAATGTTTAATTTTCCTGCTCAATCATTTATTAAACAACATAAAGTATATATTCTTGCAAGGATACCAGAGACAGCTGTATATAATTTTGTTTCTTCTCTATACTATCTATCAATCACCATCTTGTCAGGACATGGGTAAAGTAAAACTTAGGTGCCATGTCAAAACTGCAACATTCTATTGAGGCATCTAATTTCACAGAAGCAAAGTTAGATTAATTATCATGTATCATGCATTCACATAATATACATGCACAGTGTTTAATATATGTGCTTGTTTTGGTTAAGGATCAAGTCTCATTTTCACGAAAGTCCTCAACTCCAGTGCTCTGTCAAACTCAAATTTTAATTGTTTGATTCAATCATACTTGCTTTTTTACATAACATTACTTTCCATACCTAACTACATACAAATGAATAAATTACAATTTACAAATCTCTTGTATGCAGTTTAGGTTGTTCATTAGTGAATATCAATAATTGAGTTTGTGTGTGCATTCAAGTTGAGGAGTTTTATGAATCAGGAGGCATGTCTATTATACACTATTGTGGACAGTTTGGGTCCTGGCTAGAAAATCATACAGATCGTCCAACTGTAACATGGATGGCGAGATCATTCGTCAAACTGTAACATGGATGGCGAGATCATTCATCGAACTGTAACATGGATGGCGAGATCATTCGTCCAACTGTAACATGGATGGCGAGATCATTCAGACCATTCATTGCTATAATGCCCTAATGATCAACAATAGAGGTGATGTTTTCACTTACTGCCTGTGAATTGACATCATGAACATAATATAACTTGTCAAAGAAATCAATGATGAATATTACTAATCATTGTTCATCATTATCATCATCATTGTTTTGGGAGTCAGGGTGTCTCTGAAAATACAAGACACAATTGTATCAGAATACCAATTTATTATAACGTGTTGTCACACAAAACAATTTTACTTACATCAAGGTCACTTAATGTTTTAACCACATAAGTATCTGGCTGCTGTTAGTATAGCATATTTTACATAAATATGCCAATGTTTCATCAGTTTACATGATGTAGCAAGACTAACAGAGGAGCACCAAGTAACTAGATTTGTGTTTGTAAAACACAAATGACCCCACTGCAGATAAAATAAATCTAAAAAAAAAGTACAATTTTGAAAAATTTGAAACAATGCTACAATAGCACGAGAATCTAATCAGATCATCTACATGTTAATACAAACATACATATCAAATTTGATTTGTCCACATCATGTGGTTTTAGCTTGATCGTGCCAACAATATTTTTGTCAAAATATGTGAAATTCACGAAGTTAAAAAATGCTCAAAAATATTGAAAAATTGCTGTTTTGGCCTGAAAATCTAATTAGGTCATCTGTATATGAAGACAAATAAGCCTATCTAATTAGGTCATCTGAATATGAACACAAATCAAATTTCATTTCTTAATCTCAATTGTTTTTACTTATTCATGCTAACAAGGTTTTTGTCTAAAATGTCAAAGTTCAAAAACATGTAAAAAATTGAAAACTGCAGTCATGGCCTGAAAATCTAATCAGATCATCTACACATATGCATATGAATATGCTAACGAAATTTCACTAGTCAATGTTGAGTGGTTTTTGCGCAAGCTAACAAGATTTTCAGGATGCTGGACAGGACCAAATAAAGATGCCTCCACTGCTAGCAGTAGAGTAATACAAATCTGACCCATGTTCTTCATCATAAATGCATTCCTACAAAATACAAAATACTAGCATGCTCTTGGTGCAATGTTGCAACTCTTAAGTTGCCTAACATAAAGTCATAACCTCCCCCCCCCCCCTTCCCAACTCGATCACCATTTTTCATGAACTGCAAACATGATATAAACACGAAGAGAATTCTGTTCACAATCTGGTCAAAACCAAGTATCATGGCTGAACAAAAAGACAACAACAGCACCCCAGCCTTAGTTTGAAATCTCCTCTCTACCCCAAGGAGTACCCTTACCTTTGATGAGACTGTTATTACACATACATTGTGCCATCCAGTCCACAGAAAGCATCATGGCAGCCAGATGGGCACCTGCTGAATGACCACACAGGTAAATACCACTGTGAGAAAAATATACAGTGAAACTTCTCTCGACCAAACACTGTTGGGACAAAAAACTTTGGTTGCAGAGGAGACTGGGTCAAAGACAGACTGGTTTAGCAAAGTTTCACTGTATAAATATAAATAGTATAAAAATGTATCTTGCTTTCACTAAATACATTGTGACCTTGACCTTGACATTTTGACCCTCTATTTAGCATAACTATTACATTTTACTCAAGCTCATCAGTTAAAAGCAAATTTTTTATTAAATTATGTTTCTCTGAAAATACTTACTTAATCACATTAATGTTAGGAAGATGTTCCACTGCCTCTCGAATCCAGCAATCACGGAAAGATGAAAAAAGTTGTCTTTCCCGTCTATATTCCATGTAGATGAAGGAAGAAACTCTTCCCAATTCTTCTCCTAACCTCCCCTTACAATTGTGAGGTGGTGATGGTTGTGTACCAGTTTTGCTTGAGCGATACCGCGATGAGGATGCTCGCATTTGCAGGGAGGTGTGGGAAGGCTTATTAGTAATGTGATTGGGTAAGTATTCTCGAAAAATGCAATTTACTAAAAAATTTGCTTTCTCCTTTGAATACATTCCCCATTCACATTAACATTAGGAGAATAGGTAATAGGAGGAGGCAATGCTGAGCATCTTACCTCTACCATGGTTACCCTGGAGAGAATAAGAATTCTTTCCTGTGTGTGGGTAAACTACACTCCTAATAAGAGAACAGCACCATTCGTGATCACCTAATCAGTGACACCAGTACCCATGTAAGAATAGCAGGAAAGCAATAACTTTCTTTCTTACAGAGTAAATCACCTGGCAAAAAAAGCAAAAGTGTTGTTCTATGCCCTTGATAAGACCGTGCTAACTTTAGACCAGTCTGGTGATGTTCTGGGCTGCAGCTACCAGACCCACCAGATTCAGTTGTTGCCTCTGAAAACTAGATCAAGCAGATAGAAATTTCAGAAGGTTGACTGTACATGCCAGCCAACTGCCTCTATTATGTCTCGGATAGCTATGTTCCATTCAAATGCGAGGCTTGCTGAGATAGCTCTTATTTCACGAGCTAAAATTTTCATGAGGTGCACTTGATCTCTTGAGATCTTGGAGTATGCCAAGTGTGTTACCCACTTTAGCCATGATGCTTGGGCTTGGATGGTTATATCCTCTCTCTCCCTGTCTTGACCAGAAGAAAGAGGCATTGCCGCCCCCCTCCGGCACTTTTTAGTGTGCTTTACATAGTGTTTTAGCATGCAGACTGAGTCCTGCATATCTGTCTCCTTAGACTTATCAATGGAGGAGAGGGGACAGATTACTATTCTTTGATTGACCATTGCCTGCAGTCTGTTCTTTGCTATGATGCCAGGTTGCATCATCAGGACCACTGAATCATCTGATCTGAATTGTAGATAGTTCAGGCCCACCATAAGGGCATGCAACTCGCTGACCCTGCATGCTGAAGCTAGGATGATCAGGAAACATGTTTTGTAAGATAGCAGCTTCAGGGAGGAGCTGGCTAAGAGCTCAAACTGATTTGAATTGAACCATGTCAGTACCAATGATAAATTCCACTTGGGAAACAGGGCGAGAGATTTTGGTCTATTAAATTCGAATTTGGCTAGAAGGTCTGATAAATTCTTATTATGATCTATATCCGCTCTACCATGATGTCGGAATGTGTAAGAGAACATGTAGCAGCCTTTAATCATAATTGGCGCTAAATTTTCCTTCTCAAAGAGCCGGAGGAAAAAGATAACCAATTTTGGGACTGAGGCACTCAAATGAATGACACTGTTGCTATTGCACCAGTTCCTGAAGACCTGCCATTTCCCCTAGTACACCTTCAAAGTGGAGGGCCTTCCAGCTTGTGAGATTCTCTCCATGACAGAAGGTTGAAATTGTTTTGCTTGCAAGGCTCTCCTGACAAGAGCCACGTGTGAAGGAATAGCCTGTCAGGGCATGAATGAAACACCTGTGACCATGGCTGTTTGAGCAGATTGGGTCTTGGGGTTATTTTCCTCGGAACATCTATCACTAGATCGAGCAGATCGTTCATCCAGGACTTGTCCCACCTTAGAGGGGTAACCAGAATCATTGCATTTTCTGCCCCTCACCTTTTGAATTACTTTCAGTACTAGGACAGTGGGGGGTAGGCGTAGCCCCCCCCCCCCAAGTGATTGATAGTGCATCCACAGCCCATGCCTTGGGGTCCGGGACTAGTGAGCCAAATGTCGGCAGTTTGTGGTTCCACTTTGTCGATAAGAGATCTATCATCGGGCGACCCCAAAGTGCACAAATCCATTGAAAGATCATTGGGTGATGGACCATTCAGTGTGAAGGGTCTGGCCTGTTCTTGACAATGAATCGATCAGGACATTGAGCCTGCTTGGAATATGTCTGATCTGGGCAGTTATATTCATTTGTGCACACCAACGGAGAAATTCCCAAATCAGTACACATAAATCTGGTGATTTCATCCCCCTTGTTTGAGGAGGTAGGTTACCACCACAGTGTTGTCAGACACAATGAGAACTACCTTTCCGTATATTTGTTTCTTCCAGAAATGAAACACATTTATTATGGCTTTCATTTCTAGGATGTTGATGTGAGGAGGCAACTCCTGAGGCCCCCATTTGCCACTGACTGTTTCGAAGCTGGGCGATATATATGGATTCCCCAACCATATGAGCTGGTGTCCGTACAGATAGTAATTTTCGGTTGGGGCTTTTGCAAAGGAATTTCTGCTGTGAGCTATTGTTTGTTGTGCCATTGGCACAAGAAAGATACTTCTTTGTTTGAGATCATGATTTTGTGATCTAGATGCCCAGAAAAAGGATGCCATTGGGCTAGCAGGGCCATCTGCAGAGGGCGCATGAAAAGATGGCTGAGGAGAATAAAATCCGCCACCATGTTGAGTAGTCAGAGGAGATGCAAAAACTTTCTCGCCGAGCTCCACTCCCTGTTGGAAATGGACTATGCGAGCTCAATAATCTGTGTCATGCTCAACTGAGGAAGGCAAACAAGATTGATGTTTGTAAAGAATTCCATGCCCAGGTGGATGAAATGCTGAGATGGAATAAGGTCTGATTTGTCCCAATTGATCAGAAACCATAACTGACTCAAATGGGAAAGAAGATCATTTCTCTTCTTGAAAAGAGATATACTTACCATGTGTTTTTTGAGGATGTCATCAAGATATGCTGCTGTTGCTGCTGATGAGGTCAACCAGAAGAGAGAGACAACATAGTTGACGATCTTGGTGAAAGCCCATGGGCTGATATTGAGGCCAAATGGGAGAGCACGCAATAGGTAAATGACCTTATAGGCCTGGCTTACAGTTGACAGGGCTGGGCACTCAAATTGGCGGCACTCTGTAAATTTAATCAATGCCCTCAATGGCCACTTTAAAGCTGTATTCTGTACACTCCATAGTATGATCAGCATACGGTGAATCTTCATTGTTATCCCTGCACTCACTGTGCGGGTTGTCCTTGTCAGGTATTCTGTCAGCATCAGAATAAAACATTTCAGAGGGCAAGGATGAGGCTGTGCCATCGTCCCTGTGTACTATTTGATCTCTCCCTAGGGCATAAGCCATAAAGATTTGTTCCAGAGGTTGCATTGGTGACCAGGCAAGTGCCATGGTTTGTCTTGCCGGTAAGAAATGCCAGTAATCATGATGGCTGGTTGGTCAGCATGGCTCTCGGCTGGACGGCTGGCCTGACTCTGGGCTGGATGGCTGGCATGATATCCTGATTGGATCCTGGTGCAAAATGGATAGATCATCTCACTTGATTCCTATATAGCTCTGCATAGCCATGTGCACCTGGCCAGTATACATCATGACTCGCTGAAGTGATTGATTCCCGATCACTGATTGTCGAGTATGGCCGGTCTGGCTGCTGGACTGGCTCAACGCCAGCTGGAACAGCATTATACGGACTGGACTGGTGGCCATACAGCTCATATATGTCCAGAAAATACCCCAAGTGCCAAGACAAGAAGGACAAAAGTTTTGGGGAAATAACCTGAATTATGTTACTTCCACAAAGAAACAATGCTTATTACTAAATAGGCAAATAAATATCCACAGTGCTAAAACAACCAACAACGGGTACTAACTATACTGTGTTGGAGCATGTGGTCAGAAATTTTGTTAACAAAAACATGAAGTCCACGACTGACAAATTTACATAAACATTTTAGTAAATTAAAAAAACTAATGATTGCAACATTTAGTATAAACCTTTATCATCAATACTATTCCAAAAGTGTCAATGGATGATTGTAAAATCCACAAGATTGATTTAGATTCCTTGAGAGGTGAACATACAATGTGACTTGTATCAGAGAAAGCAAAAAACTGGCAAACAACCATAGCCACCTAGCGGTGGTAAGGGGAGATAAGGGGAAGGATTGGGAAAAGTTTCATCCCTTCGGGAAAGACGAATGTTTTTTCTTTCCATGATTGCTGGATTTGAGAGATAGCAGATCAGGGAATCGATTCAAAGGAGAAACCTGTCCAATCTTCTCTTGACCTTAATGACCTTGAGTAGTAA
This sequence comes from Margaritifera margaritifera, assembly GCA_029931535.1. Classification (NCBI taxonomy): domain Eukaryota; kingdom Metazoa; phylum Mollusca; class Bivalvia; order Unionida; family Margaritiferidae; genus Margaritifera; species Margaritifera margaritifera. Next base: position 1,322,212 of record JAQPZY010001403.1, read on the forward strand.
AGTACTTAACAAATTAAGTAACCAAGTATAATAATATACATGCAGATCACACAGGAATGTTACATCTTGCACAGATTAAATACATCTTGTAAAAGGCACATACATCTTGTACAGGTTACATACATCTTGTACAGATTACACGCACCTGGTACAAGTCACATACATCTTGTACAGGTTACATATATCTTGTACAGATTACATGCACCTGGTACAAGTCACATACATCTTGTACAGGTTACATACATCTTGCACAGATTACACACACCTGGTACAAGTCACTTACATCTTGTACAGGTTACATACATCTTGTACAGATTACATGCACCTGGTACAAGTCACATACATCTTGTACAGGTTACATACATCTTGTACAGATTACACGCACCTGGTACAAGTCACTTACATCTTGTACAGGTTACATACATCTTGTACAGGTTACATACATCTTGTACAGATTAAATACATCTTGTACAGCTTACATACACCTGGTACAGATTACATGCATCTTGTACAGGTTGCATACATCTTGGAAAGGTTACACAGATTTAATGGATAGTATAAAAAAAAAGTCTAATTCATATCTGAATTTTGAAATATAACTTAAACATGAAAATGGAATCATGAGTGAAGAAATATAACTTAACCATGAAAATAGAATCATGAGTGAAGAAATATAACTTAACCATGAAAATGGAATCATGAGTGAAGAAATATAACTTAATCACGAAAATGGAATCAGTAGTGAAGAAATATAACTTAATCACGAAAATGGAATCATGAGTGAAGAAATATAACTTAATCATGAAAATGGAATCATGAGTGAAGAAATATAACTTAATCATGAAAATGGAATCATGAGTGAAGAAAAAACAAGAAAAGAAAGCAGTTTTATGAAACAAATTACTTGTACTGCAAAGTATGGATAGAGAAAGCCTCTGAATGAAGGTAAAAATTGTAGCAAAAATTGATGCTTGGCATCATATTCACGTACTCAAAATTAAAAATACGCATGACATCATTTTCCTGATACCTTACCTTGACCCTCTGCACTTGGCAAGATTAATGATGTATATCATGGCACACTTAATCTGCATCACAATCTCATCCATGGAAGCTGAAGGAAAAAAACAAAATAGATGAATGGACAAACTGACACTGTATGTGTGCAAAATTTCTGCATTGTTAAATCTTCATGAATTTATTATTTCAGAACGTTATGTGTGGTTTCATTTTTTTAATTTAGGTACTTGGTGACACAAATTGTTCTATTCATTAATTTTCAACATTTTTGACTCGACAGAAAAAAAAAACTCACAAAAAATAAAATGTTGCAGAAAATTTCTCCACAGAACGTAGACAGATCTAACTATCTATTTCTCTATCAATATGTATAAATTTCTCTCTCTTTCTATATATATATATATATATATATATATATATATATATATATATATATATATATATATATATATATATGAACAAGTGAATGTGTCCATGTGCTGGTTCATATATAGAAATAAATGTGTAAATTACACAGGATATCAGTTATGTTCATCCTTTATAGTTTCAAATGCTTTTGCATCATCACCATGGATGATCCTCAGGTATATACATTATACTTTCAAATTATTTTTGTAAAAACAACATTGACATCACTGTTATGTCATTTACAACATAGTTTATACGGCTAGATATGAACAACTTCTTAAGATCTATATACAACACATGTATACAAAAACACATTTGTAAGACAGAAGAAATTAATAAAAACCCATCACAGTCTCAAGCCAATCAAAAAAATAATTCTGACAGAAATGCATTCAATATAGGTCCTGTACTGTATCTTATGAAAGTGCGTCAATGTATTGATACAATGTATAAAGTGGTCCATACAGATTAAAACAACCAATACAGGTTTCCTATGGTCATGTTATGAACAATGTACAAAGTATCCCATTTTAATTTTTCATGAATCTTGAATAATTAGTTTTAACTATTAAGGTGTGGTTGTCGAGCACGTATGAAATACAGTTCCTTTTCTTCTCTTAAATATTCATTATCTGTAAATAATTTTTAGAAGGGAAGAACTCTGAAGTTTCCTCCTGAACAGTTATGTAGATGTTTATTAACTTTTAATAATCTGAGACCATCTGTTATTGTTTGTTGTCTATGTACTATCATTCTCTTTCTTAGTTCATTTTTCATCCGACCTACATAAAAGGCTTCAGATTTCACACATATCAATGCATAAATCACATTGTTTCAATTGCAATCCATGTCCTATTTAACTTTAAATATCTTACCATTTTTAAATTTAATGGAGTTTCCTTCTATTATATTAGGACATGCTTTACATGTACTCATACTACATTTGGTTACCCAGGCCTCTCTTTCAATTAAGTTCAATTTAGACCTGGTAAAAATATGTTTCAAATTTTTGGGTTGTCTCTTATTATTACTATATACACCTTAATCTGTATAAATACACAAATTATAATGTTTTCTTTGATCTTTAGAATACCTCTCATTCTATTCATACTTGATTCCAATTATGGAAGTTTTGGAGTAAATACTTTCAATCCTGTAATTCAGTCCAAACTGGATTTTGTACTCCATAAAATTAAGAAATAATTGAGTCATCGATTGTGTCTTTAATTTTTTTTTTTACTCTGGTCACACTGAAAGTCAATTTGTGCAATTTTTATTATTACCCGATTATGAAACAAATTACTACCAAACGGAATTTATTTTTAGATAGTCCCTGCATTTGACTCAACAAGTAATCAAGACTTACTGACCTTTTTCTAAAAGTACCTATAATGCATCTTCAGCACTAAATGAATATTCTGGTCATCATACTGAGTTCAAAGATAAACATATTAAAAAGATTGCACCTACATTCATTTGATTATCAGTCTGAATCCAAAAGGAACATTTACACAAGACCCCTAAAATGTAATTTAATTAGATTCAGATCACTGAGTTTACAGTATTTTCAATGCAGCATGGTGGGAGGTGTTGGTGGTGGTGGAGAGGTGTCAATAAATACCAAGGTAGACCACAAAAAGAAGCAAATGTAGTTTGGGTGGGGGTAAAACTAATTTTAATGATGTAATACTTACCTGTTGCTATTGCATAGTTAGTACTTTTCCGGGTGGAAAATACCCCGACTGTATGATGAGAATTCTTTCTCCCATTAGGATGAACCAGAACATTCCAGAACACTGGGTTACCCCTGGGACCCCCCCCCCCCACCCCCACCACACACAGTGCCTATGTGCTTTACTGCCCTTCATTCTTTTCATAGGGTGCAGCCTAACTTAGTGGGACATCAGTGCAGGGAAGGAGGAGGGAATCTGGCAATAGCAACAGGTAAGTATTACATCCTTAAAATTAGTTTAACTCCCCCCCCAAACTACATTTTAATATTAGTAATACCATACCTGTTGCTATTGCATAGCTGAATTAGTCAGTTTGGTGGGAGGCTAATGATCCAACAACTGGTGAATAAAAACAAACACAAGGAATATTCACCCTCATTGCAGAGTAGGCGACTATTGCAGGATGGAATCCGCATGGGTCACTTTCTGAGCGATGACGATTGGACCCAACGAGAAAATGCCTTCGCAGGAGGAGAAAGTAGTGTGAGAGCACCAAAATGCGACTTTCATCACATCCTCCAAAGACAAATGAGGCAGCAGTGGCTTGAACCTCACGAGTTTTAATTTTCATAAAAGACAGGTCCCTATTGGTAAGGGACTGCTTAGCTCTCTTGATAGGTAATGCAATCCACCTATAAATGGTGGAAGCTGAAATATCAGTTGAACCTTTAATGGGCAGGAAAATATGCTTCCTACCTTTCCTTCTCCCTTTTAGAGGCTGCAAAAAAAGAAAATATAAAGCCCTAACTTGACACAAAAGTCTATTTTGATCTTCCCCACACACAAATATGGCTGAGACTGGGGATCTCAATCAGAAGTGGAACAGCTGATGGAAGCTAGTTGTTTGCTAAAAGACCTAGTTGGCAAAGGACAGAAACAGACTCATAATTCCCACTGAACCTGATACAGCCCTACTCTATGGATAGGGCATGAAGCTCGCTCCTTTGTCTCGCAGATGCTATGGTGATCAAGAAAACCATATTGAGGGTAAGGTTCTCAAAGGAAGCTTCACCCAAAGGTTCATTTTTTTTTTTAAGAGACCACAAGACACATGAAACATTCTATTTAGGCATTAGAGCGCAAGACACTGGTCTTTGCAGCTCAAAATACCTGATCAGGCCTGCTAAGTGAAAATCTGATCCATTGGCCGGGCCTTTTGAAAACTTAAGTGTTGGAAGGGCCGCTTCAAAGCCCTTAACAGTAGAAACCAAGCATTGTTTCTCTTCAAAGAGGAAGAAAAGAAAATCAGCCACTGCACTCATAGAGGGACAGCTGGGATTGACATGTTTTCTACTACACCAATCACAAAAGATTCTCCATTTGGCATCATACATCTTAGATGTCTATCTTCTCCTAGACTGAATGATGCACTTGGCAACTTTGATTGAAAACTTTTCTTTGCGGAGAGATTGTTTAAGATGAGCCAAGCATAAAGGTAGAGAATCTGTGAGCTGGTGTGTAGGACCAAGCCCCTGTGCTGCGAAAGGAGGTCTTTCCTCTGAGGTAAGGTCCTGGGATGGTCCACCAGCAGATCGAGAAGATCGTTGGACCATGATCGCTGAGGCCACATAGGGGCAATCAGAATGAGCAGAGCAGTGAAGTGCCTGACTTTGTGTAAAACCTGTGGGATCATCCTGAAAGGTGGGAAGGCATAAGCGAACAGATGATCCCACTTCACGTGGAAAGCATCCACTGACCAAACCCTCTGGTCAGAGACTGGGGAAACATAAAAGGGGAGCTTTCTGTTTAGCTTGGTGGAAAAACAAGTCCACAAAAGGAGTCTCCCAAAGATGGAACAGGGAGTCAGCTACGGATTTGTGGAATAACCATTCTGTGAGGACTATCTTCCCTTTCCTTGACAGACTGTCTGCCATAATAATGTTTTTCCGGGAATGTGGCAAACTCAGAGGGTAATTCCTTCTGAAGTTGCCCAGTGAAAGAGGTTCCAAACCTCCACACAGAGAGAAGGTGCATGTGTGCTTCCTTGTCTCCTGAGGTACGCCACCACTGACGTGTTGTCAGAGGAGACCATCACACAGTAACCTCTTATTTGGTGGATGCACCCCTGAAGGGGTAGATTCTTCTGGGACTATGAACCCTGAAGAATCAGTCCTTCCCGCTCTAGACGAGCACCCCATGCTGAATCTGACACAGGTACGAGTGGGGTTTGGGGGGTGCATGGGGACTCTGGCCAAAAACTGGTCCCGATTCGGCCACCAAACCAGATGATGGTAGAAATCCCAACCCAGAGAAATTGGGGCATTCAAAGGGTCCCTGTGTGGTTTCCACACTACCAAAAGGAGAAACTGGAGAGGACACAAATGCAGTCCGCCAAGAGGAACCAAGTCAACTGTGGAGTTCAAGGTCCCCAGCAGAGAAAAAAAAAGATGAGCTGACTACATGGTCTTTACTATTAGCGCCTCCAACAGGGACAGGATCTTGTCTACTCTGTCCCTAGGGACACAGACTAATCCTCTGTGAGGAAATTCATCCCCATGCAGAAAAAAAATTGAGATGGAGTGAGCTCTGATTTTTCTTGGTTTGGCAGACGGCCCAGCCTGGTTGCAATGGACCAACAGCGAGACAGATCTAGTCTGATGGATTCTAGCAGGCCATAATGGATCAGACAATCATCAAAATATTGGAGGATTGGGATACCTAGTGACCTTAAATGGGCTGCAACTACTCCATGACCCTAGTAAATGCTCTGGGTGCAGAGGCTCAGCAGGATGGCAGAGCTCATAATTGGAAGATCTCCCCATCCAAACAAAACCAGATGTAATTCCTGTGTGGAGGAAAGATAGGGATGTGAAGGTACGCATCCTGAAGATTGATGGAGACCGCCCAATTGCCAGGTCTTGTGGCATTTCTGACTGATGCTGTGGTTTCCATCTTGAATGGTTTCTCCAGTGGAAATATGTTTAGGGAGGAAAGGTTGATAATTTGATGGGACTTTCCCCCTTTCTTAGGAACCAGGAAAATCTGGGAGTAGAAGGTCGGAGATTGATCATTTAACACCCTCTCTACTGCACCCTTCTGAAGAAAGGAGTGAACCTCTTCCTTTAAATGCACTAGATTTTACTGGTGGACCTTACTAGAGGAGGAAGATCCAGAAACCGAATCCGGTAGACATCTTTTAATATAGAAAGGACCCAGCCATCAACCGTTATGTCAGACCAAAACTCTGAAAAGAAGTTTTGTTTGGCGCCAATGGAAGCCAACAGAACAGGTACACTCTGCAGGAGAGGGAGCAAGTCCCTAGGGCTGTCCACAGTTGTCCTTAGGAAAGGGGGAAGGGCCCATGAACTTCCTCCCTGAGCTCTGAAATGGGGTTGTTGCTTTGATTGTGGCTGTGCAGCTTTAAAAAATTTAGCTGATGGACCCTGATGGCTATCAGGATGATTATGCTTCTTGGCTGGTTTTGAAGAGCCAGGAGCAGATGCAAGGGAGCAGTGTTGTTGGTCTCTAAAATCCTGAGTAACCAAGGAGGATATGAGCCCTCCGAAGAGAGTCTCCACCTCCAGGTGGCCACCCCTCATAAGGTTCTTACTGTGCTCTAGTAAGGCCTTGGAAGTGTCCAGATCAACATCCCTGAGGAGGTGGAGAAGCTCTGTTGACAAGGCCATGGACAAGGAGAATGCATGCCTAGAAGGTTTTGCCACTGCTTCCAACAAACGATGAAGAGCCAAGTGTCGTAACATAGAAAGGGGGATTGACCACCCCTTACATTGTCTAGCAAAGTCTTGGCCCTTGCGAAACCTCTGAGAGAGCTCCTTGATCGTAACTGAGTAAGGAAGTAACAAGAGATCTGGTCGAGAGTTTGCCACAGAAAATTTCTCCAAACTGGACAGAATTTTGGAGTCAGCAGAACCTGAAGGTTTGAGACACAGGTCACTTTGCAAGAGTCAGTAAACCTTGTTTACAACTTTATTGAAAGACCAGTTCTACTCCTCCTCTGTCACCTTAACTGATGGGTGAGGAGGTACCACATTGGCCTGTGTCAAACTCATGTGCATTGATGAGGACAGAAAGGATGTCTTCATCCTGCTCTCTCTCCAGGGAGGCAGGACTACGTGACCAAATGTCTCTCTGTTGCAGGGGAGACTTGGGAGAAGTGGAACTTGAACCGGTAACTCCTCCTGTGGAGCTAATGGACTGTTCTTAGCAGTATACTCATCAGGTGGGTTAAGGTGACTCTCCACCTGCCTAGGACATTGGGGGGAAGAAGGTCTATCCTCCCTCCCTCTTTTTTGACCCAACTTTGTAAGACAATGTAGGTCCAAAACCCACAGCTACGACCTCACTACCATGCAGCCATGGACTTCTGGAAAGGGCCAATCACTTCCCTGCGGTGGAAGGCGCTGCATCCCCTAGGGATTTAGAGGGATAATAGGGAAGGGGGGAGGAATGATGATCCAATCCTCTTCCCTAATCTGGCATCTGTAAATCGATTCCCAGTCCCCCACAGGATGAAACGCCAGTCTGGTGAGAAGGGGGGGACTCTGCCTGATCCCTATCCACATAGCGTAGGGGCTCCAATGACCGATTCCTGGTGCTGGGTGCCAGATACCAGTGCCTGGTGACTGGGTCCTGTCTGTTCACCGGACAAAGACCGGTCAGGCAACTCAGATCTGTAGGATGACCCAGACATTATTTTGGTTCTTGAGAGAAAACTGAAAATGTGAAGGGGTCTGGGGGTCCTTCCCCAGTGGGGTCTCAAGGGGCGGTACCCCTGATCAGGGGGTCCAGGGTGCCAAAGGTCCCCGGCCTAAAATGCATTTTAGACTCTGAGAGCATACAAAACTGCTCCTAGTAGCCCTTATTATCATAATATTTTGCAAAGTTGTTAAGTCATTTCAACAACAAAAATAATTTGAAAAATAACAAACTTACTTAACTTTAAACAATACTTGATGAATTTCACAATGTTCATTGTCACACCAACTTGTGCTCCAAAAATATTAGTGCTGAAGATATTACATGTGCATGTCAGTGTTCACATATTAATTTAGTCACAATAAGTTGTTCATTTTTGCAGCACACATTAAATGTAAATCACACTTTTCTCTTCTCATAACAAATATGTTTTTTGTTTTCTTTCATGGTACAAGTTTTTAATTAAATACATCCACTATATAAATATATTCACATAAATTCACTTGTCCTTACCCCCATTGGACACAAACTGTTGAAACTGATGTGCTAGTCTTGCTGTCACTGAAAACTGATCCTGGGGACTGAAAGGGTGATGCTCCCCGATTATGGGGTGGGAGGGGTACGATTCACTTTCTCACTTTCAGTCCGCACAGAGCTGTGGGTGATTAATGGGTGCTGCTCCCCCCTAACTGGGGGAGGGGGTGCCCACTAACCCTAAGAATCTCTCTGAAGAGACTTGGGTAATCCTTCCCAGAGACCTGAGGGACTCAGAGAATGAGAACCCCCGAAAATTCTGACAAAGACAAGGAAGGAACCTTCTTCCTCACTGACCAGAGGCTGCAAAAGGGACAACCATCTGTCCTCTTGCAGCCTGTACAAGATAAGCAAGAGGGGGGTGTGTCCCAGGGAGATTTCATGTGACCACACCTACCCACACCCTGCTTAGACATTGTTCCTGTAAGGGAAAGCTGAAAAGAAGATTTTTATATAATAAACTCCTATGCCACTTAAAGTAAACACAATGTAATGTGTGGACTAAGTCTATGCTATTATATTGTTAATTTCAGCAAGAAGTCACCTAAGGTTACTTGCGTGTATCACAATGTTTAATTGCAAAAAGGAACCAATGCTAATCTTAGTACCGAAAAATACAAGATAAACAATTCAACCACGCTTTAACGAAAGCTACGGACTACTAAATTAGCAAAAAACCAGTAAGTAACAATTGCTAATAATAAAGGTAAAAAATCAAGGAACGCTCTCCGAAACTAAAATTGAAAAAAACCCTGTGTTCGATAACCGAGCACGAGATAACATGGTAAAAGTGGTGTGCGACCTGTAACCTGAATTACAATGGTTCGTAATGAACAATAATATGAAGCAACTGATGCAAGGACAGGGGCAATTTAACAAATACCTACCCTAGCTAAAATTGCACAACCAAATTAGAATCACTAATGCCCTGTGAATGGGGTAGAAATTAAGAATAAAATGGAACAAATGCTAATAACTCTCACGAGAGCTTGTATATTAACAGAGAAAAACTTGATCAGGGTATAATCCAGATGTTTAAGAAGAATATGCACACAAGAGATACAGTAAATTCGCTTGTTAACCAATGAAGCGATATCAAATCTTCATTGATTTAAGCAAGGCAGACATTACTGCCATGCGACCATGAAAAGAATGAACGGCATTAAAGCACATAGGTGGTGTGTGTGGGTGTCTCAGGGGTGATCAGTGCTGTGGAATCTTCTGGTTAACCCTAAGGGAAGATGAATTCTCGTCATACGGTCGGGGTATTTTCAACCTGGAAAAGTACTAGCTATGCAATAGCAATAGGTATGGTATTACTGATATTAAAAGAAAGAATTTGATAGCTTTATTAACATCACTGAATTTTCAAATTCTATCCAGGCAAATGCATGCCATGAATATTCATTTCAACTCTAATCTTAAGCCTATGTGAGGTAATGATTCAATTTATTTCAGAGAATAGTCATCTAAATGAAAGTAATGATATACAAAACAAAATGTGGATCTGGGGACTCCACTGCTGGTCAATGAAATGACCAGACAATTTATATCTAAATTCAGTCATATCTGCCCGAGTGGACTTCTCAATATAAAGAACACCTGTTCATAACAGAGATTTATGAGTCCCTATGTGTAAGTTTACTAATATATCTGATATCTATATAAAGTATATCTGCTCATAAAAGACATTTATGAGTTCGTATGTCTAAGTTTACTAACATATCTGATATGTAAATAAAGGATATCTGCTCATAACAGACATTTACGAGTCCCTATGTGTAAGTTTACTTACATATCTGATATCTAAATAAAGGATATCTGCTCATAACAGACATTTACGAGTCCCTATGTGTAAGTTTACTTACATATCTGGTCTCTGTATAAAAGACACCTATACAAAAAGGACTCAATTCTGAGCACTGAATATGCTTCACAGACTGGCTGCATTGTAATTATACTCAAAATACACCATATGTAATTTTTTTTAAATGACTCATATTATTTGAAATTTTAATAATCAAAGCTCTTCAAGTACTGAAAACAAATTACATAAAAAGAAGGCCAGGGTCTGCATGTCAAGCTCATGATGAAAGAATTGCTGACAAAATTTAACAAAAACCTTAACAAACTGTCAATGATGAGAACACCAATGCCAAAGCCATCAGAAAAGTGATTGCCATGTCTCACTTGCCATTAATGTGGACTTGATAAAAAGGTACCATATAAATGAGGCTCGCCATTAATGTGGGCTTGATAAAAAGGTAAAATATAAATGAGGCTGTCCATTAATGTGAGCTTGATAAAAAGGTACCATATAAATGAGGCTTGCCATTAACGTGGGCTTGATAAAAAGGTACCATATAAATGAGGCTGTCCATTAATGTGGGCTTGATAAAAAGGTACCATATAAATGAGGCTGTCCATTAATGTGGGCTTGATAAAAAGGTACCATATAAATGAGGCTGTCCATTAATGTGGGCTTGATAAAAAGGTACCATGTAAATGAGGCTTCATTACATAGTCAACTGAAAGGTAAGGATCATACTCAATATTAAATTTTTTTATGACAAACTGATAGATACAGTCAAAATTTTCTTCTTTTTCCATTAAATTTAGATTAACAAAAACTAAAAAAAAATCCACTGAAATGTTCACCCATTATCAACCCATTTTTAAAGTAAAGACTGATTTTTTTAAAATTTGCAAATATAATCTCTGAGTGATTGATAGAGAGTTTGCAGAATGTTGTTTTTCTTTTCAAGTATGTTTTAATGTACTAGAAACTTTGCGTGCAATAATGGTTGAAGGTTAAAATCACCTTGAGGTGCAAGGTCATATCCAATGGCAACACAGACAGCTCCAGCTGAGGCAATGGGCGGTGCCATAAAGCTTGACATCTCTCTTCTAAAATGAAAATTATTTTACTCAGATATTATCTTCAAAATCTGAGACCACTTGTTTTTTCCATCTTAAAACATCCCAATCATGTCAGTCTTAACATCAAATAAAGAAATGTCCTGTGAGTAATACTGAAGCCAGTTGATTGCAAGAAGAAGAAAAAGAACAGAAAACTATAAGATCATCTTCACTGTAATCATCATCATCTACTGAGTTTTGAATTTCACCTAAGAAATTCAACCCATCAAGCAATGCTTGACCATAGCTACCTTCTGACTTATAATAATGTCATTGCAATTGACTCCTCTAGTAATTCACATTCTGAGGATCTGGTAAAATATAGGAATGTTATAGAACATAATAAATAGGTTGTGCTTTTGTACACTTCTCATAAAAATAGCAGATTCTGGAATAATAACAATAATAATAATAAAATGTTGAATATTATTTTGGTAATGAATTTTGAATAATTTAGTGCTGGATGCACAGTGACAGTTTCCACTTGTAGTAATTAGAACTCAACCTTTTAATGTTCTCTTTTAAGACTCCTTCTTAATGGTATCATCTAAAGACTATGCGTCTTTCTAAAGTACAATTATCATCTAAAGACTATGCGTCTTTCTAAAGTACAATTATCATCCAAATGCTATGTGTCTTTCTAAAGTTCAATTATCATCCAAATGCTATGTGTCTTTCTAAAGTACAATTATCATCCAAATGCTATGTGTCTTTCTAAAGTACAACTATCATCCAAATGCTATGTGTCTTTCTAAAGTACAACTATCATCCAAAGGCTATGCGTCTTACTAATGTACAATTATCATCCAAAGGCTATGTGTCTTTCTAAAGTACAATTATCATCCAAAGGCTATGTGTCTTTCTGAAGTACAATTATTTCCAGACAGAAAAGAATCAATACAGAGGAATTTTTCTTCAACATGTCATGATTAACATTTTATAAATTGTTGTTACCATGTAACTCTGGTGTCTTGTAATTTTTTTAAGAGTATAGTAATTATTATAATTTAGGTGACCTTTACAAACCTTTTAAATTTGGAAACACCTGTATAGAGTACATTTTACAAGATTTTAATTACTGGGGTGTCAACTTTAGAAGTTTCAGCTTTCTGACATTGAGGAGCAAAAATTGATAATAAATAATTACATAAACAACTTTGTTCCTAATAGCTGGTAGAATGAGCTACTGACTGCTTTTTGTGGTTTTTGTTTATCCATGTGCTTGCTTAATATGTTCAGTGTACTCAAATTCAATGCCATGCAAGTTTCCTGTTACCACACTATCATGACAATACTTACCCACTAGCTGGTGAATAACTCCAGCAACAGATTATCTCAGCTTTATTTCAAGGATAAATAACATCCTTTGGTTCTTCACTGAAGTGTCATGAGTGGTTAGGCCTACTTTCAATCACTGTAGGGTGTTTACTTTACATGTACAAAGCACATAAACAGAAAGCATGCTACCAGTCAAAATAATGTTAGTACAAATGAACTGATACAATGATAAGCAACTGGCACTGAATAAGCCATAACAAAATTCACTTTTATATTCATATTTCAGTTCTTTTAAATCTAAGACAATATAAATATAAAATCCACAACTTTCGTACAGGATCAATGACTAACCTATTTTTCCAAGGTAAATAATGAAGTTCAAAGAAAATCGATGTCAACCTTATTGGAAAATTAACCCGATATGTTGTGTAATGTGCAGTACACCCAATTCTCATCAACTCTGGCAGATGAATGGAAAAAGATCCTGCTTGGTACATTTTTGACATAATGTTTTGTTCTGATTTAGCTCAAAATGTTTAATTTGGAAGCATCTTTATTTAAAAAGAAGGAGAGAACACAACAACTGAAGACTATTTTTTAACCTCTGCAGTCCTGGATTTGATTTCCTGATTTGACAGGTGCAAATGTACATGATCAAACATCTGAAATCAGTAGTTTCATTCAAGCTTTTATGTTTTCTATACCTTCTAGACCACTTCATGCAACCTCATGAGTATCAAGAATATGTCTTAAAAGTTGTTAAAACATTTTTTTATGATCAATATAAGATAGAAAATTTTGTTTATATACATACCCAAGTTCTTGCCAGTAACCTCCATGGATGAAGACAAATATTGGAGCCTCTGAAAAAAATAGAAAGAGTCTATGCTATAAACACAGATGATAGCAACTTGATTTACTTTTTTACTCCCATAAAATATTCAAAACAACTGGTTGAATATTGATGAAGGATATTAATCTCTTAAAATCTGTTGACTGCATCCAGTGTTTTCTTTTATCACCATTTTAAATAAGACTGTGCTCAAAGCTCTTTCATTTGAAAATTACATTATATCCACAAGATTCTATACTGATCAACATTACTCTTCTGATATTTTCATATCCTTGTTGAGCATATTTTAAAGAAAGTAAACTTATTAGTAAAATTATTTTTCTCTGAGAATACTTACCCAATAACATTAATGCTTGGAAATAAACTTCACAAATCCAGCCCCTCCCAGAGAGATTAAAATGTTGTCTTTCCTGTCTATATAACATGTAGACGAAGGGAATAAACTCTTAGCCATTACCTCCCCTTACCACCTCTAGGTGGCTACCCATCAACCAGATGTTTACCAATTTAAGCTGAGTGATACAGGAATGAGGATGCTTGCAATTGTGGGGAGGCATTGGTGGGTTTAATAGTAATGTGATTGGGTAAGTATTCTTGCAGAAACATAATTTACAAAAAATTTGACTTTCTCCATTGGATACATTGCCTGATCACATAAACATGGGCACCCTTATTGGGAAGAATAACTGGATTTCCAATATAAAGGATAAACTGCTTTCCTAACATGAGGGAAGCACAACTGATGGTCACGTAACCCATGATGACAACAGACGGATAAAAAGAAAAGAATGACTTTTCATTACTGATAAAAAATCTAGGCGAATCCAGCAAAAGCACTAAAACCACTCATATGAAGAGGTTGTAAAGACGGCATTCTGGCCTGGTGGTCATCTGGGCCACAGCCATTGGACCCACCAAAATTCAATTTTCATCTCTGCGATGCAAGATCATTCAAATAAAAACTTAACATGGTTGACTGTGCATGTCAGCCAACAGCTTCAATTATGTTTCAGAAACAATGCATTTAAATTCGAGGTCTGCAGATGTCACTCTAATCTCATAAACTGAGATCTTTATGAGGTGCATCTGATCTCTTGAGATCCAAGAGTATGCGGAGCATATTACCCACTTCAGCCATGATGCTAGGGCTTCAAGGGGTTATACTGTCTTTCCCTGCCTTCAATGGAAGAAAAAAACATAAGGTCCCACAACCCTTCTATGTGCACCTTAAGTAGTGCTTGAGAGCAATGACCTGGTCTTGCATGGCTGCCTCTCTTGACATGTCAAATGAGGAGAGGAGGTGGATGACCACTCTTTTACTGCCAGCTGATGGGAACCTATATGTAGCTACAAAGCCCAGTTGCATCATCAGGACCATGGAACCATCCAATCTGAAATATATTCTTCAGGTCCATTGAAAGGGCATGCAACTTGCTCACCCTGCATGCCAAAGCTAAAGCTATCAGAAAGCATGTTTTATATGATAGCAGCTTCAGTGAGGTTCTGTTTAAAGGCTCAAACTATTCTGAGTTGAGTGATGTCAAAACCCACACAAAAGCCTCCATTAGGAAACAGCGTGAGTGATTTTGGTTTATTCTAGTCAAAATTGGTTAGCAGGTTCAGTAGATCCTTACCTTGACCAATATCCCCTCTACCATGATGATAGCCTTTAATAATAATTGGGACAACTTATTCTCCTCAAGAGCTAGAGAAAAAAGTTAGCTGATGGAAGGACTAAGGCACACAAAGGGATGATGCTGTTGACCTTGCTCCAGTCCATGAAAACCTGCCACTTTCTTTCATAAGATTATAAGTGTGGAAGGCCTTCTAGCTCATGAGATTCACTCCATGGCTTAAGGTTTAAACTCTTTTCCACACAAGGCTCTCCTGACAAAAGCCAGGTGTGAAGGAGTAGCCTGTCTGGGCAGGGGTGAAATACCTGCAGCTGTTTGAGCAGATTGGGCCTCGCCAGGTATACTTTTCCTAACCGCATGAAATGGCATCTGTCCAGACTGTGACTTCTGAACAGGGCTTTTCCTGAGGAATTCCTGCCAAGTGTCATTGTTTGTTGCACCACTGATGAACGAATATGACTATCGTGGCAGAGATCGTAACTCACTGATTGTGTCAACTGGAAATGAGGTACTACTGGGCCACCAGGGCCATCTGCAAAGGACACATGAAAAGGCAGGGGAGAAGAATCAAATCTGCTGCCACAATGAGCAAACCAAGGAGTTACAAAAACTCTTGCTGAAATGCACCCTATATTGAAAATTGACTCTGCAAGCTCAATAATCCATGTCAAATGTATGTGAGGGAGGTGAAAGAGGTTTAGACTGGTCAAAAACTCCACACCACAGTCGACAAAATGCTGGAATGAGTTTAGATCTGACTTGTCTCAGTTCACTAGAAACCCTAAATGACCTAGAAGGGAAAGAAGTTTGTTACTGCCCTTCACAAAAGATGACGGATGTCATCCAGATATACTGCAGTTGCTGTTGACGAGGTTGACCTGAGGAGAGTGACGATACATTTCATGAATTTTGTAAATGCCCATTGACTGATGTTGAGACCAAATGGGAGTACACAAAATTCATATGTTGTTCCTTGGAAGCTAAACCGAAGGAACTTGCATGAAGCTGACTGGATAGGAACATGAAAATATGCATCAGTTAGATCTAGACTGATTGCAAATTCATCCCTCTTTATGGAAAGCCTGACTGACAATGCCATTTCCATTTTGACCCTCAGTGTGGCTATGTAATTGAGTAGCCGGTTGAGGTCTGTGACCAGCCTGAGTTTTCCACTGGCTTTGGGTATTACAAAAAGCCTGAAATACAAATCCAGGGAGTTCAGCTTGCAAACTCTCTCCTCTGCCTGCATGTCAAGAAATGAACACATCTCCTTCTGCAAAATGTCCACCTTTTTCTGATCTGATGGCATGTCCATCATAAAAAAGGGAAGACAAAAGAGGAGGGGAGCTAGATAAATAAAATCTGAAACCCCTCTAAAACAACTTGAATTGTCCATTTGTATTGTCTAAACAACTTGGATCATCCATTTGTTTTGCCGAAAAAGCATTGATCAAAGCCTGATGAAAATGAAGGAGTCTGGCACCTACAGGCAGGTTGTCAGTGGGCAGCCAGGGTGGAAAGTCAGTGATGATTGTTGGGATGCTTGGGGAAGGAGAAACCTTGCTTCCTATCCCCTTTACTGAACTGCTTCTGAAATTGAAGGGCCTATTGCTGCCTGAAAGTAGACTGTGGCTGTTGGTGTTGGTCAGTGCTTGGCCTCCTCTCTTTTTGCTGATGATTGTCTCTCCATTGTGGCTGAGACTGACTCAGCATGAATGCTGGTGCTGGTGGCAAGGCAAACCAGAGAGGCAGTTATTGTGATGTCTGCTTCCATACCTCCTCAATTCTACCACTTAAAATCTGAACACTCTTTGGTGGGGTCGGAAACACTAGCTGACTAAGGAGTCTGTGGAGTCTGTCCTTCCCTGGAATTGTTTCCATGTCTGTGTGGAACATACCCAGCGGCATGGACAAGGCAGCTGGACAGTCAGTTTGGTGGCTGGCTGGGTTGCCAGTTTGGTGGCCAGTTGGATGGAAACCACTTGGGTTGAAGGTGAGGCAAAATGGATAAACCGACTCAACAGTTCCCCATAATACACAGCATACCATGGAATGGCCAGCTGGTATGTAGCATGGCTCACTGAAGTAACAGAATTCTGGTTACTAATCCAAAGAGGCAGCCTGCCAGATGGCTGGTCCACAACTGGAGTGAAGGCATACAGCATGGAAGGATGGAAGTATGGATTATCAATGTCTCCAAAATACCCCATGCAGCTGGACTTACAGGCCCAATTGTCATGCTCAGGCATGCAGGGGGACTTACACCAACTGGGCTGCCAAAATAAGGGAGGACACTCCTGTTAACTCCAAGCCACTACTGGAGATTTGTGACAGATGCAGGGACATAAATTCCCCCTATGCCAGCAACTGCATCATTACTTTCTGCAACTGTCTTGCATCTGCAACTCCAACAGAGTCTGGGAAGGATGCAAGGCCAGTATTTATAAAACCCCTTGTTCCTCAATTTCAAGTTGGCTAGACATAATGGTCACAACAGGCATCAAACACATCATTTTGGAGGGGGTAGGGAAAGGACCATCATGGCTGTCCACACTACACTTGTCACATCGACCAAGACTTCACCCATCTCTCTTTTCTCTTTAGGTTTTTTTGCAAAATCATGGACCAAATCCCTTCTGACCACATTTCACATAGTCTGGAGGGAGAAGTCGAAGAACATTTTGTGCAAAAGAGACATGTATTTTGGGCATCCTCATTGGTTTTCAATTTCTTGCACTTAGCACACTTTGTCATCATTGTACAAATGAAATTACAAGAACAACAAACATGTAGGAAAGTAACAACCCCAAAGTTTTCACATATAATGATAACTTGTTACTTAAACAAAAGAGAAATAGCGGCAGTGTGTGTGAATAAATAACCAACAATGAGCACCAATGATACCTTGCTGCAGCACAAGGTTAGAATACTGAAGCCTACAACTACAAAAAATTTTACACAAATATTGATCAAAAATAAAAAATTATGATTGCAACATGCAGCAAATACATTAATACACAATACCATACAGACTTTCTAGATCGATGGATCAAAATAATGAAGATATTTTTGGATCTTGAGAGGTCAAGCAGTATGTTGATCATACTGAGTGAAAGCTTAAACTGGTAAACATTTGGTTGACTCTATGTGGTATATAGATGGGAAAGGCAAAATTTTCATCCTTCTGGGAGGGGCTGGATTTGAGAGGTAGTGGTTGGTTGGTTGTTATGGGTTTAACGCTATTTTTCAGCACATGATAGGCCATTCATGGCGGCCAGTATATCTGGTGAAGAAAGAACCAGAGAAAACCCCGGGAAGAACCACCAACCCACTGCTACTGGCAAGCTTTCTCACATACCCACATTGGCCGAGCCAGAGACTAGAACCCATGCAGACAGAGGTGAGATGTCGGTGATCTGCAAAGGCGAGCGCTTTAGACCACTCGGCCACCAGGGGCCCTGAGAGGTATTGGAGTTTATTTCCTAATGTTAATACGATTGGGGAAAGTATTCGACAGAGAAATGCACAGATACTGGTGTTATAATGCTCAGCAATTCAGGGTAATGGTTTGGCCAGAATACAGCATTAGCTTAGTTTAGGTTGTATTGCTCACAAGAATGGAAAGGGTACTTATAGGTATTGCATCACAATATATCATCGATAAATAAATTACTCACAAGAATACTTAGATGATGAATAGAAGCAGTATATCTTGAACATGAATTTAAATTTGTTAAAAATTAAATAATATTTTCTTTTGGATATAATCAAAACATTAAAGTTGCATTCCTCCCACCACCAATTTAAACTTGATTTAAATTTAATGAGCATGTTCTTTAATACCCATATATAAATAAAACGATTGTCTTATCACCAAAAATCAGCCCAGATCATCCAGTTCATCTGGTTTCATTTCTGGGGAAACTGCAGTAAAAATAGTATTGATTATACTCTGTGATGTGGGCTTTTGAAAATGACCTACTTTCCCCCGACTGTAAACATGCACTATGTTCAGACAACTGTCTCGTTTTCCGATTTGGTCTAATACACTTTTTGAGGCACTGTATAGTTACATATGCCATGCTTACCTTTTTGATGCTTTGTTTTCAGCATGATACGTATGCATGATGAGCAATATACAGGAAACCACCCTTATCTTGTCTGCCTGAAGGTATGGGCCCCCTGATCAGATTCCCCTTTTTTCTTGATTTTTATAAACAATTTTACAAAATATTTTCAATTACACTTTACTTGAAAAGCCACAAAATCAACTTATGCAATTATCTCAATTTATAATTTTTTTTGCAAAGGAATGGTGCTTTAATCGCCTGGCAAGCTACTCATAAAATTTTATACAATATTACATTTTGTGCAGTTTTGAAGATAGTTCTTTGAAGATTTTCTGGAACATCTGTGACCAACCTCCTGGAAGTGTTTGCGCAGCAAAAATGTCCAGTCTTTCCTTGCTGGACAGTCCATATATAACTCCCTCTTCATGCTCAACTGTTTCCTTAGCTATCTTACTCCCTAAAAATAAACAAGAATTTTATTTTAGGATTTTTTTTAATGTTAAAAAATTAGTGTGTTACAAAAATGATTTACTCTGTATATATAAGGTGTTACACATAACTGGACATACATGGTTCACCATCACAAAATGACAATATGTTTGACCTGCCAAAGGAGTTAATTTGCAAATCCTTGAAACAATCATGGAAATGATGAAACTTAAACATGAGAAAGATTTTATATAAATGTTAACTGCTTCACACCAACAGAAGAGATTAATTCCAATTAAAATTTGGAAATACCCTGGCACCTAATCCAAGTTATTTTTAATGATAACATAGAGCTGTAAATGCTCTGAAAGTTTGATAAATGATTAATTATAACTGCAATTTGCTAACGATCTGTCACTCATCTCCTGCTTATAATATGTAATATCTCTTATTGGTCCATACTATCTTGCCTGTCTATGAACTGCTATCTCTGTTATCAAAAAGACAGTATGTAGTTGGGGGGGGGGGGAGGCTAAAACTAATTTTAACTCTTTAACTACTAGTGCTACTGTAGTGGACCACTACTCTGCCTAGCTGCTGGGGTCATTACTGCAGCTGATTTGGGGGCTGACTACCAGAGCCTGATGATGCTGCAGCTAAATGATAACTTTTTAGCTGATGATTTGAGGATATGGGCTAATTGTTTTAGTTATATTCTGTATAGTAGACTGTTTTCTAGACTAAAACCATGCATATATCAAAGCTATAATTACCTTATGTCTGCTTGATTCTTTTATCCTGATTACATCCACAAGATTGGTATAAAATCCAGGCATAAAACAAAAAACACTATTTTTCAACACTACAATTGATCTGTCAGTCTTTTATACAAAGATATTGGTCAAATATATACATGTAATTACTAAAATATGTTTAACTAGTCACTTTGTTCTACTATTTCTTAAGTTGTTCTTCATGGTATTTATAGAAGCAGCTATGCTTTATACACAGACGGACATTACGCCGTTTGTTAATTTTTTTCTTCCTCTCATCTAAAATGAAAGTTGGACCAACATGTTCGGTAAACACTGTGACTTTCGGAGCACATAGCTCTCTTGTCCACTTTGCTGTCTTTATCATCAGATTCTGTTTCAATTTTGGACAGACTTGACAAAGAAGATAGCTCGATGTCACTAACAACACTTCTTAATTCAATATTGTCAAGTTCGTCCTTGGAAAAACCTAAAAATTCTGATTCTCAATCATTAGCATAAGCAAAAGCCAGTTTCCACTGTCAACTACAAACACATGTATTAACTAACACGTGGTAAAAAATTGCAAAAAATCCCCAGATTTAGTAAGAACAATCATTTGTTAACTCTATTTTGATTGGTTGAATGTCCTTTTACTTCCAATTATTGACCAATAAGACAGATTGTAATATGAACATACAGTGCAGATCTATCTGTCACTGAGGTATAGGGAGCATAACCAGCAAGCAGACATATCAGTCACTGGAGGTAGTAGTGCTTTGTTTACAAGCGGATTTATCAGTCACTTGGGAGGCTAGGCACATGTATGCAGTGGATATACACGGCAGTCAAAGTTATAGAGTTAATCAGATAAGGAAGCTACAGTGGGACAGCTAGGATGAACGTGTTTCCTACTGCACCATTCACAGAAGATTCTCCACCTGGCATCATAGACCTTGGATGTTGAAGCTCTCCTGGCTTTAATGATGCAACTGGAAACCTGGCCCAAAAACTTGTTCTGGCAGATAAATCACTTGAAATGAGCCAAACGTTAAGGTGGAGAATGTGTGGGCTGTTGTGTAGGAGGGAGCCCGTGTTGCGACAGAAGATCCCTCCTGTGAGGTGGAGACCTGGGTTGATCTATAAACAGGTCTAGAAGATTGTTGAACCATGACTGCTGGGGCCACAGTGGGGCTATGAGAATGATACTAGCAGTGGAAGTTGTGACTTTTGCAGAACTTAAGGTAGCAATCGGAATGGTGGGAAGGCGTACGTGAACAGACGATTCCACTGGAAGCTGAATGCATCCGGTGTCCATGCTCTCTGGTCTGGGACTGGCAAGACAAAAAAAGGGAAGTCTGTTGTTGAGCTTAGTGGCAAACAAGTCCACCAGAGGTTTTGCCCAGAGTGAGAAAAGGGACTCTGGTGAAGAGTCCATTCCATGAGGACTGTTTTGCCTGACCTAGAGAGACTGTCCACTAAAATGTTCTTCTTCCCTGGAATGAGGCAAACTCAGAGGGTGATGTTCCCCGAGGTGGCCCAGCAGAGGAGGCTCCAGACCTCCATGCAAAGAGAAGGGGTATGTGTGTCTCCTTGATGTCGGAGATACGCTACGATGGATGTGTTGTCAGAGGAGACCATGACACACTGACCCCTTACTTTGTTGATGCACCTTGCAATGCTAGAAATACGGCCTTCATTTCTAGGTTGTTGATGTGGAGTCCAATGACCCTAAAGAACTACACCCTCCAGATCAAAATGAGTGTCCCAACTGGAATCTGACATGTTGGAAAACAGATAGGAGTGGGGGTCGGGTGCATGCATGGGGACCCCACTCAGGAATCTGTCCTGATTCATCCACCAGTGCAAATGGTGATGAAAGTCTGGTTCTAGAGGAATCAGAGCTGATAGAGAATCTCTGTGTGGTTTCCACCTTGCGAGAAGGAGAAACTATAGAGGGTTCATATGGAGATGTCCTAATGAAACCAGATCCACAGCAGTGTTCAAGGTTCCCAATAGGGATAGGTAAAATTGAGCAGACCATGATGTTTTAACTCGTTGCCCAACTGTAAGTGCCAGGATTCGATCAATCTGACCCAGTGGAACCTGGACTAAGTTCTGGTTCATGAGTAAGTTAATCCCCATGGAAACAAAGTCTTAGGATGGAATGAGTTCTGACTTCTTGAGGTTGGGTAAAAGACCCAACCGAATTACTGTGGACCAACAATGGAACAGATCTCGATGGAGGAACTGAACCTAAATGTTGTGGATCAGCCAGTCATTGAAATACTGGAGAATTGGGGTTCCCAGTAATCAGAGATAGAACACTACTACTCCCATAACTCGAGAGAAGACTCTGGGTGCAGAAGCGATTCTGAATGGGTGAACCCAGAATTGAACAACTTCCTGGTCCAAGCAAAACAGGAGATATTTCTCTTGTAGCCACACTTTCCCACATTCTGTATTGATATTGATATGAAATAAATGTTATCTGAAAGAGAACAATAATAATAACAATACTGCATTATCTTCACATGTGAAACTCACCTGTTTGTATGTACTACATGCTATATATACCCCAATGTATTTGCACAGGTAAACAATTGTTCTCGGAATTAAAAGCTATCTGGTAGAGAACAATAATAATAACAATACTGTATTATTTTCACACATGAAACTCACCTGTTTGTATGTACTGCGTGCTATATATACCCCAGTGTATTTGCACAATGGTAAACAATGATTCACTCATGAGGAATTTTTGGTCTTCTCACTCTCCTATTCTTTTTTAATAAGGAAGATGCTCAGTTGTTAACCTTTATTGTTCTCTAGGTGCAATGCAGACACACACAATAACAATGTGACGCATCATGCATGGTATTAAAATACAATGGTGAAATATAAAAAAACACAGAATTGATGTTTGATCAGTTGTTTAATTAAGGGAATTTCGAATTCCTATTAATTGCGGTTGGGTCTATAACTTAACACACAAGACTTACCTGTGAACCAATTGTATTTTGAAAATAAGAGGGGTGTAAAGTGTGGGATACAACGTGGTAACCCAAGAAAACATTTCCAGAACTAATTACTGAAAAAGGGCAGGGGTTACCAGCATAAAAACAGAAGATGAGACAGATGAAGATAACACTATATGAAATACATTATGAACGACACAGCCATTAACATGGCATCCTTGAAAAAGATGACTGTTTCTGTGCATGAGCATACGAGGTGCAGGAGTGGACCATATCTGATTGACAATTCTCTACTCTGTGAGGATTTATTCACACTGAAAGGACGAGATTTTTCGACATGAAAAACTGAAAGCTGTGCAATAGTGATGGTTAAGGTATTGCTGCTATTAAAATGCTGTAGCACAAATTTGCTCTCATCTTAATTCATATTCATAGATTATCATGTGTACTATAATAAGAAAGATCGTCAGCTATGCCAAAGCAATGGGTTCAAAGGAGATACCAGACAGTACACAAACAATACATGTTTACTGTATACTCTAATTCATAATTAAAGTCATTTACCAGATCACACGTGATTACCATGAAAGAAAAATATTACCAATATTTATTGTTTACTAAACTTCAGTCATAACTTCCTTGTGAGCTGGATGACATCAATATGTCATAATGTGTATCCTTATTGATGACATATACTGTCTGACAACAATGTATAAGAGAAAATATTTTTCAGTTGCCCCATATGTTAAATATATAGGTCAAAATAAAGTACCAGTACACAAAAATCTCATTTGTTGAAGTATAAGTGACCATCATACAATTATCATTAAACTGTGTATCAAAACACATCATTTAGTACACAATGTTGCCATCTTCATGACTTGCAAGAGACTGCCTTTGATAATGTAACAAAACTGTAACTAATTTATGGACATATAAAAACTGTTAAACTTTTTTCATAATTGTTTAGAATAACAAGTTAAATTTGAGATTGTATCAAACTAGTTAAAAGAAATAGTTTGTTACACAATTATGACAATAACAACTGTTTCCTTGTCTATTAATATTGCTTGATTTGACAATTAAAAAATGTCTTTGGAACAGAAAAGTTGTATTTATTCCACCATCCTAATGCAATGTTAATCAACGAAACTAACTTATTGTGAATTCACCATGTTTCATGGGGTATGAATCTTCATGGATATTATGGTTGCTACAAACCAAAAATATAAAGACTCATCGAACAATGTTCCTTCTACTGAAACAATAGGTACCCTTCCCCAATCCACAAATTTAAAGACTCATCAAACAACGTTCCTTCTATGGAAACAATAGGTACCCTTCCCCAATCCACAAATTTAAGCACCAACAAAGTAGTCATTATCTGCAAAACCAGGTAAAATTGACACCCAGGAAACTAAATGCGCTGACAGTAAACATTTTCCCAACTTAAAGATATTAGTCTTGGTTCAACATTTTCTAGTAAATATATGGGAACACATGACAGAGATATGGCCAAATGAAACAATTCTGCCATATATACACTATTGATGCTTAATGTGTGCCTTTCTCAGCTTTAAAGTAAAAGTCTAACACCTATTTGAATATACTATCTAACTGATCAAGAGTCAAACACCTATGCAAATGTAACATACTGTCTAATTGGTCAAAAGTCCAACACCTATGTGAATGTAACATACTGTCTAATTGGTCAAAAGTCTAACACATATGTGAATATATTATCTAACCTGTCAAGAGTCAAACACCTATGTGAATGCAACATACTGTCTAATTGGTCAAAAGTCTAACACGTATGTGAATATACTATCTAACTTGTCAAGAGTCAAACCCCTATGTGAATGTAACATAGTCTAATTGGTCAAAAGACTAACACCTATGCAAATGTAACATTGTCTAATTGGTCAAAATTCTAACACGTATGTGAATATATTATCTAACTTGTCAAGAGTCAAACACCTATGTGAATGTAACATACTGTCTTAGTGGTCAAAAGTCAAACACCTATGTGAATGTAACATACTGTTTAATAGGTCAAAAGTCAAAGTTGGCAGCAGTTAAATCAACTATTAAGTGTCTGAACTTCAGTGCAACTGACCTTGCGCTGTAAATCTACAAAAATGACAATGTTTTACAAGATCTGTGCAAGATTTTCTAAACATCTTAGAATGGGATAACAATCTTGTACTTGAAGATTTGAGTTTCAACCATAAAGTGTTGGTTATTACTACGTGTACCACAATGTCCCTTTTATCAGTTCTGCTGGTACATATCACAAGTAAAATTCTATTTACGACAGTAAAATCACTATAAACATCTACAAAAACATTACTGTTATACCCTAACTGTACTATATCATACAAATATTGATACCACAAACTGAAATATTGATACCACAAACTGAAATTACTCTTTTTCAGTGAGAAGTAAATAGGATTTGAGCCATCTGAAACATAAATGTCATAAACATGTCTGTCAATGTAAACACTAATTGCTGACATAAAGCCAATGATGTGGTAATCAAGTTTTCAAATTTATTAATAGATGCGTCTCAGGAATGGGTCAGGTGAATTGGCTCAGATAGTTCAAGTGGTAGAGTATCCATCTAGAGTAAGGGAAGTCCTTAACTGGTTGGGTGAATTGGCTCAGATAGTTCCAGTGGTAGAGTACCCATCTAGAGTAAGGGAAGTCCTTAACTGGTTGGTGAATTGGCTCAGATAGTTCAAGTGGCAGAGTATCCATCTAGAGTAAGGGAAGTCCTTAACTGGTTGGGTGAATTGGCTCAGATAGTTCCAGTGGTAGAGTACCCATCTAGAGTAAGGGAAGTCCTTAACTGGTTGGGTGAATTGGCTCAGATAGTTCCAGTGGTAGAGTATCCATCTAGAGTAATATAAGTCCTTAATTTATTAATACATGTGTTGCAGGAATGGGTCAGGTGAATTGGCTCAGATAGTTCAAGTGGTAGAGTATCCATCTAGAGTAATACAAGTCCTTAATTTATTAATACATGTGTTGCAGGAATGGGTCAGGTGAATTGGCTCAGATAGTTCAAGTGGTAGAGCGCCTGTCTAAAGTTAAGGAAGTCCCAATATACAACATTATATAAAAAATAAACATTATATATCTCACATATATTGTACTCTTTTAAATTTGTGTTATAAAGATATGAAAATTGGAATTTTTATTTAATCCATATGTATTCTTAAACATCACTTCCTCTCTACAAGGCCCTCCATTATATAACACTTTTCTTGTTATATGGTAAGTATAGTAATGGATCTGATTTCATAGTAAAATTATACTGTACTTCATTATAAGGTGGTCTCACTATAAGGTCTTAATGACTACTCTATGGCTCCCATGGACAGCATTATAATGAGGGAGTGCTGTACATGGGGCAGCTTGTTTGTGGATTTGTATGATGTCCCCAAATCTATTCAATGATTGTCACAAATCTGCTGAGGAAAAAGCAAAAAGCACAAGATAACAATAGGAATAGACAAACATGTAGTTCTAGCCTCCTACACTAATGAGATGTGAGCTTCATCTTTTTAGGGAGAACAAAAGAGCATATAATTTTAGTTTTGCCATGATCATTCCAGACTTTTCTGATGTAAATTTTTCATGTGAAGAACTAGGTACCTCAATACAGGTAACCTGGGCTGCATTCAATAAGGTTAATATTATGCAATGTTAGCACAAAAGGTTATCTGTCTCTCATGAATAGTCTGTCCTCTCATGGGAGTTTTCAACATCAGGTGGACAAAAACTTTCCCAAAATTGGCATAACATGGTATTTTTTTAATTTTTAAACAGTACTTTTCAAAGATTAACAAATAAACATTACTTGCCCTTATATAATGTATATTTCAATCCATACTATCAAGTAAAAAGGTCTAAATGCATGTGCGGCACATGACATTCCAAGTAATTTAACTGCATATCTAGATTCTTCAAACCCAGGTTTTTATACCTCAGTTGGCAAGCTCTTCTGTGAACTAAACAAAAATTGCATACACTACCTGCATACACTACCTGCGTACACTACCTGCGTACATTACCTGCATACACTACCTGCATACACTACCTGCGTACACTACCTGCATACACTACCTGCAACAAGCTACCTACCTTAACTGCCAGCTTTTGCTACCTAGCACAATTCACTGGCAGCTTGTACAGTATGACTGTTAGCCAAGCACAAGCCTATTGCTAGCCTTACTGAATGCAGCCCAGTATTCATGTATACTAGGGGTGAAACGATTCATTGATATATCAATGCATTGATACTTTTGCCATATCGATACACATATTGATACAAGAGGTGAAGAATCGATACAAAACGATACTTACCCTATATAAGTTACTTTAATCTTCAGCAGTCATGAATAATTATTAGTCATTTGCCTTTTTGTTCTTTAAACTGAGAATCGATAATGTATCGTATCATAGGCTGTGTATCGTGAATTGTATCGATACGCAGCACAGGTGTATCGTTTCACCCCTAATGTATACAAAACAAAACATTTATGTCAATGTTCATAAAACTGAAGAATATGTAAATTATGCAGTTGATATAAATATGCTGTCTGTACAAGGAGAAGAAATGCTTGGAAAATGTCAATTAATAATCAGTAAGTGTATGTAACAATATTTTTTTGATGAAGTACATATTGAGAAGGAAAGTCTGACTTACTAAGCTAGAAAAGCAGTTATAAATCTGACAGTCTGCACTGCAATGATTTCAAGGGGATTGATTATAGTTTTGTTTGTTTTATGAAACTGACCAAGATAAAGGATGGCATATGAGCAACGATGTCCCCGAAGAAAGAATTTTTCACATGAGCACAAGTTTTACATACAAGTAAGAAATGTAACGATGATTAAGCAAGATTTTCCAGTGACTATAACCTTGCATATGATAAAGATTAAACCAACATTACTGAATATTACCTTGACCATGCATGTCTTGGAGGCAGACGGATAGTGGAATGTGTGCAAATAAACAGAAGGTCAATATTTCCTGATTCTACAGACAAAACATTACAGTAATTCCTGAAAGGGTTTAGGACCTACCGTATGTACTCGCTTATAAGTTGAATCCAACTGCAAACTGCGCAGACCAAGATCTGTCTTCATATAATGAGCTGGCAGATCTAGGTCTATTTGAAGTAATCAGTAGAACCAGTAACACAGACCTTGATCTGCCAGTGCTTTATGGAATGCCATATCAGGCACAATGCTGTTAGCAGTTGGACTCAATTTACATGTGAGTATGTAAGGTAGACCTTTATCATATTCATAATCAACGGCAGATGCCATGAAGACGTGTTTTCTTACTTACGAACATAAAGAATAATCTTAATCAAAACCTAGATCAAGTTTTTAAATCACATGACCTTGCTTCAGAGGCAGATGTAGGATCCAGTGTGCACATATAACATAGTTCTTACTTACAGATGCTACCAACAGTTAAAGAATGACAGTATTCCCTTAAAGGTTGAGAATTATGCCACACACAAAAACTAACACTGAAACCTTAACCATCTTGATAATGGCAAAGCAACAGTTAATAGAAGAATAAATGACATCAAGGCATCACCACTGCTGAAGTAGGTGAGACAAAAATACGGATAACATTTAGAGCAGACACATGAAAACACTCCATCCTTCTAGTAGTTTGGTTTGGTTCGTTGTTTTATGGCACAGCAACACAAGTATGTTATTGAGTGCCAAGACAATTGAATTGCCTTGCCCAAGGGCACACCATGGTGACCCAGGCTGATCCAATGGTAGGATTCAGATCCGCAACCTTTCAGTCACGAGTTCAGTACATTAACCACTGATCCACCACAGCTCCTGCCTCCATTAGTAGCCTCTGATGACTTGCAGGAGGGTGCATCAGACCTATTCTACATCCTTGATGATATGCAGGTGGGTGCATCAGACGTATTCTACACCCTTGATGACATGCAGGAGGGTGCATCAGACCTATTCTACATCTCTGATGACATGCAGGAGGGTGCATCAGACCTGTTCTACATCCTTGATGACATGCAGGAGGCTGCATCAAACCTATTCTACATCTCTGATGACATGCAGGTGGGTGCATCAGACCTATTTTACATCCTTGATGACATGCAGGACGGTGCAACAGACCTGTTCTACATCTCTGATGACATGCAGGAGGGTGCATCAGACCTGTTCTACATCCTTGATGACATGCAGGAGGGTGCATCAGACCTATTATACATCCTTGATGACATGCAGGTGGGTGCATCAGACCTATTCTACATCCTTGATGACATGCAGGAGGGTGCATCAGACCTATTCTACATCCTTGATGACATGCAGGAGGGTGCATCAGACCTATTCTACATCCTTGATGACATGCAGGAGGGTGCATCAGACCTATTCTACATCTCTGATGACATGCAGGAGGGTGCATCAGACCTATTCTACATCCTTGATGACATGCAGGAGGGTGCATCAGACCTGTTCTACATCCTTGATGACATGCAGGAGGGTGCATCAGACCTATTCTACATCTCTGATGACATGCAGGTGGGTGCATCAGACCTATTCTACATCCTTGATGACATGCAGGAGGTGCATCAGACCTATTCTACATCTCTGATGAGATGCAGGAGGGTGCATCAGACCTATTCTACATCCTTGATGACATGCAGGAGGGTGCATCAGACCTATTCTACATCCTTGATGACATGCAGGAGGGTGCATCAGACCTATTCTACATCTCTGATGACATGCAGGAGGGTGCATCAGACCTATTCTACATCTCTGATGACCTGCAGGAGGGTGCATCAGACCTATTCTACATCTCTGATGACATGCAGGAGGGTGCATCAGACCTATTCTACATCCTTGATGACATGCAGGAGGGTGCATCAGACCTGTTCTACATCCTTGATGACATGCAGGAGGGTGCATCAGACCTATTCTACATCCTTGAAACTGCAGGGAGTCTTAATGGACTGACAACAAGGAAATATATGTAATACTGTGAAAATATTTTATCATAGGCTAAACAAAATGTCGTATGAGAAAAGTTATAAAAAGAAGCTTTTATAATAACCTTCAGTAATTGTTTTGACGTAAGCTTTTATTACTTCCTCTGGACCATAACGGTGGGAAAATCTGGATGGAGAGTATGCTATTCCCAGTTCCTAAAAGATGTAAAAGGTTTTATTTTTAACATTTTAAACTTAGCAATTAAAAGTATATAAAATAAGTATATATTTTACATAAGTAAAATACAAAACTGTTAGAATAGTGTACTATCAGGTGTTCTGGAGAAGAAAAAAAAACACTTTTTGTGGAAAAATATGTAACATGATGTGATAGGGTCTTTTCAAGACTGAAAATTGGGAGAGGGGAATTCTCATGTCTATTTATGAAAATGAGTGTGTGTGTGTGTGTGTGGGGGGGGGTAATGTTTAAAAAATTGTAACAAAAATGATGGATGATTTTTGCGCATTTGATTAATCTTTTTCAAAATGCTTTGGAAATGAGCGTCAATCCTACAATTGTGCGTCCTGGAATAGACCATGTGTGAAACAATGCATAATGTGGAAATATAATGAATGTGAGCAATATATTACGTGTATCAAATTAACCTTTCAGTGCCATTGCATAACTCTGTAGAACTAAAGGGAAGAAAATACATGCATTAAATACAATACATCAATATACAGTAGAACCTGTCCTGAAAGACCACCCCTTCTCTCAACTCTCAAAAAAGTATGGTCTTTTAAAACAGATCTTTCATAGCAGTGATCTTTCAAAACAGGCTTTACTGTATTCATGTAATTACTGACATTGACAAACAGAATAACAGCTGAAGATTACAACATAACAACAGACTTACTCTTTCCTACATAAACTGATTTCCTTCTCCTTTAATATTTTATGCTGTTTGTAATATTCATGCTTTTGTACAAGTTTTTAGAAATAAAAAATGGTACATTTACAACAAATAATTAACTTGGATCATATGTAATACACCAATTGAATCAGCACTAAACTGTATATTATCTAAAACTTACCTCTCTAGATGACATTGTTTGATATTACCAAACTTCTGCTTTATTCTGACCTAAAACTGAAAAGAAAAGAAAATTTGTTGGAAGCATACAGTCGACCTTGATTATCATGAACTCTGAACAACAAATTTTCTCATATAACAAAAGATTTTTAAAGTCCCAAGAATATTTTTTGCCCTTGCATAAACAATTTTATTTTTGAATAACAAATTCTCTAACATTTTTTGGGAAAAAACAGAAAATTACGTTCCATGATGTAATTACTTCAAACAAGAGAAAACGGTCAGCTAAGCAAGACAGTTTTGTTACAAAAGTAAATGTTGAGATTAAATTATGTCTCCAACAAATAACACGATTACCATGAATAGCACATTATTCACCCACCCCATGTTTAATAGTCCTCTATGTCAGAACTAGTAGGGCAATGTTGACTCTGGAGATTACTGACAAATGGATCTCAATGACCCAGATGTTTGCTCAACGTAAATGCTATGGAACTAAACTTAAATTGCAGAAACCATTATTTTTTTTATTAAACCTATCATATTACCTCTGTCCTCTACACCCCAGAATTTATAGGTTTCTTTATTATCCTAAATGCAAGCCATTAATGGAGTTTGGTAAAGGAACTTACTCTAAAACAAGTTATTCTGCAAAACCCATTTTTCTTAAGAGTCTCTATGACCCTGATCAATGACCTTTTCATCCCCAAATCAATAGGCCTCTTTCCATACCTAAAGTGCAAGCCCTCCACAAACTTTGGTTCATGTATTTGGTCTAGAACTAAGGTTATTATACAAAAATAATTTTTGTTCTTGAAGTCAGTGAACTTGAAATCTGACCTTTTGAACCCAAAATCAATAGGCTTCTTTCTTACCCAATGTGCAAGTCATTCACAAACTTTGGTGAAGGTATACTGTATAGAACTGAAATTTTTTGCAAAAATTAATTTTTCTTCAGTCAGTAACCTTGACATTTGATATTTGATCCCAAAATTGAGAGGCTTCTTCCTTTCCCCAAGCCAAGTGCAACCCATCTACAAAGCTTGGTCCAGTTCTGTTATGTAGACCTAATGTTATTGTGCTTAAACCATTTTTCTTCTGTCAGTCACAGTAACAATGAACCTTTGACCACAAAATCGATAGGCTTCATTACCCCATGTGCTAGTCATCCACAAACTTTGGTGAACATAAGTAATGTGGAATGTTATTGTGTGGAAACCATTTTCTTTTAGTCATAGTAACCTTGACTTTTTGGGATCAAAATTGACTGGGTTCTTAGTTACCCCAAGTGCAAGCTACCCACAAAGTTTGTTCCGGGTATGTGATGTAGAACTTATTTTAGTAAGCAGAAACTATTTTTCTTCTTTCAGTCACATTAACCTTGACCTTTGACCTTTTGACCCCAAAACTGATAGGGTTTTTCCTTACTTATCCCATGTGCAAACCATCCACAAAGTTTGAAAAATGTGGATGGCAAAAAACTCAAGTTATTGTTCACAAACAAAATTGGTAACATATATATGGATGACATCATAACATAATACACCTGCCCACCTTATGGCAGGTGTGTAAAATGAGTCATGTAATATCTGTGCACATGTATTACAGAAAGTCCCCAATCTGATTAAAATTAAGATCTCCGACATAATAGAGATCTGACAGAGACTAATACGAGGCCATGTTCTGTTAAACCTTTGGAAAGGAAATGCAACACTTTATCTAATAGGTTACTAAAAATAAGTGGACCAGGAATTCCAAAAGGTCACCCTAACATGGACATTTATCAGTGTCTGTCACATCTACTTATGATAAGTAGATCTTGATTTTAATCAGACTGAGAAAGTCCCAATTCATGTGTTACATCTGAAGTTGATTGTATTCACAGTGAGTACCTGGACACATTGAAAACATAGTGCCACAAAGAATATACACCTAGTTATTAATGGTTGCAAGTACGGTAGGTGGATATTTCTTAAGTTTTTAGGCATATAACAGATAGTGACCATAACTATAGTTATTAAGACAACAGAAAATGCAACAAGCAACTGACAAAAACAAACAACATGGAGTTTAAATTACTGCTTTTCCAGAAAAGTTGCAAAACATAGTATGTAATGTGAAATGTTTTATAATGCACAAAAGAAGTTTGCCTTAAGGTACCAGTTTCCCTGATTAATGTGGAATGGCACAACTAGAACAAAAGAGCATATTTTTTTCTAAAATATTGATATATATAACACAATAAAACTTGTCTTGAAAGACCATTGTTCTGCCAACAAGAGTTCCATAAATGGTCCATCATATGACTGCCATGTCAAATTTCTTTGCATAAACCATTTTTTCGGTTCAGTCTTGGTGACTGTGACCTTTGACATATTGACCCCAAACTTGAAAGGTGATTTTCTTGTCTCAAATTCAAGCCATCCAAAAAGTTTGGTCATGTTTTATGGCAAAGAACTTGAGTTAGTTGGTGGAAACTGGTTTTCCTTCTTGGAGTCCCTCTGACTTGAACTTTGACCTTTTAAGCCCCAATCAAAAGGTATCTTCCTTGTCTCAAATGTAAGCTATCTAAAAAGCATATACAAGACATGTGGTACAGAATTTAAATAATTTTGTGGAACAATTTTTCCTTCTTTTAGTCCCTTTGACCATGACCTTTTGACCCCAAAATGTGTCTTCTTTGTTTCAAATGCAAGCCATCAGATTCACTCTCAAAGTTTAGTTAAAGCAGGCGATAAAACACTCAAATCATCATGTGGAGATCATTTTCTTGAGTCAATGTTATCTGGATCTTTGACCTTCGAACCCCAAGTTCAATAGGTGTTTTTCTTATCTCAAATGCAAGCCACTTACAAAGTTTGATTGTGCAATCTAGAATACAAGTGAAGTTATTGTGTGACAGCAGTTTTCCTTCTTTCAGCCCCTGTGGCTTTGACCTTTGACCTTTTGAATCCAAACTTGACACGTTTCTTCCTTGCCCCATATGCAAGTAACTTACAAAGTTTAGTAATGATATAGGGTGGAGAACTCAAGTTATTGTGCAGAAATAAAAAAATGAAATAGGAAACAGCTGTATATACAGATGGAAATATGGATGGATGGACAATATAACATATGACTTGTCTTATGATGGGTGTATAAAAACAAAATAGTCTCTCAAGTCAGATGGTGTTTTATTAGAGGTTATTACATTATATAACACACTAATCCGTGCATCAACAAGAGTAGCATGAACGGTATATTATATGCCCACCCCGTGTTTAATAGCCCTATGTAGGCACTAGTACTGTATATTTGACTTGGGAGATTATTGACCAATGGGTCACAATGACCTAGATCTTTGGTATGCAGTCTTGAATTAAACTTAATGTGCAGAAACAATTATTTTCTTCTTAGGTTCACCATGACCATGACCTCTGAACTTTACACTCCAGAATCTATTGGTTTCTTTATTGCCTAAGTACAAGCCATCTACAAGTTTGGTCATGGAACTTCCTCTAGAACAAAAGCTATGCTGAAAAACAAATTTTAGTTTGAGCCACAATGACCCTGACCTTTGACCTTGTCACCCCAAAATAAACACGTCTCTTCATACCTTAAGTGCATGCCCTAACATACTCTGGTGACACTTCCTTGGTCAAAGTCTGAAATTTTGTGCAGAAACAATGTTTCTTTCTTCTTCTTTTAATATGAAATTGTGAATAGTTTGCGTGTAAATACATTTAAAAACTATTAGTCAAGACCTATTAGTCAAGACAGAGCACATAAATTGATGCTGTTTGTACAGTATTAAGCTCTGCGAGATATATTACCAATGCAAAAAGTCCTTATGCTTGTGTACAATATCTTGGCTCAATATCCTGGGTTAAAAACAACTCAAGTTTTCAAATCATGTTATACACTTTTATAAATATTTTAAGTATTGCATTTATCTCTCTGTGGTCTCTGTGTCACAGGCTCTGTGACTACTACTGTGTCCAAATATACCTTGACTCTATGATTTTTTGTGGCCATTAACTGATGAACAAGTCCTGAAAATTATTTTCATAAAATCTACAGAGGGGGACTTTGCCATTTACATATTTTCTCCAAAAATTTGTGTACCATATACAAAATTATTAACACTGAAAAAGATTAAGTTAAAATTACATTTATATACGCTGTAAGTCCAAGTCAAATAAATAAAATTTCAATCTGCAACATTTCTGCATAGCCTAGGATATCATTTCCACAGACTTAAAAACTAATAAAGAAATACCCGGTACATAAAAATGTTGCTATTTATCAGTAATCACTTTTGTGGTAAAAATCTGGTTTTTATATGCCTATAAATGTAACAGACATTTACCCAATGTGCTTGCAGCTATTAATAGTTTGCTCACCATGGTTCTTTTTGTCCATGTGTCTGGATATGTGGTGTGGAATTCAGTGCATGCATCAGAGCAAAAGATTAAAAAGACGTAAAGGTTTCAAAGGAACAAAAGTATCAAATAAACTTATGTATATTAACCACAATATATGATTATATGTACATGAAGCAAGAGATACCATATATACTTGCTTACAAGTCCAATCCAACTGCAAACTGCACAGACACAGATATGCCATCACATAATGCACTCACAGATCTGAGTCTATACAGTTTGTTAATCAGCTGAACAAAAACAGACCCTATTTGCCAGTGCATGAAGTGACAGCAGATCAGGGTCTATGTTGATTGAAGCTGGGTCCAACTTAAAAGCAAATATATAAGGTAGGTTGCACCTACCAACTCCACACAAATATGAAACTATACATCTAATTAGATCAGTATTTTTTAAAAAAAACAAGGAAACAAAGTGCTGAAATTGAATATTGCAAAATTATGATTGTTGGTAAACGGACAAAAAACATAACAACTGCTACAACTTTGTCAAGGAGCAAAACATATCATTGTTTAACTCATTGAAGATATTTAAAGTTACATAGTACCAGTAAATTTGGTTGGAGTCCAGCGGTAGGTAGACTTATGATGCATTAAAAAGTCAACATTTCAACTGCACAAAATGTTATTCTTGTTACCAAGGCACAGCTTTTTTAAATAGTATGTGAGAAGGTTTATATTAAAAAAATTCGATAGAAATATATGCTTAGGCATATGGCTATCGATACTTAGAAGATATTAAATCGCATTACTTGTAGTTCTCTATACTTGCAATATCTTCTAAAAAATAAAAGTCTATAAATATTCTTTCAGGTACAGTGCTTGTTTACATAGTAGAAATATAACGATCAAAAATAGGTATGGTGAAAACGGTTTTAGTTCAGCTGCAACATTTGTACTAAAATTCGATAGAAATATATGCTTAGGCATATGGCTATCGAGACTTAGAAAACGGTTTTAGTTCAGCTGCAACATTTGTATGGAACTGGCTAAAAAAATAATGCAATTGAGAACAATTACAAATGGTCAGTGCAGAATACAACATTTAAAAAAATAAATAATTTTAAAAAATGATTTTCTTACTCTGGTGCAGTTTTATGGAATGAACTCTCCATAACCATTAGATCAGAAACAAATCTAAATGTGTTCAAAACAAAATTGTATAACCATTATCTTGAAAGGCAGATGTCATTTAAAATATTGAAATACATGCTCTCCAATCTACAAACTGACTGTCAAAGTGTGTCAGACCATACGGGTATGCTCGACCTGCCATGGTTTGTGCCCTTAACGTGAATTTTAATGCATGCATTATAATATCACGAGAAACTATTCAAATAACCATAGAAAGTGTTCAACTGGATCTATTTAATTTAATCATCGTTGAGAAATATTTGGCAATAGTCTAAATTATTTCAGAATTAGTTTTTCCGAGCGCAAGTTAACTTATTTCCAGAAGTGCGTCCATGGTTTGTGCCACTGACCAAAATAGTCATGTGGCATATGACTGGAATGTACCAGTTAGGCCAATGTATAGAAATTATTAGTTTATACCATCTCCGTATTTTTAAAATAAAAAATAAAAATGTAAACATGAAACATTCTTTTGTGTTAATTTTATCTGCAGTTTGTGCACTTACATGACAAGCTTGCTTGTTCTTTACCACATAAATACATGAGTCAAGAGAGACAGTGATTGAGTTAAAAATAGACACTGGTGAATGGATACACATTTTATTAAAATAAATTTAATGTCTTGAAGTAGAATATATGTTTATTCTCATATCTTTTGAATTAAATTATATCATAATTAAAATCTTTCTCTTGATTTTGTTAAATGGAGTGAGATTTTAGTCATATTTAATTTATTTTATGTATTTGAGTGTAAGTATCTTTTATACACATAGAAACTGTACAGTCTTCATGTATGATTATTACAAAATTTATGACAGAGAAAAAAGATAACACTACACAATTTCATTAACACATTCTTGAATAAAATATGTGGATTGCTGCTTAGCTGTTATCATTTACACATAGAGAAATTTTTTTATTAACATCAATGAAATAAAGTTTCACGTGTTCAATTTTTACAGTGTGCACAGAAAAACTGCTTCCCCTTCCTGATGAAACTGATCTCAGAACAGTACTTAAGATGCACCCAGTGTTCACAAGTATCGCACTGTGCCCACTTTACAAATATCAATGAGACACTCTGCCTAACTGCATCTGGAGTATACTTTTTGCAAATGCAGCACTTTTCTTTTTCATCAATTTCATCTTCATCAGTGTCTGTGTCAACAGAATCATCAATGTGACTATGGCTTGGACCAGGCTGTGGAGATGCCGGTGCAGTCTTTTTCCTCGTTCCATTCTTGCAAACAGAGGATACTATTGATGGATCTTGTTTTCCTTTCTGTTTTTGTTTCTTAGTCTTTGTGACATGTTCTCTTACTTGTTCTTCAACATCAGTTAAATGTTTGTCATCAATTTTTTCTTCCACTTCACTGTTACTGTTTATGTCCTCTGTGTCGTGTTCATGAATGGGATTAGTGATGTTGCCCTCTTGTACAAAAACTTCTGCTAGTGCCTGGACATGCTTTGGTATTATATCAGGACAAAAGGGATATATTCCGGTTTTACTGAAGGCTGACTGTAGGTTATCTGATGACAATGCTTGAGCATAAGCTTTGCACCCTATCTCATATATATTGTGCTTGGTTACTACAACAGTGTTAGAGCTCATCCTTCTGTGGCATTCAGAGTTATATATTCTCTGGAAAGACCCAAAGCATCCAACATCAAGAGGCTGCAGGAGATGTCTTGTGTGGGCTGGGAGCATGTGTATAATTATGTTGTGTTCCTTTGCCCATTCTATGAGTCCCACAGAAATGTGAGTTTTGTGTCCATCTAGAAGAAGTAGGAGTGGTTCATCATCTCTACTTGGTGCAAAACGAAGAAAGTGGGTCTCCAGGTAATGGCGGAAAATTACAGAATTAGACGACCCAGTCTCTGACACAGTAGCATCAGCCCCTGGGCTTGCACCATCCATAAGTTCAGCCATCAATCTTTCACCAGGAAAGACAAAGAAAGGGGGAACTGCAATGCCTGATGCGCTTCCACTTGAAATAATAGTTATTGTTGCTGATTTTCCAGAAATTACTCTACGTGGTTGGAATTCTTTGCCAGCAACTATGTAGGGAGGGGTGCAGTTGATGATAACTCCCTTTTCAACAATGTTGTATATCAAGTGTGGCCGTTCCTTTAGCATGTACTTGGTAAGTACATGGTCAAGTTCTTCAAAATATTTTCTGACATTCTGTATTTCTGTTGAACTAGCTCGCTGTCCTTTCAGGGCTTTTGGTCGAACAACTTTCAAATCTGGCCATCTTCTGATGAAACCTCTAAACCATTTCTCAGTCAGTGACTGATTTTTCTTCCTCTTACCATTCCGAATGGCAACGTCAGTAGCAATATCTCTAACATCCTTGCATGAATAGCCATATCCATATTTGGCCATTTCTTTTAAGTGATTTGCTACTTGGGCTTCCTCTTCTAGATTCAACAATGGGGCTTTCCCAAAAATCACAGTCTCATGGTCTATTTTTCCTAGTACCCTGTCTCTAAGTGTTTGTGCTGGCACTTGAAACACCCGAGATGCACTTCTTACTGACATTCCATCTTTTACTGCCGAGTATGCATCGGTAAGCCTAGTGAGACTATACTGTCTGTATTGTTTCTTTGTGACATGATGGGGTTTAATCTGAAATAATATATAAAAATTAAAATTCAAATGGCCATAAAATTCTTTATTTCAGATTTCTTTTATAAATAAGAACAAATTCCATCTCCATCCTTATCATACCCTTGACCCGCCATGGTTTGTGCCCTTAACATGAATTTTAACGCTTGCATTATCATATTGTGAGAAACTATTAAAATCACCACTGAATGTGTTCAACTATATCTACTTAATTTATTCATCATTGAAAAATGTTTATAAACTCAATAAATCCTTTGTGAGCTACCGTTTTTCTAAGCATGTGAAAATTTGTCTATTTTTGGAAGTTCATCCATGGTTCATGCCCCTGAAATAAAGCCTATGCGACATAAGATTGGAATGTGACTATTAGGCCAACGTGTGGAAATAAATCATTTATAATGTCTCCGTATTTTCATGAATTGCATTTGTAATATATTTTATTGCTTTCATACGCATATTGACTGCAATAAAACACATACAAAATTATTCAAAAAGTTTTAAAAAATAAAAAATAGGATGCGTTTTTTAATCATTTTTTTTGAAGCTAGTTTGATATAATTATTGTATTTAAAGATACACTTAACTTTTAAAAAACTTTTTTTCTTCCGGCTATGTCACGACAAAGATTTGTTTACCCCTACATTACAATAATCCAATAAAGAATTTCATACTGCATACTCTTCCATTTGATTTATTTTTTCTACCATGATATAAGAAGTGCATGTTATAGAAACAAAGTTTTTACATTGCCTTTGTTGTCTGAGAAATCTCTGTAGTGAATTTCCTACTAATAAAAAGGTAAAGAAAACCAACATGTGAACAGCGGCCCTGGCTTGAACGGCTAACACTCATGCCAGGGCCACAAAATTGAGGCAAATGTTGCATTTATTAAATTGGCCATTTTCATTATGTTGTTTCAATTTGAATTATAGTACGTATTTAAATTTCATTTCATTGAATATTTCTTAATCAGCACTTACTGTCATTGTCAAGAAATGCTAGTGACCTGGTTGATGACGTCAGGATCTCAAAACAAGCGCATGAGGTAGCGAGAAACATGGTGCACGATTCAAGGATGGACACGAAGTTAGGAGGGTTTATGACATTGTATTGCTTTTAAAAATATAAAGAATTTAAAAAATATGGTTTATTTCTTGAAGTGTATTCCATGCTATAACATTAAAAAAATGTATTTCTCTTTCCAATTTAATAATATAATCAATCCTCCTAACATCGTGCCCATCTTTTAATCATGCACCATGTGACCTCACATACTTGTTTTGAGATCCTGATGTCATCAACTGAGTCACTAGCGTTTCTTGACAATGACAGCAAGTGCTGATTCAGAAATATTTGATGAAATGAAATTTAAATATGTACTACAATTCAAATTGAAAAAACACAATGAAAATGTCCAATTCTACTAATGCCATATTTGCCTCAAGTTTGTGGCCCTGGCATGAGTGTTAGCTGTTCAAGCCAGGGCCACTGTTCATGTATTGGTTTTCTTTACCTTTTTATTAGTAGGAAATCCATTACAGAGATTTCTCAGGTGGCAAAAGCAAAGCAAAAGCTTTGTTTCTATAACCAGTGTTCAAAGAAAAAAAAATTCAGACACAGGCTCAGGGCTGGTGCCTTGAAAGAATTCACAAGCCCTGACTAAAAATCCACAAGCTCTGTCTACAATATCATGTGCCCAAAAGGGCCCTACATGTTACTATTATTTTTCACACGATGTTGCACGTTGCAATTCCTGTTCTTTAAATATGAAAAGAAATAAACAATATCACATTAAATTGACTTGTTACTTTATTCAGATCTCAAAACATTCATGTAAAACAATGTTTTCCTCCACATGGGGTGTCTGCCAATTTCACATATTGCATACATCTCTTTGGTGTTAAGCACTGATTACTCTGTTCATAAAGACACTGTGTCGTACATGCATTATGTGCTGCATTAAGATGGTGTGACATAACTGGATCTAACCTAAACCGGTCAGTTCCGGTGGCAAACACATTTTTCTCTGCTAGTATGGGATACTTCTCACAGTATCTACAAAACATCTTCTCACAGCTCTCGACAGGTCTAAGCCATTCATAAGTCTCTTTCCATAAAGGCTGAAATATCCTTTTTCTTGTCCCAGGATTATACTTCTTGTTCTTCACCGACACTGAATTTACCAAAGCATCGTCTGCTTTTCACTCTTTCCCCATATTTGGAGAACTTGGAGTAATTTCAATTTCTGCATGCTGCAAAAAACTCAACATGTTGCAAGATTTAAGTTTAAATCTAAAATAAAGCCTGAGAGCCACGAGTCCTTTTCATATA
Source organism: Margaritifera margaritifera (assembly GCA_029931535.1). Lineage (NCBI taxonomy): Eukaryota > Metazoa > Mollusca > Bivalvia > Unionida > Margaritiferidae > Margaritifera > Margaritifera margaritifera. The sequence continues at coordinate 1,364,076 of JAQPZY010001403.1, forward strand.
AATCAATAAACACAATATCTTTAAGGTTTTAAGTTAGCTCATGTCATAGTACAGCGGATGCGTCAGAATGATAGAAAAAACATAATCCATACATCAATAGAATCTGTGGCATCAACTCTTTGAACTAAATGGATTAAAAGTGTAATAATATCTTATTCTTTAATGTGAACAACTTTGTCTTGGATGCTTTTATAAGTGGCTAATCCCGTAGTTTATCTTAATTGTCATATAATCTCATAGGTGCAGATTAATAAGTTTAACCAGTGTTGCCTTACTCTAGTAGAAGCGTGAGCAATGGGGCAGCTCAATTATTATTCTTTGAAGCCAACTGAGCACTAATTATAGGTACATGTAACCCCGGGAAATATGTTCCCCATTCAAAGGTCACATGCCTCGCGTTGTACACAAAGTTTACAGCTTTTGATAGAATTACGGTCAGTAGACGAACTTCAAATGATTAAGGGACCCACATGGGGAGAAATATTTATAACATACTGGTTTTTCAACAAATTTAAAATAAAAAGTCTGCATTTATTTATCGAGATTGAAGTTTTCTCAGGCAAATTTAGATTTTTTTTCTCGACAAGCCTTATGGGCTTTTCACTTAAAATATAGGAGGGGCCCGATCTGAAATTAGAGGGGCAACAGGCATCGGATATTCTGAACACTGATAACATGCACTTCTTATGTCATGTTTGAAAAAAAAAATCAAATGGAAGAGTATGCAGTATGAAATTCTTTATTGGATTATTGTAATGTAGGGGGAAAACATCTTTGTGTGACATAGCCTGAAGAAAAAAAAATCTTTTCAAAGTTCAGCGTATTTTTAAATACGATAATTATATCAAAATAGCTTAAAAATAAAATAATTAAAAAATGCATCTATTTTTTTAAAATATATATATATTTTTTTACTTTTGGCATAATTTTTTTTTTTTCATTCAATATGCATACAAAAGGAATGAAATATATTACAAATACAATTAATGAAAACACAGAGACATTATAAACAATCTACTTCCACACTTTTGGCCTAATTGTCACATTCTAATCTTACGTCATGTGGCCTATAGTTCAGAGGCACGAACCATGGATGAACTTCCGGAAATAGACAAATTTTCACACGCTCAGAAAAACGGTATCTCGCAAAGGATTTTATAGCGTTTATAAACATATTTTTTTTCAAGGATGAATAAATTAAGTAGATACAGTTGAACGCTTTCTATGGTTATTTAAGTTGATTCTCACAATATAACGAACGCGTTAAATTCACGTTAAGGGCACGAAATATGGCGGATCGATGATACTTAAACGAAAAACATTTCCATTGTACATTATTCGGACGTTGTATATACACTACAGAGCCAAAAACTCTGACAAAAATATTACAGAAGGCAATATATAGATTTTCATTCTGATTTCTTTAAATTATACGAAAGTACCTGTTTAAATCTCATGTCGTCTGATTTTACTCATTAACTTCTTGCTGTGACTCCTAAAGAACGCTGTTGACGTCATTATCTCGAAACAAGCGCGTTATGTCGCGAGAAACACGAATCACGGCTAAGCACGATGTTAGGATAGTTTACGATAGAGTCTAAATACTGCTATTGTCCATAATACTGTCCGAATTAGCACCTTTATCAATATTCCATTCATATACTACTGAGTATAACCCCATACATTAACCAGAATTAAATGCATTTGCAGATCACGTACAATTACCATGGGAGACTTGCATGTGCTTCCACAAGGTCATTAATGCTTCTGGCACTCAAAGTTTATATCTTTATTTTTGCAGCAGTTGTTACGAATATTTATGAGTCTAATGACTATACATATTCCTACTAATGACAGTTTTACTACTATTTTCTGATACATTAACCTTTATAATCAATTATTGCCAATAAATTCCTAAAATAATCACAAATAACACAGTCTTGGTCAATGAATCCTACAGCCGTAGTTTCGAAGATGCATCATGGCGGAAGATTTGAACCCACCATTGCATTTTGCATTAACAAAATTAAAAGGTTAATGAATTTCGATCATATTTTGAGCTCCAATTTTGTATTCTAACATATTTCTTAAATGGGAACATTTCAGAATATGATAGTGACATATTTCGCCATAAATATGTCATATCCGCGTAATATTTCAGTTTATTATGAGCTAGAACGTGTTCTGGCATGAAACTGCATCCTAATTTCTAAGCAGACTGCATATGTATTTTCAAGTATATAGCACAGGACGTCTTTTTTACGGTACATAATGTTCAAAATTAACATTTAAACAATTATATACATTCTTATATTACTCCCCCATGGTAAATTCGGTTCACAAATGGAGTCTTTAGACACACGAAGCCTGTTTCATTTCTATAAAAAGTAATGCTGCTTTGTTTAAAAATTCTTGGTCAGTTGGCTGTGAGAAGGACACATTGATTTAGCACGGTAAGCAATAAAGGTAACATAAATTCACATGAAGAAAAGTAAAAACAAACTTTCAAACAATGTTACACAGAGAAATACAACAGTTTGAAATTTGATTTGAATTAATTTCTTGCATTTTAAACAAATGCAAACCATATCAGTTGTTCATTCTAAAGGCATTTTAAAAACTGCCATTAGTACTTGTATTAATGATCAGTTGTATGCTACTGTATAATGCTGCAGCATTTACGAAAATTTTGAAATAATGCCATTCAAACAATATGATGAAAAACTCAACCTTTCCCCCAATCTAACTGTTAGGCTTACTGAACAGCTGACAGGTATTTAAATGTATATAGCATACTTCACTCTACTTGTGACTGTTTCATTTGCTGTATGTCATTAACCTCTCATTATGACAGGATTTAGTTTGTGAGAACATCTTTGTTGAATATATACATGACAATTTCAATAAAACATCCCAAGAATTGTTGTGATATTGTATCCAACTGCTACATATATGTATGTTATGAAACAAAATAATGCAAACAGACATACTCTCTGGGCATCCAAATAGGATGCTTTTGTAGGATCTATAAATAAATAACAAACTATGCAGTGGCATAAAAACTTCAAACGGTGTTTCTTTGTGTCCCAGATGTAAATAATGTACTTTAAGGAAATTGTATTCAGCATTATTAGTAAATCAACATGATGTGTAATGTGTGCTACAACCAATTCTTGTCAACTTTTTTTTCCCCTTGCAATTCCATTTTCGATGTGAAAAGAAAAATCCTGCTAAACAATGCAGAGATGTGAAATAGATAGTTGGAACATGTTGTTCCAGCACAGACAGCCACATGCATGTTCATTACACATTTATCAATTTTGTCAGTGTTTGCAGGCAGTAAACTAAGCCATTTACATGCATAAATGTTGCAGCTTTACTACTGTATAAAACTGCAAAGGAAAATAAAAAAATTGATTGGATACGTACATACACCTAACATAAAAATATATAGAATTGTAAGTTGGGTGTTATAGCTATTTTTGTACAGAATTGAGATGATATTGTGGGGCCAAAACTCGTAATAGCGTAAATTTTACCATTATTGAACCCCACAATTTTAGTGTTAATTTTTTTCTCTAGATGCTACTGTTATATGACTTACTCCTTCAGTGTGATGTACCCTGTAAACAAGATGATCTAGAACAAATGTGCATACATGTGATAGAAAAGACAGGTAAGGTTGGGACAGATCAAGAGATTTCCAAAATTTTGTCAGGAGTTTTGACCTCAAAAGAGGGAGGATTTTCATCAACTCGAGTTTTAGCATACAAATGGACAAAATTTACAAGTATTGAACAAATTTACATTTGTTAAATATTAAAGTATGCACATCATCTCAGCAAGTCAGCCCTTTCACAGTAACTTGTTGCCACTCATACTCTTCTTATATGTACCACAAGCAATTTTAGCATTTCTTGTATCATTGCTGGATTATTGAAGTGGCTGTCCTCATCATTGTTTGATCTTAACACTTAAGAGATGATGTACTGTTACTGGATCCAGGTTTCCTCTAGAGTCAGCCTGAATTTTCCTCAGAATGGAAAATGGCCATTTTAGTTTCTGCATTCAAATGTGTCAATTTCAGTAAAACTCGACTGATTCCACAAGAAGTTTAAATCATTTCCAGCCTGTGGGTTGATTCAGGTTGCTGACTGCCAGCAACAACTGCTCAAGATTGGTACTGTCTGGGTCTAATTCTAATATTTTAATGTAAGTAAGATTCTTCACATGAAGCACAAACACATACATTATACCACAACACCCTTTGTGACTTTAAGCCTGATTTGCAGACACCTTTGTTGTTATCATTAACATCACTGTCACCACTCTTTAATAATGACAATCAAATCCAGAAACAATGATCACTTATTAGTATTATAAACTGAGACAAAGACCCCATTTACCCCAGGCATTACAGATTACAATGGCAGTTAGTGACATATACTTTAGTCTGGTTTACATTCATGTTTACAAAGGATGAAATCGAGATCAGCAGTGTTTATATTGGTTTTTACAATGCTATCATTCACAGTAGTGTCAAACTCATATTTTGCCAAATCTGCAGATTGTCACTCCTGAGAGATTATGAGTGGCTATAAAGTTGGCAAATAGTGTCTCGGCACATATAACTTTATCCACATTTGATGCAGATTCTGCGATCATGGATTTCAGTGATGGATGGCATATTTGTTGTTGCAGTTAATATGCTTTATGAGATCAGGATTCTGCAGGACACATGATGTAATTATTGTCACTGTAACAGACTTTAAAATGAGCTTCACAGGATATATTCATGTCCATTTGAACGTGATTGTATCCACTGAAATTCCCGTTTCCAACCATCATTGGATTTGATGACATTTCGGTCGCATGGATTTTGGTGTTTTGACATTGCATGCTTAGAAATCTCAACAGACTTTAAACACCAAAGTCAAACCAACCCAGGTTTATTCCACTTGAGCACTTGCATAATCCAACCATAATCAATTAACATCTTTAATCTTGTCCAAATTACTTTTGAGCATACATAGTATAGACTCTAATCCATCTCTACAACTTTAAGCATCGAAGCAGAACATACCTTGTGGAGATATTCAAAGTAATGTTTATTGTTTTATGCTTATTGAACTCTTTAGTAACCCAACCATAATTAACGTCTTTAATCCTTTCTGAAGTACTTCTGCTCACACATAGTATAATCCACATTGATAAACTTCAAATAATGAAACCAGCTGCCATGCTGACAGGATCAAAGGGTAAAATTAGCAACTACATGGTCTCACCATGCTTAAGCCATTTCAGTCACATGATCACAGGCAGTATTACCATAAATATACTACACTGGAACCAGAATGTGGAAAAAAAGAAAAAATTAAATATTTCACTAATAATTTTGTGTACATGGGAGATTTCAGTGAGTGACTGGAAGGACAGGAGACACCCCAAAACTAGGGAGGTTCACACGTATGAATGTGCAGAGAAGTTCCATGTCAGATACATGTACAAAAAATGATGAATTGGAAAAGTGATATTAGAGACAAAAGACCATTGTATGATAAAATATAGACGTCAGCAAGTTGTACATTTTTTCTTAAGAGGTAAATCGGTTTAGGTCCTGAGATGACAACTAGGCTTGCATCAACTCCAACATTGTGTGTTTCAAAGTGCAAACTTAAGATATGAAGAATGCCTTATTCACAATTCTGAAATTTTGAAATACCATGGAAATAGGCATACCTTGATAAAAGGACATCCAAGTGTACTTGTTTTCACTGATTCCTGACTGTAAAAGCGACAAACCTATGAAATAGTGGATGAGAGGCAACAATCTTCATGTTCTCTGGTGGGATGGCTATACTATTGACCCATCTTGTGTTTTGATGCTCCTTTGTTTTGATGCAGTTTCATGAACTAAATGTTCTCGAGAGAACACATCTTTTGGTAACATCATGACCTCAACTTTTGTTTACACTTGTCGACATTAATTCATGTGGACAGAAAAATGTGTGGAAAATCCTGTGATTAGCAGTTTTGAATTTAAACAAAGATACATGCCATGTAAATCACTCCATTGATTAAACATTTGCTCCCAAGTACGCTATTCTACCCCTTTACCTTTGCCCCCCCCCCCCCATATAGGTATAACTATGCTTTTGCCTTTGCCCCCCATCTACACATTTCTAGGAATCACATGGTACCTGATAAACATAGGTAATATCTTCCAGTTTATTGTTGATTTTTGGCGTGAGGTAAATTAAAGGCACTTGTTTCTAATGATTAGCCACATGGATTTCTCCTCCCCACCCCTGCCGCCACACCCACTTCCCAATGTAATCAATGTACCAAAACATCTATCATCTATTGTTTCTATAGTAATTACAGGAGACCAATACATGCTTACTGTTTAGCAAGTAAATATGTGGATAAATATTTGTTCAAAACCACTCTCATTCCAAGTCAAGGTTTCATTGTTCTTGATTTAGTCAAAGATATTAGTCTGTTATGGTATCATAGCAGAACAGGAAACCTGACAAAATAAAATGAATCTGTTACCAAGAAAATTAGAAAGGATGATGATGTTAAAAATTATTGCTCTTCTGTGTGTGCATTCTGTTCTCCAATCTCCAGCTATCAATTCAAACTCTTCCTTTTTTTCATCTACATATCTATATACATATACTATCAGATGTATCTTTTTAACAACTTTAATTATTGGCATAGCTTTTTAATGTGCAAAACAAATATATAAACAAAACAAAAAAGTTGTTTATTTGTTAAATAAATATGACACTATTTCAAGAAAACATCCCATGCTTTAATTTTTCTTATTTTTTAAAATTTCTTGGTGATATTTTCTTCTCATATTTTTGGGCAAGCTCAAATCTCCCAAAGTCAAGATTATTATTCAAGTCAGTTTTTGTCCAGTTTGTCCAGCATTCAATTGGCTACTGTGCATGTACTAGGAACATAACTCATAGTGGACAGCTGCATCAGCAACACTGGTTTAAATGGTTCACTGCATTATAAAGTTTCATGTGGAGTTGTCATATCTAATGTTTAAAGGTGGCTATTTGTTATTATAATTTGTTCATATTTAAAAAACAAACACCTTTACAATATTATTTATAGTTAATTCGGTGTCCTCAACTTTTTTTTTTTTTATTTCAATCAAAATATGATGGCAAATGAGCATTTTCACTTGAACACTAATTCTTTTTTTTCATTTCATTTTTTAATTAACTAATCTTGCTACATGTATTTACCTTAATTTGACTTCTTTTCTTTTCTTTATTTGTAGATAGCATTAAGAATGATAAGAAATTTAAAATGAAACCTTCTCCTGTGACTTAATTTATTTTGTATTTAAATATTTGCATTTTAAATGAAATAAGTTATGAAAAATGACAGGAAGTTTTGAAGTTCCAAAATAGTACATTCAAGCGATAGATGTTTTGCATACCCACTTTGTTGTTAATTTTTAGCTTTACTGGTCATAGACCAGCACTGCTAATGGGATGACCTGCTCTCAATCCATCCCTCGGCACAATTTGGTTATCGCTACTCCTTCTAAACCACTTGGAGGATTGCCATGAAACTTTACACACACATTCATCCCAGTGAGTTTTACGTATCCCTGCATCATGTGTTTTTGCAGTTGTAAGCATATCTTGTAATAATTCACTAACCAGACAGCATCTGACTTTCAAATTTCATTCATGTTTTCTTAATCTTTATAAAATAAGTAGCATGAATATAACGCGTAAAACTGTCACTAAACATTTTATAAAGTGGAAAAATGAGGTTAGATGAACCTACTTTTAAGTGCATTATGTCGTCAGCATTCTCCAGTCACAGGAACCACAGTAGCTAAGTTGCTAGGGTGTCAGACTCATAATTCAAAGGTCATGAGTTTGATACCTGATCAGGCCTGCCCGGTCAGCTGCCTCAGTGTGACCTTGAAAAAGGCACTTAGCTCTCATTTCTCAGCATGATATCGCCAATAATGTGTTGAAAGTGCCATTAAAACCAACAAAAACAAAACAAAACATTCGGCAGTCACATTATACCACACATTGTTTATACATAATTCAGGCAATAAGCTCTTGAGACATAGGAACACTCAGAGACAATAGTTTCATACATTTCAAACAATTTTTAAAAAACTGCAACTGTATTTACACCATTGACAGTCTTTATTATTTTAGACAAGCTTTTCATATAGAAATTTCATACTGAAATTTCTGTACAGAGAAGGTAAAATAAGCTATCTCTTATGACCTTTAACTGGAAAACAAAATGAAAGGTGCATCCATTTATGGCACTTATTACAGCAGGCATACTTTACAAAACTGATGGAGGCACAGTTATGCAACTCAAATGGACTTGCACAATTACAGATGCTGCATTTTTCATTGTGTGGAAGTTCTGCTTCAGACTTGGTGTCTGCATCTTCACTAGCCTGTGAATTTAATTCAGGAAGGGACTTGTTAGTAACCACTTTAACTCCAGAAGGTCCTGGGTGGGTTCAGCTGCTGTATTTGATTTGGTTTTGAGTTTCAACTTGGTCCTCACAGTTTTACTCTTTGAAGATTCAGTGTGGGATTTTATTGGAGTGACATCATTTTCTTCTGTTATGGGTTTTCCTCCTGCAACTTTGCTTCAGGTCTATCTAATTTAGGCCATCTCTACTGGTGAAAATCCCTGGTTATGTCCAATGCTGGAGACTTTTGTAATGCTGGAGGCTCTTGAATGCATGCTGGTGCAGGAAATGCTAGTAAAGTGGCTATTGCAGCATCAATAATAACTAAAGGATTGAATGGGTAAATACCATACTGTTTAAAAGTAGACTGATATTTCCTGGTGTCACTCCTGAGGTATAACATTTGCAGGCAACACTACACTAGAGGTTGTAGCAAGTGGCTGCAATGTGGTGAAGGTGCAAAGAAGATAATGATATTCTTTCTAGTCCATTCTGTAATTAGTAACAATGAACCTTTGACCACAAAATCGATAGGCCTCTTCCTTACCCCATGTGCTAGTCATCCACAAACTTTGGTGAAGGTATGTAATGTGGAATGTTATTGTGTGGAAACCATTTTCTTTTAGTCATAGTAACCTTGACCTTTTGGGATCAAAATTGACCGGGTTCTTACTTACCCCAAGTGCATGCTACCCACAAAGTTTGTTCCAGGTATGTGATGTAGAACTTATTTTAGTGGGCAGAAACAATTTTTCTTCTTTCAGTTACAGTAACCTTGACTTTTTGACCCCAAAACTGATAGGGTTTTTCCTTACTTATCCCATGTGCAAACCATCCACAAAGTTTGAAAAATGTGGATGGCAAAGAACTCAAGTTATTGTTCACAAACAAAATTGGAAACATATATATGGTCGACATCATAATATAATACACCCGCCCACCTTATGGCAGGTGTGTAAAATGAGTCATGTAATATCTGTGCCAGTTTTTGTTGATTATTACATAAATGGAGAAAGAAAAAAAAATTCTGAACATAGCACATGTATTACAGAAGGTCCCCAATCTGATTAAAATTATGATCTCCAACATAATGGAGATCTGACAGAGACTAATACGAGGCCATGTCCTGTTAAACCTTTGGAAAGGAAATGCAACACTTTATCTAATAGGTTACTAAAAATAAGTGGACCAGGAATTCCAAAAGGTCACTTGAACATGGACATTTATCAGTGTCTGTCACATCCACTTATGATAAGTAGATCTTGATTTTAATCAGACTGAGAAAGTCCCAATTCGTTTGTTACATCTGAAGTTGACTGTATTCACAATGTTTCTTCTTTTAATATGAAATTGTGAATAGTTTGCATGTAAATACATTTAAAAAATATTAGTCAAGACAGAGCACATAAATTGATGATGTTTGTACAGTATTAAGCTCAACGAAAGTTGTATCAACAAACATAGTACATGCTCATAAACAATTTGAATCAGAACAGTATTAAAATATCCAAAGTAATATGGAAATGGTTTTACTTCTGCGAGATATATTACCAATGCAAAAAAGTCCTTATGCTTGTGTACAATATCTTGGCTCAATATCCTGGGTTAAAAACAACTAAAGTTTTTAAATGATGTATACACTTGTATAAATATTTTAAGTACTGCATTTATCTCTCTGTGGTCTCTGTGTCACAGGCTCTGTGACTACTACTGTGTCCAAATATACCTTGACTCTATGATTTTTTTGTGGCCATTAACTAACGAACCCCTGTCCTGAAAATTATTTTCATAAAATCTACAGAGGGGGGACTTTGCACTTTACATATTTTCTCCAAAAATTGTTGTACCATATACAAAATTATTAACACTGAAAAAGATTAAGTTAAAATTACATTTATATATGCTGCAAGTCCTAGTCAAATAAAAAAAATTCAATCTGCAACATTTCTGCATAGCCTAGGATATCATTTCCACAGACTTAAAAACTTATAAAGAAATACCTGGTACATAAAAATGTTGCTCTTTATCAGTAATCACTTTTGTGGTAAAAATCTGGTTTTTATATGCCTATAAATGTAAGAGACATTTACCCAATGTGCTTGCAGCTATTAATAGTTTGCTCACCATGGTTCTTTTTGTCCATGTGTCTGGATATGTGGTGTGGAATTCAGTGCATCCATCAGAACAAAAGATTAAAAAGACGTAAAGGTTTAGAAGGAACAAAAGTATGAAATAAACTTATTTATATTAACCATAATATATGATTCTATGTACATAAGCAAGAGATACCATATATACTTGCTTACAAGTCCAATCCAACTGCAAACTGCACAGACACAGATATGCCATCACATAATGCACTCACAGATCTGAGTCTATACAGTTTGTTAATCAGCTGAACAAATGAAACAGACCCTATTTGCCAGTGCATGAAGTGACAGCAGATCAGGGTCTATGTTGATTGAAGCTGGGTCCAACTTAAAAGCAAATATATAAGGTAGGTTGCACCTATCAACCCCACACAAATATGAAACTATACATCTAATTAGATCAGTATTTAAAAAAAAAACAAGGAAACAAAGTGCTGAAATTGAATATTGCAAAATTATGATTGTTGGTAAACGGACAAAAAACATAACTGCTACGACTTTGTCAAGGAGCAAAACATATCATCATTTAATTCATTGAAGATATTTAAAGTTACATAGTACCAGTAAATTTGGTTGGAGTCCAGTGGTAGGTAGTTATGATGCATTAAAATTTCAACTGCACAAAATGTTATTCTTGGTACCAAGGCACAGCTTTTTTAAATAGTATGTGAGAAGGTTTATATTAAAAAAATTCGATAGAAATATATGCTTAGGCATATGGCTATCGATACTTAGAAGATATTAAATCGCATTACTTGTAGTTCTCTATACTTGCAATATCTTCTAAAAAATAAAAGTCTATAAATATTCTTTCAGGTACAGTGCATGTAAACATAGTAGAAATATAACGATCAAAAATAGGTATGGTGAAAACGGTTTTAGTTCAGCTGCAACATTTGTACTAAAATTCGATAGAAATATATGCTTAGGCATATGGCTATCGAGACTTAGAAAACGGTTTTAGTTCAGCTGCAACATTTGTACTAAAATTCGATAGAAATATATGCTTAGGCATATGGCTATCGAGACTTAGAAAACGGTTTTAGTTCAGCTGCAACATTTGTACTAAAATTCGATAGAAATATATGCTTAGGCATATGGCTATCGAGACTTAGAAAACGGTTTTAGTTCAGCTGCAACATTTGTACTAAAATTCGATAGAAATATATGCTTAGGCATATGGCTATCGAGACTTAGAAAACGGTTTTAGTTCAGCTGCAACATTTGTACTAAAATTCGATAGAAATATATGCTTAGGCATATGGCTATCGAGACTTAGAAAACGGTTTTAGTTCAGCTGCAACATTTGTACTAAAATTCGATAGAAATATATGCTTAGGCATATGGCTATCGAGACTTAGAAAACGGTTTTAGTTCAGCTGCAACATTTGTACTAAAATTCGATAGAAATATATGCTTAGGCATATGGCTATCGAGACTTAGAAAACGGTTTTAGTTCAGCTGCAACATTTGTATGGAAATTGCTAAAAAGAATAATGCAACAGCTGCTTCTTTTAACAATTTTAAGAAATGACCAAAAGTTGGAATGGCATAAAGTGCATATAGCTTTACTGGAGTCCTAACTTATGAGTGGCAAGCTCCAATGTATACTTCTTGCAACTGACTGGAAAGTTTTAGCTCTTCTCGTGCATATGTTGCTTGTTTTAGCCTACCACAAGTCATTATTAATGTTCAAAGTTAAGAATGAATGTTGCCTTCAATATTTGCATGGTATGTTTCATTTTAAGGCAGAAGAACAACACCAAGGACCTAAATTGAGAACAATTACAAATGGTCAGTGCAGAATACAACATTTAAAAAAATAAATAATTTTAAAAAATGATTTGCTTACTCTGGTGCAGTTTTATGGAATGAACTCTCCATAACCATTAGATCAGAAACAAATCTAAATGTGTTCAAAACAAAATTGTATAACCATTATCTTGAAAGGCAGATGTCATTTAAAATATTGAAATACATGCTCTCCAATCTACAAACTGACTGTCAAAGTGTGTCAGACCATACGGGTATGCTCGACCTGCCATGGTTTGTACCCTTAACGTGAATTTTAATGCATGCATTATAAAATCACGAGAAACTATTCAAATAACCATAGAAAGTGTTCAACTGGATCTATTTAATTTAATCATCGTTGAGAAATATTTGGCAATAGTCTAAATTATTTCAGAATTAGTTTTTCTGAGCGCAAGTTAACTTATTTCCAGAAGTGCGTCCATGGTTTGTGCCACTGACCAAAATAGTCATGTGGCATATGACTGGAATGTACCAGTTAGGCCAATGTATAGAAATTATTAGTTTATACCATCTCCGTATTTTTAAAATAAAAAATAAAAATGTAAACATGAAACATTCTTTTGTGTTAATTTTATCTGCAGTTTGTGCACTTACATGACAAGCTTGCTTGTTCTTTACCACATAAATACATGAGTCGAGAGAGAGAGAGAGATTGAGTTAAAAATAGACACTGGTGAATGGATACACATTTTATTAAAATAAATTTAATGTCTTGAAGTAGAATATATGTTTATTCTCATATCTCTTGAATTAAATTATATCATCATTAAAATCTTTCTCTTGATTTTGTTAAATGGAGTGAGATTTTAGTCATATTTAATTTATTTTATGTATTTGAGTGTAAGTATCTTTTATACACATAGAAACTGTACAGTCTTCATGTATGATTATTACAAAATTTATGACCGAGAGAAAAAAGATAACACTACACAATTTTATTAACACATTCTTTAATAAAATATGCGGATTGCTGCTTAGCTGATATTATTTACACAGAGAGATATATATATAGAGAATTTTTTTTATATTAACATCAATGAAATAAAGTTTCACATGTTCAATTTTTACAGTGTGCACAGAAAAACTGCTTCCTCTTTCTGATGAAACTGACCTCAGAACAGTACTTAAGATGCATCCAGTGTTCACAAGCATCACACTGCCCAATTTACAAATACCAATGAGACACTCTGCCTAACTCTGTCTGGAGTATACTTTTTGCAAATGCAGCACTTTTATTTTTCAGCAATTTCATCATCATCAGTGTCTATGTCAACATAATCATCAATGTGAATATGGAATTGGACTGGGTTGTGGAGATGCTGGTGCAGTCTTTTTCCTCCTTCCATTCTTGCAAACAGAGGATACTATTGATGGGTCTTGTTTTCCTTTCTGTTTTTCTTAGTCTTCAAAATCTTCTCTTGTCCTTCTGTTCTACTACCATTTCTTTTCCGACTCCTTGTGACATGTTCTCTTACTTGTTCTTCAACTACAAAAACTTCTGCTAGTGCCTGGACATGCTTTGGTATTATATCAGGACAAAAGGGATATATTCCGGTTTTACTGAAGGCTGACTGTAGGTTATCTGATGACAATGCTTGAGCATAAGCTTTGCACCCTATCTCACATATATTGTGCTTGGTTACTACAACAGTGTTAGAACTCATCCTTCTGCGGCATTCAGAGTTATATATTCTCTGGAAAGGCCCAAAGCATCCAACATCAAGAGGCTGCAGGAGATGTCTTGTGTGGGCTGGGAGCACGTGTATAATTATGTTGTGTTCCTTTGCCCATTCTATGAGTCCCACAGAAATGTGAGTTTTGTGTCCATCTAGAAGAAGTAGAAGTGGTTCATCACCTCTACCTGGTGCAAAATGAAGAAAGTGGGTTTCCAGGTAATGGCGGAAAATTACAGAATTAGACGACCCAGTCTTTGACACAGTAGAATCAGCCCCTGGGCTTGCACCATCCATAAGTTTAGTCCTCATTCTTGCATCAGGAAAGACAAAGAAAGGGGGAACTGCAATGCCTGATGCGCTTCCACTTGAAATAATAGTTATTGTTGCTGATTTTCCAGAAATTACTCTACGTGGTTGGAATTCTTTGCCAGCAAATATGTAGGGAGGGGTGCGGTTGATGATAACTCCCTTTTCAACAATGTTGTATATCAAGTGTGGCCGTTCCTTTAGCTTGTACTTGGTAAGTACATGGTCAATTTCTTCAAAATATTTTCTGACATTCTGTATTTCTGTTGAACTAGTTTGTTTTCCTTTCAGGGCTTTTGGTCGAACAACTTTCAAATCTGGCCATCTTTTGATGAAACCTCTAAACCATTTCTCAGTCAGTGGCTGATTTTTCTTCCTCTTACCATTCCGAATGGCAATGTCAGTAGCAATATCTCTAACATCCTTGCATGTATAGCCATATCCATATTTGGCCATTTCTTTTAAGTGATTTGCTACTTGGGCTTCCTCTTCTAGATTCAACAATGGGGCTTTCCCAAAAATCACAGTCTCATGGTCTATTTTTTCTAATACTCTGTCTCTAAGTGTTTGTGCTGGCACTTGAAACACCCGAGATGCACTTCTTACTGACATTCCATCTTTTACTGCCGAGTATGCATCAGTAAGCCTAGTGAGACTATACTGTCTGTATTGTTTCTTTGTGACATGAAGGGGTTTAATCTGAAATAATAAATAAAAATTAAAATGGCCATAATTGTCTTTATTTCAGATTTCTTTTATAAATAAGAACAAATTCCATCTCCATCCTTATCATACCCTCGACCCGCCATGGTTTGTGCCCTTAACGTGAATTTTAACGCTTGCATTAACATATTGTGAGAAACTATTAAAATCACCATAGAATGTGTTCAACTATATCTACTTAATTTATTCATCATTGAAAAATGTTTATAAACTCAATAAATCCTTTGTGAGCTACCGTTTTTCTATGCGTGTGAAAATTTGCCTATTTTCGGAAGTTCATTCATGGTACATGCCTCTGAAATAAAGACTATGTGACATAAGATTGGAACGTGACAATTAGGCCATAGTGTGGAAATAGATCATTTATAATGTCTCTGTATTTTCATTAATTGCATTGGTAATATATTTCATTGCTTTTGTATGCATATTGACTGCAATAAAACACATATAAAAAATTAAGCAAAAAGTAACAAAAATAAAAAAAAGGATGCATTTTTTATTCATTTTTTTTCAAGCTATTTTGATATAATTATCGGATTTTAAAAATACACTTAACTTTTAAAAAACTTTTTTTCTTCTGGCTATGTCACAACAAAGATTTGTTTACCCCTACATTACAATAATCCAATAAAGAATTTCATACTGTATACTCTTCCATTTGATTTATTTTTTCTACCATGATATAAGAAGTGCATGTTATAGAAACAAAGTTTTTACATTGCCTTTGTTGTCTGAGAAATCTCTGTCGTGGGTTTCCTACTAATAAAAAGGTAAAGAAAACCAACATGTGAACAGCGGCCCTGGCTTGAACAGCTAACACTCATGCCAGGGCCACAAAATTGAGGCAAATGTTGCATTTGTAAAATTGGCCATTTTCATTGTGTTTTTTTCAATTTGAATTGTAGTATCTATTTAAATTTCATTTCATTGAATATTTCTTAATCAGCACTTACTGTCATTGTCAAGAAATGCTAGTGACCTGGTTGATGATGTCAGGATCTCAAAACAAGCACATGAGGTAGCGCGAAACATGGCGCACGATTCAAGGATGGACACGAAGTTAGGAGGGTCTATGACATTGTATTGATTTCAAAGACATATTCAATATATCATGAATAAATACTACATTACTGATGATAGAACTATAAAAATATAAAGAATTAAAAAAATATGGTTCATTTCTTAAAGTGTATTCCATGCTATAACATTAGAAAAAAGATATTTCTCTTTCCAATTTAATAATATCATCGATCCTCCTAACATCATGCCCATCCTTGAATCGTGCACCATGTTTCTCGTGACCTCACACACTTGTTTGAGATCCTGACGTCTTCAACTGAGTCACTAGCATTCATTGACAATGACAGTAAGTGCTGATAAAGAAATATTCGATGAAATGAAATTTAAATATGTACTACAATTCAAATTGAAAAAACACAATGAAAATGGCAAATTTTACTAATGCCGTATATGCCTCAAGTTTGTGGCGGGCATGAGTGTTAGCAGTCTCATACATGCAATATGTGCTGCATTAAGATGGTGTGATATAACTGGATCTAACCTAAACCGGTCAGTTCCGGTGGCAAACACACTTTTCTCTGCTAGTATGGGATACTTCTCACAGTATCTACAAAACATCTTCTCACAGCTCTCGACAGGTCTAAGCCATTCATAAGTCTCTTTCCATAAAGGCTGAAATATCCTTTTCCTTGTCCCAGGATCATACTTCTTGTTCTTCGCCGACACTGAATTTACCAAAGCATCGTCTGCTTTTCTCTCTTTCCCCGTATTTGGAGAACTTGGAGTAATTTCATTTTCTGCACGCTGCAAAAATCTCAACATGTTGCAAGATTTAAGTTTAAATCTAAAATAAAGCCTGAGAGCCATGAGTCCTTTTCATATAAATCAATAAACACAATATCTTTAAGGTTTTTAGTTAGCTCATGTCATAGTACAGCGGATGCATTAGAATGATAGAAAAAACATAATCCATACATCAATAGAATCTGCGGCATCAA
Source organism: Margaritifera margaritifera (assembly GCA_029931535.1). Taxonomy (NCBI): domain Eukaryota; kingdom Metazoa; phylum Mollusca; class Bivalvia; order Unionida; family Margaritiferidae; genus Margaritifera; species Margaritifera margaritifera. The sequence continues at coordinate 1,381,246 of JAQPZY010001403.1, forward strand.
CTCTTTGAACTAAATGGATTAAAACAGTGTAATAATATCTTATTCTTTAATGTGAACAACTTTGTCTTAGATGCTTTTATAAGTGGCTAATCCCGTAGTTTATCTTAATTGTCATATAATCTCATAGGTGCAGATTAATAAGTTTAACCAGTGTTGCCTTACTCTAGTAGAAGTGTGAGCATGGGGCAGCTCAATTATTATTCTTTGAAGCCAACTGAGCACTAATTATAGGTACATGTAACCCCGGGAAATATGTTCCCCATTCATAGGTCACATGCCTCGCGTTGTACACAAAGTTTACAGCTTTTGATAGAATTACGGTCAGTAGACGAACTTCAAATGATTAAGGGACCCACATGGGGAGAAATATTTATAACATACTGGTTTTTCAACAAATTTAAAATAAAAGTCTGCATTTATTTAGCGAGATTGAAATTTTCTCAGGCAAATTTAGATTTTTTTTCTCGACAAGCCTTATGGGCTTTTCACTTAAAATATAGGAGGGGCCCGATCTGAAATTAGAGGGGCCCCGGGCGTCAGGCCATCGGATTTTCTGAACACTGATAACATGCACTTCTTATGTCATGTTTGAAAAAATAAATCAAATGAAAGAGTATGCAGTATGAAATTCTTTATTGGATTATTGTAATGTAGGGGGAAAACAGCTTTGTGTGACATAGCCTGAAGAAAAAAAAAATCTTTTCAAAGTTCAGCGTATCTTTAAATACAATAATTATATCAAAATAGCTTGAAAATTAAATAATTTAAAAATGCATCTATTTTTTTTATATATATATTTTTTTTTACTTTTGGCATATTTTTTTTTTCTTAGTCAATATGCATACAAAAGGAATGAAATATATTACATATGCAATTAATGAAAATACAGAGACATTATAAACGATCTATTTCCACACTTTGGCCTATTTGTCACATTCTAATCTTACGTCATGTGGCCTTTAGTTCAGAGGCACGAACCATGGATGAACTTCCGGAAATAGACAAATTTTCACACGCTCAGAAAAACGGTATCTCGCAAAGGATTTTATAGCGTTTATAAACATTTTTTTTCCAAGGATGAATAAATTAAGTAGATACAGTTGAACGCTTTCTATGGTTATTTAAGTTGATTCTCACAATATAACGAGCGCGTTAAAATTCACGTTAAGGGCACGAAATATGGCGGATCGATGATACATAAACGAAAAACATTTCCACTGTACATTATTCGGACGTTGTATATACACTACAGAGCCAAAAATTCTGACACAAATATTACAGAAGGCAAAATATAGATTTTCATTCTGATTTCTTTAAATTATACGAAAGTACCTGTTTAAATCTCATGTCGTCTGATTTTACTCATTAACTTCTTGCTGTGACTCCTAAAGAACGCTGTTGACGTCATTATCTCGAAACAAGCGCGTTATGTCGCGAGAAACACGAATCACGGCTAAGCACGATGTTAGGATAGTTTACGATAGAGTCTAAATACTGCTATTGTCCATAATACTGTCCTAATTAGAACTTTTATCAATATTCCATTCATATACTACTGAGTATAACCCCATACATTAACCAGAATTAAATGCATTTGCAGATCACGTACAATTACCATGGGAGACTAGCAGGTGCTTTCACAAGGTCATTAATGCTTCTGGCACTCAAAGTTTATATCTTTATTTTTGCAGCAGTTGTTACGAATATTTATGAGTCTAATGACTATACATATTCCTACTAATGACAGTTTTACTACTATTTTCTGATACATTAACCTTTATAATCAATTATTGCCAATAAATTCCTAAAATAATCACAAATAACACAGTCTTGGTCAATGAATCATACAGCCGTAGTTTCGAAGATGCATCATGGCGGAAGATTTGAACCCACCATCGCATTTCGTATCAACAAAATTAAAAGGTTAATGAATTTCGATCATATTTTGAGCTCCAGTTTTGTATTCTATCATATTTCTTAAATGGAACATTTCAGAATATGATAGTGACATATTTCGCCATAAATATGTCATATCCGCGTAATATTTCAGTTTATTATGAGCTAGAACATGTTCTGGCATGAAACTGCATCCTAATGTCTAAGCAGACTGCATATGTATTTTCAAGTACACAGGACAGGACGTCCTTTTTACGGTACATAATGTTCAAAATTAACATTTAAACAATTATATACATTTTTATATTACTCCCCCATGGTAAATTCGGTTCACAAGTGGAGTCTTTAGACAAACGAAACTCGTTTCATTTCTATAAAAAAGTAATGCTGCCCTGTTTAAAAATTCTTGGTCAGTTGGCTGTGAGAAGGACACATTGATTTAGCACGGTAAGCAATAAAGGTAGCATAAATTCACATGAATTAAAGTAAAAAAGTAAAAACAAACTTTCAAGCAATGTTACACAGAGAAATACAAGTTTGAAATTTAATTTGAATGAATTTCTTGCATTTGAAACAAATGCAAACCATATCAGTTGTTCATTCAAAGTGCATTTTAAAAACTGCCATTAGTATTTGTATTAATTAATGATCAATTGTATGCTACTGTATAATGCTGCAGCATTTACGAAAATTTTGAAATGTGTACATTGTATGCAATAACTGAAATAATGCCATTTAATCAAAATGATTAAAAACTCAACCTTTCCCCCAATCTAACTGTTAGGCTTACTGAACAGCTGACAGGTATTAAAATGTACATAGCATACTTCACTCTACTTGTGACTGTTTCATTTGCTGTATGTCATTAACCTCTCATTATGACAGGATTCAGTTTGTGAGAACATCTTTTTTGAATATATATTGGGCAATTTCAATAAAACATCCCAAGAATTATTGTAATATTGTATCCAACTGCTACATATATGAATGTGATGACACAATCAATAATGCAAACAGACATACTGCCTGGGCATGCAAATAGGATGCTTTTGTAGGATCTATAAATAAATAAGAAGTTATGCAGTGGCATAAAAACTTGAAACAGTGTTTCTTTAAAATTAAATGTTACTCATCAAAAGTTTTGTTAACAGACATGTGTCCCAGATGTAAATAATGTAGTTTAAGGAAATTGTATTCAGCATTATTAGTAAATCAACATGATGTGTAATGTGTGCTACAACCAATTCTTGTCAACTTTTTTTCCCCTACCGATGCCATTTTCGATGTGAAAAGAAAAATCCTGCTAAAATATGCAGAGATGTGGAAATAGATAGTTGAAACATGTTGCTCCTGCATCACAGACAGCCACATGCATGTTCATTACACATTTATCGATTTTGTCAGTGTTTGCAGGCAGTAAACTAAACTAAGCCATTTACATGCATAAATGTTGCAGCTTTACTACTGTATAAAACTGTGCAAAGGAAAATAAAAAAATTGATTGGATACATACATACACCTAACATAAAAATATACAGAAATGTAAGTTGGGTGTTATAGCTTTTTTTGTACAGAATTGAGATGATACTGTGAGGCCAAAACTCGTAATAGCGTAAATTTTACCAGTATTGAACCCAACAATTTTAGTGTTGATTTTTTTCACTAGATTCTATTGTTATATGACTTTCTCGTTCAGCGTGATGTACCCTGTAAACAAGATGATCTAGAATTTGAATATGGCAATGTCAGTAAAACTCTACCGATTCCACCAAGAAGTTTAAATCGTTTCCAGCCTGTGGGTAGATTCAGATTGCTGACTGCCAGCAACAACTGCTCAAGATTGGTACTGTCTGGGTCTAATTCTAATATTTTAATGTAAGTAAGATTCTTCACATGAAGCACAAACACATACATTATACCACAACACCCTTTGTGACTTTAAGCCTGATTTGCAGACACCTTTGTTGTTATCATTAACATCACTGTCACCACTCTTTAATAATGACAATCAAATCCAAATCGAGAGAACACATCTTTTGGTAACATCATGACCTCAACATTTGTTTACACTTGTCGACATTAATTCATGTGGACAGAAAAATCTGTGGAAAATCCTGTGATTAACAGTTTTTAATTAAATAAAGATACATGCCATGTAAATCACTCCATTGATAAAACATTTGCTCCCAAGTACGCTATTCTACCCCTTTACCTTTGCCCTCCACCCCCTATAGGCATAACTATGCTTTTGCCTTTGCCCCCCATCTACACATTTCTAGGAATCACATGGTACCTGATAAACATAGGTAATATCTTCCAGTTTATTGTTGATTTGGCGTGAGGTAAATTAAAGGCACTTGTTTCTAATGATTAGCCACATGGATTTCTCCTCCCCACCCCTGCCACCACCCCAACTTCCCAATGTGATCAATGTATCAAAACATCTATCATCTACTGTTTCTATAGTAATTTCAGGAGACCAATACATAAGGTACTTACTGTTTAGCAGGTAAATATGTGGATAAAAAAAATTTCAAAGTCACTCTCATTCCAAGTCGTGCTTTCATTGTTGTTGATTTAGTCGAAGATATTAGTCTGTTATGGTATCGTGGCAGAAAAGGAAACCTGACAAAATAAAATGAATCTGTTGCCAAGAAAAATAGCCAGGATGATGAAGTAAAACATCGTTGCTCTTCTGTGTGTTCACTGTCACCATTTTGGATTTTCCAGTAACTGTTGTAACAGCTTGGGTCTTAAAGTTTGAATTTGACACTGTTTTAAGAGGTTTGTGATGCATTTATAGATGTTTCTCACTTATGTTATAGATGTGACTTGGCTTCTGCATTCAGTCATACATTATAAGGATTATTTTCAAGTTCAGCAAAATATCTTGATGGGCTACACTTCTGACACATTCAGTCTCTAAAGATCAGGTCCATTATTCTAAAAATAAATTGGCACATTCAATCCCTAAAGATCAGGCCTATTATTCTCAAAACAAATTGGCACATTAAATCTCAAAAGATCAGGCCTATTATTCTCAAAACAAATTGGCACATTAAATCTCAAAAGATCAGGCCTATTATTCTCAAAACAAATTGGCACATTAAATCTCAAAAGATCAGGCCTATTATTCTCAAAACAAATTGGCACATTAAATCTCAAAAGATCAGGCCTATTATTCTAAAAATAAATTGGCACATTAAATCTCAAAAGATCAGGCCTATTATTCTCAAAATAAATTGGCACATTAAATCTCAAAAGATCAGGCCTATTATTCTCAAAACAAATTGGCACATTAAATCTCAAAAGAACAGGCCTATTATTCTCAAAACAAATTATCACATTAAATCTCAAAAGATCAGGCCTATTATTCTCAAAACAAATTGGCACATTAAATCTCAAAAGATCAGGCCTATTATTCTCAAACCAAATTGGCACATTAAATCTCAAAAGATCAGGCCTATTATTCTCAAAACAAATTGGCACATTAAATCTCAAAAGATCAGGCCTATTATTCTAAAAGTAAATTGGCACATTAAATCTCAAAAGATCAGGCCTATTATTCTCAAAACAAATTGGCACATTAAATCTCAAAAGATCAGGCCTATTATTCTCAAAACTTTGTGAGCATGAAACTCAAGCTCAAGCTCAAAGTGAGAAAATGTAGACCTTTTGTAACGTTGAGGAGAGTAAAGTTAGAATCATAGAACTTTCAGGATTGTCTGAATTTCAATTCCTGTATTGTAAAGGACTAGGTTCACTTTACCGTCTAAACAGCCCTAAAATCTGGTACAAAATACATTGTCATGGATAAACTTATCGCTATCACAAAATGTTACAATACAGATAAGAGTTCAAATTGGTACCCCCAATCACGTCATATTCATGTACTGAGATCGTGATGTCACATTACAAAGTGGTAGTGGAATGCTGAAAAATACCCTTTTGGATGATATTTAAAATAGAGTGTATACAAGTGGTAAAAAATGCTAATTATGACATAATGTGAAAGAATTAGAATGGGCTGTAACTGCACTTTGTATTAAAAATAAAGATATATTGTTCTTCATTGCTCTTCAGAAAATCATCCAAGGCTGACAAAAACAACAGAAATTCTCAATTTCTAACACAAAATTGGAAAAGCAAATAAAATATGAGTATTTAATCATAATCAGGATAAGAAATATTAATAAATTAGGTATACATGTTTTACACTTTTTCATTCATACACTACATCAACAGAGATTTATTAAGTTTAAATCAAACTTTTGAGAGTAATTTTAAATAATTTATGTGAAAAGATCGATTCTGTTAAATAAATAATAAATATTCAGGGTTAAGTATTTCCATTCTATTCTGGAAATGCAGATTTTACCATGGAAATTGATCGGATAAGCTTTGTGTTCTGGTCCTGTTATGTAGTATACTTGATATCTATCTGCTTGTTCAAAGAGGCGAGATATACATGTAAATAATTCTTGTAAACCATTTTTAGCTCTACTGGTTATAGACTAGGAAAGCTTCTGAGATGGTCTGTTGTCCATCATCCGTCCATCTGTTAGCACAAGTTTGTTATTGCTACTCCTCCTAAACTACTATGGGACTGTCATGAAACTTTACACATACATTTACCCCCGTGGTCTACTTGGTCCTAAATGAAAATGGTGCTGCTCATACATCCAATATGGTCATCACAGCAGCCATCTTGAAAATCTTCTTGTTGATGCTCTGCCTGAATGGATGGTTGTATCAACAGGGTTTTCACTAGAAGACTTCGTATGATGTCTAGTTGGTTGTAAATGAAAATGGTGCTGATCTGACCTCCAATATGTCCACCATGACAGGCATTTTGAAAATCTTATCATTACTCCTCCTGAACAGAAAATCAGATTGATATGGGGCTTTCCCCAGAAGACTTTTTATGATGTCTTGTTGGTGTTAAATGAAAATGGTTCAGATCTGACCTCCAATATGGCCACCACAGCAGCCATCTTGAAAATGTTACTGCTGAAGAATGTCAGAGATGGTTGCAACACTCAGCAGTTAAAAGGAAGAAAAGCTTTTGTGCTTAATTCCTGGAAATTCTTTTCGGCTATTAGAGCATCAGTCCCTTTAAGGGATTCTTGTTTTTTATCAAGTTGCTGGAAATAAATTGTCAAATTCCCGTAAAGAATTTAAAGACATGAGAGAGCAATCTATCGAGAGAGATGAATGATATATACCTGACTGAAGTGCACTGAATACATGACTATTAGACACAGTGGAGTAAAAATTATAGTAGTCTAAATGACTCAGCTTGAATATGATCTGGGTTAAATTTGTTATTCTAGAAAGTCTCGCCTTTAAAGAAAAAAACTTTTTGTTTTAGGCCTCAGTTCAACAAGTATGTATATATAACATAATAAATTTGAAATTGTGTTGGTGGAGCATAGGCAACGATTAACTTATTTCATCGTTGGGTATCAGGATAAAAACTCCAATCAACAGTATTTATTTGTTCTTTTTTAATGAAGAAAGATTCAAAATACACGTACACATGTATAATTATATTCATAGAGAGTGTGGTGAAAATAATGTGTAAAATCGGAACAGGTAATACTCCATGTACAGCTATGAAATATCCCCTGCCATGGTTTGCAAACCTGGGTTAAAATAATATATGGTATGGGTTCTGAAATCCAAACAGATAAACATTGCAACACTTATCTACCTTTCTAAACTTATGAAAGCAAACATTAGGACATCTATAAGATAAATTATGAATGCAGTATTTATCCTATGCAGCTGTGACTTTAATAATGATGATGCTGATTACAATGAAGTATTTTCTGTTTGTATTGATTGCTTTTGAAACAGTAACAGCTACGTTGATACAGCAAAACCTAGTCCTGTGTTAATGAGATGGGGGAGGGGGGAGCAAAGAGGAGGAGGAGGAGGAATCTGCATTTAAATGAAAGAGGCAGCTTAGAGTTGGTTAAGGTGGAATGTTGCATCAGTAGAACCTTTGTACTGTGTATCTGATATAGTATGTTCAAAACCAGCTTTTTAAAACATTTATTGTTGTTCATCATTCGGTTTCCCCTATTCTGAAATGAACAAATGGGCTCAGAATTAGTTGCACCCTCTTCCACCCAGTTTGAGTGTTTGTTGAACAAATACTATTGAACTATTGGAAAGTCTGCCAGTGCTTCCATCCAGTTACTCATTGGACAACTTTATTATCTGTCGAAAACTCCATTCACTCATCTGTGTTTTTCTGTCCATTTGCCCCCTCAATCTGACCATCTGTTTGTCCATGTATGGGCCTATCCATTCAATTTGCCCATCTGTATATCCTTCTATCCTTTTATTCATCTATATGTTTGTCCATGAGTTCCTTCATCCACACATTTGCCAATTGCCCTCCAGGGAGCTGCAGTAGCTCAGTTGCTTAAGTGTTGGACTTGTAATCCAAGGGTCACAAGTTCAGTACCCAGCCAGACCAGCCTGGGTAAGCTGCCTCTGTGTGTTCTTGGGAAGAGGACATAGCTCCCTTTTCCTTGGCATGATATAGCCAATAATGTGTTATAAGTGCCCTTAAAACCAACAAAAATAAAATAAAAACGTCCATTTGCTCGTTGTCGATTCTTCTGTTTGTCTGTTCAAACAGAAGATCTATTAAAAATGTATTACACCATGAAAGTTTGCTTTATTTTCATATTTGCACCTCCCATTGTGCACTTTATAGAAGGATTGTTAAACTTGTATTCAGATGAAGGAAATTAAAAGAGGAAGCTATAGATTTGAAAAGGAGAGTTGTGTTTCTTCATCATGTGCATACCTGCTTATCTGCATAACTACCTACATACATACACTGTACATATATACAGCCATTGCATAGTTTGCTAAGAACTGCATATGTTTTTTGAATGCAAGTCATTTGAAAACTATAACTTCAAACACACTTGTTCATTGTTGTATTGCATGCTTCTCATCTTGTCGAACATCTAAGCTCAGCAAAGATAGGAATTAGCAGCTAGCCATGAACATCGTTTAAGAAATGCAGTGCAGGTGAGAAGAAGCAAAATTATTTTGGTGCATTAATATTATCTTCTTGAAACAGCAGATGTGCATGTGTGTGTGTATTTGTATATGTGTTCCACAATGTGTGTGTGTGTTAAGGGGATGTTTTATTGCTCTGACCAAAACGAATGTTATTGCTTTGATGTGTAATGAGGTCAAGTGTCCATCCTATTAATTACTTCCATTAAAATATATACCCATTATAATCACTCTACCTTTAGAGCTGCAGTAAGCGGCGGTAACTCCCAAAGCAGCAAGGGAATTAGTAAAAAAAAAAAAAAAAAAATGATGCCAAAGAAACTGTTTACCCCCCCCCCTCTCTCTCACACACACACTACTATGTAACTGTAGATACATATTAATATTCGCCCATATTTTCCAGTAATACAGACTATTAACAATAACAACAATAATGAAAATGAATTAGTGTATTTGATGTGACCAGTTCTAATATGAAGGTGAAGAAACATTGCTGTTATTTTTTGACATTAGTAACTTCAGTATCTTTAACAAATCTAAAAATAGTAAAACTAACTACACTACATTAATAAAATAAATCTGTAGTAAAAATTGAATAATATCACCAAGAAAACAATTCCCAATAATACAATTAATAACCGTCAGCGTCTGATACAAAAAGCCTTGTATTGAATAAGAAACTGTTTGTCACATTGAAGAAGCTTTCAGAATACTATAAATAATAAAAAACATATCAGATCTGATAAATATAAATGGTTAAGAAAATAAATAAATCATTGATATATATGGAATGTAGATGCACATCATTTGCTGTATATTTGACGTTATAGTCATTTTTCATTAAAAAGACAGTAATGACTAATACCCATGTCAAAAACAAAACTGTTCTATGAAGTACCAATATAGTAGATACCTTCGGAAAAATATTAAAATCTGATGTAGAGCCAGTTTTAGTCAAAAGTCCTTTTAATGTTGTAGAAGTAGTCATAGTGTCATGTCCAAATTTGGGGCTTTTCAGTTTAAGCTTGAGTTTTTGGTGCAGAAATCATTGAGAATATGGTGCCTGGGCTTTCTCACTTTGAGGTCAAACGATATACTAAAAAAAGTTGTGCTTCCATTAAAAACTGAGGGGATGATCTCTGTCCTGCAAACCAAAATGATAAGCATAATCTGTTTCCTATCGAGAAAATCCATATCCTGTTTCACCCACAGTAGTCATATGCTGAGACAAATGTGCTTCCTGTTCCTCTGTAAAGGTAAAGATCCTGATTTACAACATTTAAATTCACTTTTCCCTTGACTCTTTCCTTAAAGGTATTGATTGGCACATCAAATGATATTGCTGCTCTTTTTTACAGAAATTTGCTCTTCCATCACAATATTGTATGTATCTGTTATATCCAATGGAGTGTACATCTTTATTTACCTCGTTGCCAGTTTAACCTGAAAGAGGAAAAAAAAATGTACATAAGGACCTACTGAGATTCTTTAACTTTTGCCTTAGTATATGCAGCTGATGCATTCCATAATACCTGGGTGTCCATGAGCTAGACATGAGAACAAGGTTCTTGACATGAAAACAATGTTCCAGTGTTTCTTCTTGCCCCAGCATCAAGAACATTGTTTGAAAACTGACAAGAACCCCGTTCTTGGGTTGAGAGCTCATACCACCACTGAAGCGGAACTTGACAAGAACAAAGATAGTGGGACATACAGAGTGTTGATCTGCCATATTTTTTTGTTCCAAGATCAACTTGAGTTGTTACATCAAGCATGCTCAGGAACAAACAAGAACATATGAAAACATGTTCTTGGTGTTTGCATGAAATTCCAGAGCAGGTTGCCCAAAGATGGCCCCTGTCATCTGACTGAACTGGAGCAGACAGGTCAGTGAGAAATTTCAGTGACTGAGCATGTATGAAGTAGAATCAAACATTATTTTTGAGAGTGCAGATTTTAAATTATGTAAAACTGGGTAAGTTGAGGGATGTAGAGAAACTTTTTCACATACTTTTCTGAATTCCATTTTTTTTTAAAACCATAAAGTTGGCATGGCACTGATGCTAACATTGACTCTTAGGTGCTGCCAAAAAATACAGAGAGATTCCAAGAGAATACAAAAAACTATAGTGACCTATGAAAACATATGATGGTGCTATATTTCTTTTATTGCCTTCCTGGTGTCATATGATCAGTAATAACCACAGTGGAAATCATGAATATTCGTTTACTATTTATTTTATCCTTAGTATCTTTTATATGACAATATGTTTCAATTTTAATTTGCACTGTATTGTGTTACATCTACACTGAATAAATCTTATCTTATCTGATCTTAAATGGAAATTGTTCAGTGTAGTAACCTTTACTGAAAAATCAAGCCTCTGGCTCACAGTTGCAGGCAAAGATGTGGTTTACTTGCTGCAATCTTGTGATGGTGTTATTTTTTGTATGCAAATTAGTTTTCTGAGACACATTTTTCGACAAGGTTGCAACACACAATTCTGGTACACTTGTGGCAAGGTTGCAGTGCACAGTTCTGGTAAACCAATGGAAGTTTTGGCACACTTGTGGCATAGTTCTGGCAAACTAATGGCAGTTTTGGTACACTTGTGGCACAGTTCTGGCACACTGTGATAGGCTTATGGCTACTTTCCAACACATGGTTCTGGCACACTTGTAGTTTGATTTTGTAAATTTAACATTTTGCAAACTAATTTTCACAGCAATTTTATTAATGCTCAACTTCTGTGATAAAAACAGCATAATGTATATGATGCAAATGCCAATTACTACTCACATGGGCATTTCCAAAAGTTTATTAGGCTTAGCCAGGGTTATAGAAATTAGTAACTAGCAAATACCATTTCATTAGCATCATTTATTTTTAGCTCTACTGGTCATTGACCAGAAGAACTGGCCTATTGTCTGTTGTCTGTTCATCTGTTAGTACAAGTTTGTTATCACAAGTTGTTCTAAACTGCTTGGATGATTTTCTGTGAAACTTTATACACTCATTCATCCCAAGGTCTAGTTGGTCCTTAATGAAAATGGTTCCACTCGGACATCCAATATTGCCACCACAGCAGCCATCTTGAAAATCTTGTTGTTGCTACTCCTCCTGGATGGAGATGTCAGCATTGGATTTTCACTAAAAGGCTTCTTATGGTGTCTACTTGGTCCTAAATTAAAATGGTGCCAATCTGACCTCCAATATGACCATCAAGGCAGCAAGCTTAACATTTTTATTGCTACTCCTTCTGAACGGAATGTCATGTTGTCATGGGATTTATGCCAGAAGACTTCTTATGATATTTAGTTGGGCTTAAATGAAAATGGTACTGATCAGACCTCCAATGTGGCCATCATGATTGTCATCTTAAAATCTTTGTTATTGCTACTCTTAGATTAATGGTCATATTGACATGGGGTTTTCGCCAGAAGACTTCTTATGAAGTCTAGTTGTTCTGAAATGAAAATGATGCCTATCTTTCATCCAATATGACCGCCATGGTGGCCATCTTGAAAATCTTGTTTTTGCTACTCCTCTTGATTGCATTGTCATATTGACATGGGGCTTTTTACCAAAAGACTTCTAATGTAATGTCCGGTTTGTCCTAAATGAAAATTGTGCCGATATTACCTCCAGTATGGCTGCAACAGCGGCCAATTTTTAAATCTTGTTTTTGCTTGAGAATATGAGCAATTAAAATGAAGAAATGGTCTTATCGTGGATTACTAGAAATTCTTTTTGGCTAGTACAGCGCCAGTCCCTTCAAGGGACTCCTGTTTTTTATGGATGTTTATCTAACATGGGAGTAGAGAGATCTGTTAATGTTGCTATAAAGAAATACTGTAATTGGCACTTTTGTCATTCATTTTATTTTGAAACCCTTACTGTCAGCAGCAATTTATTTACTGTTTGATTGTCCATTGATATGGAATTAACCAGACTTCATACCATTTGTTTTTGTTTACAAAGAGAAAGATATGAGGTTATATTGCTCTTTTATAGATAGCAGAAAACTATGACTTTTTTTGCCCACCAGTAATTTATTGATAAATTGGATGCTGCTAATATGCTGAAAGCAATGATTCTCTAAAATGTAATAATGCTAATTGCATTCATTCCTAATATGCCACTTTAAAACAGGAAAAAACTAGAACTATTATTTTTTTTTTTGAAGGGGGGCAGGTTTGCACTTGGCATCATAAAAAAAAAATGTTTTTTAATGATTGAAATTTACATGAAAATTGTATTTGCTGTAAACAACATGAAATAAATCGTATTGTTATTGTACATGGGTTTCATACAATATCTATTGTTTTCAGATAAGCCAGCAATGGACCTTTTGCCACCATCAGCATTTCAAACTCGAGTCACACAACCGAGAGACAATCTCAAGGAATTCTCAAAAGCCATGGAGGAAATTCTACGACTACAGCAAGAGAATCAAAGATTAAGGTTATACAAAATAATATGCTAATGTTAATTCAGGTACAAAGTGTTGTTTTGAAATAATAAGGTACTTGGACTCTGCAACAACCAACTTTGAAAGCCAGTTCTTAACTGAGGATTTGCTTAAATCCTATAAATTAAATTGTTTACTGTAAGCTAATATGACCTTCCCTAACTTCAAAAAACAAGCATATACACCTGTTATCCAGATTTTGGTCATATTTTTGCCTAAAAACATCTCATTAGGGGAAATCCATTTTCTCTACTCAAAGTAATCATGTGAGGAATGATTGAAATATTTTCAATAAAGTATAAGACAAGTGTTTTGTTTTTGTTACTTTGATCAATCTGGAAACTGATCTGAATTTTAGAAATGTATTTTTCACTGCAATGAGAGATATCAAATTAAAGATTTCTTAGAGTCGTTTATTCCCAGGCTTAACTGTATTAAATTCAGTTTATAAAATGAACAAAACACTTGACATGCACTTTTACTTCCTGATCGTTTCTTTGGTCCCACAGGGGTAACAGGGTTATGCATCCTGCTGTCATTCTTTCCATCTTTTCATCCAGTTTTTTTACCAACCAGAAATTTGTTTAGCCCTTTGACATAAAAATGACTTAACATGCATGCTCAGACCTAGAATTTAACACAAATTTCTTTGTAGCCAAAAGAACTAGTACATTGAGAAATTTACTAGTCCTGCTGAATCTTCACCAGTCCTTCCCAAAAAATGCTGACTGGAGACAACTGAAACGATACTAGCCATCGGACTACTGAAATCATGAAAACTACTCGTCCGACTAAATTTACTAGCCTCGGGCTAGCGGACTACTGCTAATTTCGGGCCCTGATGCTTGTGTAATTGCTGTATGTGTACTCTGCCCTGAATAAAAATTTATTATTATTATTATTATTATTATTATTTAGTGTTCCAGATAAAAAGAAATAGAAGGGTGCCCTGCTCCTTAGTAGATCTACCCCACTGCACGCCCCTCTGCTCCTTTCAGTGTGCGCCTCTGCCTTCTTGAACTGAAAAATTAGCAATTTCATGAACGCTATATCAGTTTTGACATGCCTCATTCGTTATTGGTTGTTTTAATTGTTTTTCAAACTTGAATCATTTGCTTAATTGATTTCATATCAAATTCTGCTTGGATTAGACACCAAGTCACAGGTTGCAAAGTGATTACTGCTTGGATTAAACACCAAGTCACAGGTTGCAATATGATTTACTGCTTGGATTAAACACCAAGTCACAGGTTACAATATGATTACTGCTTGGATTAAACACCAAGTCACAGGTTGCAATATGATTTACTGCTTGGATTAAACACCAAGTCACAGGTTGCAATATGATTACTGCTTGGATTAAACACCAAGTCACAGGTTACAATATGATTACTGCTTGGATTAAACACCAAGTCACGGGTTGCAATATGATTTACTGCTTGGATTAAACACCAAGCCACAGGTTGCAATATGATTACTGCTTGGATTAAACACCAAGTCACAGGTTGCAATATGATTACTGCTTGGATTAAACACTAAGTCACAGGTTACAATATGATTACTGCTTGGATTAAACACCAAGTCACAGGTTGCAATATGATTACTGCTCTATAGCAACACTATTGTTCTATCTAAGATGTTTTTGTTTCCAGGGAAGAAAGACAAGCACCAGCACCTATCTTAGTGCCACACTTAGTGAGTCAGGTAAGTTCAGCATTGTAAATTAAAATGATACTTTACATTTGTTTGCTTAAAAATATAAATTAGAAGGGACTTGGCATTTTTAATAATCTAGGATCAAAGTTTCATTTCCAATCTTGTTCTCAGCAGGTTGTGTTTTTGTCTCCCTTCTTTGTTGATTTATCAAATAGGAACCCACAATTGTCGAAATACATGTTTAGACAGTGGTATTTCTCCAGTTGATGTATGGATGTTTAGCACATTGATTATACCACTGAATTTCAGATTCAGCATCAATATTTCCTAAATCATAAAACACTACATCCAGTCATCAGTCACTGTTTCATTTTAGAGTTTGGCATCACCTGCACAAGAGAGTTATATGCACACAGTTAAAAAGTAACAATTATCAATAGAGTGTTTAAAAGAAAGAAGGTACCTTTGACATATACAGAGTTGTCTCTGCAATATATTTGCATATGTTTGCTTGCAGTATTTAGGAAATGTGTGAGTGTGTAGATGTTTAAAATTCACAAACTCAACTTAAAATGGCATGTGAAAATTTCCAGTGGACGAATTAATTTTCCAATCACTCACCCAATTCATATGCTAAAACCATGCATATATAAAAGCTTTAACTACCTTTTGTCTGTGTGATTTTTTTATCCCACTGACTTTAACAAGATTGATAAGAAAATCCATGAATTAAACACAGAACATACTATTTGTAACACTAAAATTTGTCTATCATTATTTTATACAAAGTTATATGTCAAAGTTGGACACATAATACAAACGTTTAATTAGTCATTATACAAAGTTATATGTCAAAGTTGGACACATAATACAAACATTTAATTAGTCATTATGTTCTACTAGTTCTGTAGTTGCTGTTGGTGATATTTGTAAAAGCAGTTATGTTTTACATAAAGTCAAAGAGGAACATCACACTGCTTGCACATTATGGACACCTCATGCTGCCTTTTTTCTGTCAAACAATTGTCTGGCTTCTTTTTCATACATTTTGCTGCATAGTTGTTCGTTTCAGCTACAGTTCTTTCATTTAATACCAGGAGTAAATATTTAAAGAAGAAATCTACCTCTTTGGGTTTTTTTCCCCTCATCCAAAACGAAAGTACATGTAGGACCAACACTTTCAGTGAACTCGGTGACTTGCAGAGCATGTGGCTCTTTTGTCCACACTGCACTGTCTTCATCATCTGATTTTATCTCAATTTCTGACAGACTGGGCAAAGACAATAATTCAGTGTCACAAGCGACACTTCCTAAATCAATATTATCAATTTTGTTCTCTGAAAAACCTGAAAATTATGATTTTTAATCACTAGCAAAAGCCATTGTTTCCACTGTCAACAACCGCATGTATTAACTAAAATCCCTGTATTTAGTAGCCATGTTTAGAATATGATGTCTTTCATAGCTAGAACCATCATTTATTAACTCTATTTTGATTGGTTAAATGTCCTTTTGCCTTCCATTACTGTTGAATAAGATCATTTGTAACATGAATATACAGAGCAGATCTATCCGTCACTGGGATCTAGGGCACATAACCAGCAAGCGGATATATCTGCTATGACAGATAGTAGTGCTTTGTTTACAAGCGGATTTATCAGTCACTGTGGAAGCAAGGCTTATGTATGCAGCAGATATACACATCAGTCGAAGTTAAAGAGTTAACAAACTGCACAGACCCAAATCTGCCTGCACATTGTGTGACTTCAGATCTGGGTCTGTGAAGTTTGCACTTGGACTCCTCTTATAAGCAAGTATATATGGTATATAGATTGATTAGTATTGTTCCGAATCACATATATGTCTAAGAAATTATTCTTGTTATAAATGAATGGCTTTGGGGGGGGGGGGGTATTTTTCATTTTTTACTGTGTTTATAAAAGTTTTTTTTGTGAAAGTTCAAACAATTCAAACAATATGCTTGGATGTGTGCAAGTCCATTTAGATTAAAATTAACTATTTTGATTTATATACATTCAGGAACCTAAGCCATCTTCAAGGGAATCAGAAGATATTTATCATGAAAGACCATCACGCAAAGAAGATTTGAAGTATATTGATGAGCTAATCAACAAACAAGCAGCAGAGATCAGTGACTTAAAGAATGAGATTAAACAACTTAAGTGTGCACACAAGGAAGAAATAACAGATCTGGAGAGACAAATAACCTTGAAAGAGAGAGAGTACATTCATAATATCACCTCCCTAGAGGCTGAGCTTAAAAGTGGTGAGAGCAGATATGAAACACAGGTTAGCCTTGATTGACTTAAATTCTGATTAATTGTTAGAGAAAATTAATGTTTTGTTTTGAGTAATATAGCATAATATTTAGAAGTTGTATCTGTAAAATAAATATGGTCAGGTTCCAATTTGCATAAATGCACAGCTTTAATTCATATTAGAACAATTTATGATTTAAAATTTTGTCCTTTTTTATTTATATTCTTTAAGGTGGGAGTTTGTTTTTCCTTGCCCTGGGCATACTTTGCACTTACTGCTTCTTGAAGTACTTCATACTTTATTACATGTACACTGATTCACAGCAGAAATTTAGGCCAGAATAGTAGGAGTTTATGTCTGGTATTATATGCATGGGTCTGGTTAGTATTACATTTCTAATTAGTTTTTGTCTGGTATTATATGCATGGGTCCAGTTAGTATTACATTTCTAATGACTTTTTGTCTGGTATTGTATGCATGGGTCTAGTTAGCATTACATTTCTAATGAGTTTATGTCTGGTATTGTATACATGGGTCTGGTTAGCATTACATTTCAAATGAGTTTGTGTCTGGTATTGTATGCATGGGTCTGGTTAGCATTACATTTCAAATGAGTTTGTGTCTGGTATTATATGTATGGGTCTGGTTAGTATTACATTTCTAATGAGTTTATGTCTGGTATTGTATGGATGGATCTGGTTAGCATTACATTTCTAATGAATTTATGTCTGGTATTATATGCATGGATCTGGTTAGCATTGCATTTCTAATGAGTTTATGTCTGGTATTGTATGCATGGGTCTGGTTAGTATTTCATTTCTAATGAATACAGTACAACTTACTCCATCAAATATTTTCTATTTTAAATTAATCAGTGTTTGAAAAAAGATGAAAAAATTTAGTGTCAGTTTGTTTTTCAAAAGTTAATACAAAAGTAGGGTAACATTCATGGTGAAAGCTATTTTGGGGGGGGGGGACTTTAAAATTTCAGTCTAAAATCAAGTATGTCAGAATAGTATGTATCACTTTCATGTTGATTTAGGTTTTCATCGTATATGTTTCTGTTTTCCAGAAGTTAATAGATTTTTTAGCTTTCGTGACAGCAACATTACCAGATATGCCAACCATTCCAAATTTTGCAGAATTATTACAAATATTTAGTGAACATTCCATATTCTATATTATTTTGACAAAATTCAGGAGAATCAGTTTTTTGGATAAAAGTTTGAAAAAGAGTTTTCTGTGTGGACTCAGGTAGGGAGAAAAATACTTCAGCACCAGTTTGAAAGACTGATGCATATAATATAATTTGAATTCTCAGTGCAAAAAACATAATGTACACAACTTGAAACTAGTTGATTATAATGGAAAAATTGGTGAAAAATGGAGGCAGAGATCTTGAAAAAATAAAGATTCAGATAATTTTTGAAGAAAACGAATGTTTTGGTTTATTGTTTTTGACAGAAATGTTGAAGGAGTTCAAGGTTCTGAAATTGGAGGAAAGGATACACCATTTATTCTCATTGGATCTTAATTGTTACTGTACTGACTGTGTACATGTATGTATAGTCTCCAACAAAAATGCAATATGATAGTATAGAAGTTTATTACTTTTAACAAACATGTCATCCATTCTGGACAGGCTGGCTAGATTCCCAAAAATGGATGCAAGGATGCCTGATATGCACGCTTATGGGTTGGCATCTCTGCATTAAAGTGGTGTTGGCTATGGAAGTAAGAATTTAGTTGTTGTTGGCTATGGAAGTAAGAATTTAGTTGGTGTTGGCTATGGAAGTAAGAATTTAGTTGGTGTTGGCTATGGAAGTAAGAATTTAGTTGGTGTTGGCTATGGAAGTAAGAGTTTAGTTGGTGTTGGCTATGGAAGTAAGAATTTAGTTGGTGTTGGCTATGGAACTAAGAATTTAGTTGGTGTTGGCTATGAAACTAAGAATTTAGTTGGTGTTGGCTATGGAACTAAGAATTTAGTTCCAGACACAAAATTGATGACCACTTCATAGTAGTTTGACAATTGTAAAGGTGATTGGATAAATTAGGGCTTTTGGTCTGGCAGTTTTCATCAGTATTGATTGATATGCCAAAAATAGATGCCATATGAAACATCAGTAATGTTTGTCTATCCAGGCTAACTAAGTAAACATTATCATCCCGTGAAAGTTAACATGTCAGTTTATCTATATGCAAACTTCTGATGTTTGAAAGTAGTGCTCATGTCAAAAATGGAAACAGCATATAAACATTCTGAATCCTTGGCTTTTACCCACAGTTATAAATGGTTGACTGGTGTTAAGCTCATTATATTTACATGGCTTCTGTTTGTGTGATATTTGACAGATTCATGAAAAATCATGCATTTAAATTTTATATGGTCTTTACAAGATGCTAAAAGGTCACACTTTCAAGTTCCTACTACAAGTTACGTTTGCGACAGAGAGACACAGAGAGAGACTCAGTCAGAGAATAGACTTAATGTGATATTTCTATGTTATAGTGGACTTTGCTTTATCTATTTGTCATTATCATAAATAATACATGTGTAAGCCTGTGTGTGTATTTTAAGTATATTCTATTGAGTAAAAATTCCATAAAGTGAGAGACAATTTCTCCATCAAATACGTTTCCTGATCACAGTAACGTTTGGATATAAGTCTACTACCTCCCGAATCATCTTTTCTGTCTATCTCATATAGATAAAGGCAATAACTATTGCCCCTTACCTCCCCTTGCCACCGGCAGGTGTTGCAAGTTTTTAAGCTTCGCTTGTACTGATAACACGTACATTATACCTCCAAACAATCCAGGCCATCTTAGTGTTAAATTGGACCATCCGTCTTTAAATTTGGATTTATTGTGTTGGACAGTCATTCTCTTACAGGTTGTATACATTATTTTTCCAAATTTTTCCAAATTTGAGTGACTTTGTCACCTTTTACAGATTTCGTCTATTTAAGACCACGGTACACTACTCTATCGCTGAACTCATGTTGTCATTTACGAGTTAACATGACACTGACTAATTTTGCTCACTCCGTTAGTAACGGGTGTGGTATTAGCGAGTTAGTAACATGCTGAATTTCTAATTTATGCTTTGTTTTCTCGTCTTGTGTCGTTTCAGTAGAAATGTCAGCTAAATGCATGAAATGCAAAAGGTTCAAAGCAAAAGAAGACAACCATGACTCTTGTATCGTATGTACTAAGTGTACATCATCTATGCCATGCAGTATGTGTAATACGTGGCCAGAGGAAGTCTGGATTGCAGTAGTCCAGAATGCAGCAAAAGGGAGGGAAAGATGGATTAAGTCGAGGAAAGATAGCAAGATAGCATTGACCTCCTCAGTATACATCCAAAGTAAACCTCCATTGCGAGCCTTGTGGGGGATGCTGGGATCCCCCCACCTAAAGTTCGTCTTTTGCAACAGTCAGCCACAGTAACATGGAGGAGAATAATGTTGACCTGGTACAACCTTCTGCCTTTGAATAGATGCGTCTTCTGGTCCAGGAAACGATGATGCAAGTATTGACATCAGGCCAGATATTAGGGAGATCTTAGTGACAGATCCATCCGTCTAGCCATACCATCAGCGACATATGCATACTATGATGGAGATCTTAGTGAGAAATCTGTCCGTCCAGCCAGGCCCTTGGAGCGTCCAGTATCGGTAATAGCCGGACCAACTTCTATACCGCCAGCATCCAGGCCAACCATACACCAGGCAAACCAGCCGACCGTTCTGGCTGTGCTGGCCTTCCAAATGTTCACAGCTTATCCAGAAGGGAAAGTTATTGACATTTTCAAAGATGACGGGATTGCATCATCTATGCCACCTGGTATGGTTTATCCAGAGATACAAGCTGAACCAGAACAGGACTCGAACACAGTGAGTGTGACGAAGCTCCTACAAATCAGCTGTACTCAGATCAACCATGCAATGAACTGAGTTCAGCTTCAAGGCCACAGTCGAAATTTATAGGGTGTTGGCAACTTCAGAATGCCCTCCACCTCCTACCATCACTCAAGACTACAAAGTTAAGTCATCAGTAGATCTCGATGAGGAGGAAGAGATGCCATTTTTCTTGCTCCTTCCCCAATCGGCTAAAATTAAGGAGATTAATGACCGTCTGTCAGGACAAATAGGTGATCCAGGGAATGCTAAGGCTTTCTTTTCAGAAAGTCAAGTACCAACAATGTTCTCGCTGGTACAAAACTCACTCAAATGCCTTCAGTACTGATCTCCCGGCCCTTGACAAAAATCTAGCAGCAGTTCACATGTCACTCTACTGTTTCATAAAGTGGACACAAATGTGTTCCATGCCACGTCAAAGCTAGTCCGAAACATAGTTGCTATGTCTTCAATGTTAGATTTGGCTTCATTGGCCATTTTCCAACTTGCGGAACAATCCGTCAGTGACCACGCTTGGGAGTCAGTGGCCCAGATTGCTGGAGTCCTTAACAGAGCAGCTCAAGCTCACCATTCCATTGGCCAATGTGTTGATTGCTTCTGCCAATTTAGACCTGATACGACGTGAGGCATGTCTATGGTCCACGTCGCTCAAGCCTCATCATACCCTGACCTAACGGATGACCCTGTTTGGGTCACCTTTACTCTTTAGCAGAAAAATTGAAGAAGTTCGGAAACAGGCAGCTCAGGAACTATCCCTCCAACTCGATGCCCAACCCACACAGGCATTTTGAAACAATCAGCCCCCGCCACACCGGAGGGACTGTAGTCAGACCAGAGACAAGAGATCTTTGCATTCAAATGTGCAGTATAGATCCATGCCCAATGCTAGTAGGCAACAATACAGAGGCAGCAAGAAACCAAGTTTCTCCACCTTATAGCCTCCTAACTCTAGATGTTGACCTACCCTCCCCACTGCCCGCAGACAGCCTACCTGTGGGTGGCCGCCTCCTGCAATATCAGGCTCACTGGATCACCCTATTTCCTCAGAGCGATTGGGTGATCCAGGTTATTTTGGAGTGGCTTCAGATTTCATTTATCCAGCCCACTCCCCTTTCCTCCTATCCCCTCTTCACAGATGTACTGTCAGATCGGCAGAAGATGCCTTTCTACAACAGGAGATACAATCGCTCATCAAAAAATGGGCGGTGGAGATTGTGCAAAAACCACAATCGCTGGGGTTTTATTCCAGTCTGTTTCTTATCCAGAAGGGGAATAGCAAGTTGAGGCCAATCATCAACCTGAGTTGCCTCAACCAATACATTTTGCCACTGAAATTCAAGATGAAGATGGCGAGATCAATCCATCTCCCCATACGACGGGACAAGTATGCCATCAGTCTTGATCTGACCGATGCATATTTTCATGTTCCTATCCACACCATGCCACAGAAATATTTCTGTTTGGGTTACCACAACACGATTTATCAGTTCCAGGTCCTACCTTTTGGCCTCAATATCAGTCCTTGGGCATTTACCAAAGTTATGGATTGTGTCGTCACCCTGTTCCGCTCGACTTCAACAACAGTGACGGCAGCGTACTTCGACGACATCCTCCAGAAACATATGGTAAGTTCTATTGTACTCCAAGGCAGAAATGATCTTCTCTTACTTTTAGATCATCTAGGCTTTATAGTGAACTGGCAAAAGTCTGATCTCCGTCCATCCCAGCATTGTGTCTATCTGGGTATGGAGTTTCTCACCAACCTGAATCTGGTACAGCTTCTTCGCGTTCGCATAATCCAGATCGTCGAGTCTGTTTTCAACAGAACTTGAATTTCAGCGAGAGAGTTCTTGCAACTCTTCAGATTATTCAATGTGGTGGCGGACTTGATCTCACTCAGCCATCTTTTTATGTGCCCCGTACAAATGATCTTGCTAGCACAATGGCACCCTTTTCAAGTCCCCTTAATCAAACAGTAATGATCATGCCCAAGATACAATCATTCCTGCATCAGTGGCGCAACCCAGGTTGGTTGACTAAGGAGATCCCTCTGGAGAAGCCCCAAGTGAAATAATGGTATGTGCCAATGCCAGTACGTATGGTTGGGTTGCCCACCTGTTGCCGGACTTCGCTACTGTCAGTTGCACGTGTGAGCCAGGAGAGCAACCTCTTCACATCAACCTTTTAGAAATGAAGGCTGTCATCAACACCTTTCACTTCTGGAAGGATCGGCTCTCAGGCAAAATGGTCCTCAATTTGCCTGACAATTCTGTGGTTGTGACCTACTTCCTCAAACGGGGTTACCAGATCACCTGACCTATGTTTTCTGATTTGGCAGTTTCTACATTGGTGCAACAACCTCCATATCAATGTACAAATCAGACACATTCCCAGCAGACACAATGTCTTGGCTGACTCTCTATCCAGGAAAGGTCAAGTCATTCACACAGGAGGTCTGTCCATCAATTGGTCTTTCTTCGGATTTGCGCACTTTGGAGGCGTCCGATGATCGATCTTTTTATGACAAGGTGGAATCACAAGTTGCCCACCTTTGTTTCTCCAGTTCTGGACCCAGAAGCTTGGGCCATGGATGCTCTGTCAGTCAGCTGGAAGGGGTTGTGGGCATTCGCCTACCCTCCCACAGGTTTGGTACCAAAATTAATCCAGAAGTTACAGGGTCAGAACTGCAAGATGAGTCTGACAGCCCATCTCAGATGGGACAATTCCTGTACCAGCCCGAATCTTCTCAAGCAACCGTGGTCACGGGTGTTCCACCCCTGCCCAGACCATCTTCTGCTTATGAAATTAGGAGAACGGGTTATCGTTTGAATGGGGAATACAGCCATCATTCCCTAGAAGGATACTTGAGGTAGATATCAGATGCTCAGCATTCCCTCCTCCTATTACCTATTCTCCTAATGTTAATATGATTGGGGAACATATGTGAAGGAGAAGTTTTTAAGTAAATTATGTTTCTCTGTGAATACTTACCCGATCACATTACCTAAAAACCCTCCCAATCACCCCACCATGCGAGCATTCTCGTTAGTATATCGCTCAGCTTAAAAACTAGCAACACCTGGCGGTGGCAAGGGGAATTAAGGGGCAAGAGTTATTGCCCTTTGTCTATATGAAATAGACAGAAAAGACAATTTTTCATCTTTTAGTAGGGCTGGATTCAGGAGGTAGCAGGCTTATATCCCTAACGTTAATGTGATTGCGTAATTATTCTCAGAGAAACATAATTTACTTAAAAATTTGCTTTCCATTTTTTTAAAGACTACTTTGAACAGGTATTCAAAAAGATCTCAGATGGCATTTCTTTGAAATGGGATAGCAAAAGAGGATTTTATAAACATTGCAGTATTCCTCTGAGCTTATCCAAAATGGTGGATTTACTTTTTTCTCAGCAACTTCCCTCATTGGAAACCCACTTGCAGTGTTTCATCCACCATGATTGCCTGATTCCCCTATTCCATGAGCAACTCTTGCAAGAATACAAGTTTAAAGGGGGAGAGACGTCATGCGAAAAAAATAAAATTCCAACATGTTTTATACAATGGTGCTCGATAATTATACTAAAAATTAAGTAAATTCAAATAGTTTTATCTTTTGCACTGAAATGTACCACAGTCTCCTTTCCTTAAGCTGGTACCATTCAGCATGGTTTATATTTAGAACTGAGATTCCATGGAAATTAACCAATGTGCATGCATATGTAATTATGCCTAGATGTGTATTGAAATTGTTTCCACATGGCCTAGACATACTGGTACTTGCCATACTTAGTGTTTATCAAGTGTTATAATTCATTAAAAGAAGCATATAACTGAATTTTTTTTCAAGCAGGGTATCACTAACAGCTAGAAGGGGATGCCTGAAAACCCTGTTTGATTATGGGGAAGCTATCAGACGCTGGAGAGGGAGAAAAGAAAAGGGACTATTTACCCAGAATCCCCATTAAATGGTCAAGTAGTTCCAAGAGGAACCTCAGTCTTTTCTGCAAGCTGAAAATCAGCTTCATCAACAGCCATTGTCAAGTAGTTCCAAGAGCAAGTGTCTGAATGCTCTTGGTTTCTTTCTTCATGGAATTCATAAAGGATGGAAATTAAATCCAGGGGAAATTACTCTGGTTGATAGCTAAATAGCTGGTTCGTTTATATCTGATTGTGATTTATTTAAACACTTCTAATCAAAACTGGAATTTTTAATGCCTCCCACAGGACTCTTAGGATGGGGTTTTAATGCATCTTTTTGATTTTATTGAGTCAGGGATGCACAGATGTTTTGATTTTATTGAGTCAGGGATGCACAGATGTTTTGATTTTATTGAGTCAGGGATGCACAGATGTGCATTAACTGAAGCCCTGATTTAATATTTAATGGAACTTCGGGCCATTTGATTTATCCATGTGGTTCTTTTTCTACATTTAGTTTTTGTCGTTAACCAAAACCAGTTTTCCACTTTTACCTCCTTGATAGCTTTACTAAATCTTACCTTCAGGTTGACAGATTGAGTCGGGAGCATCAGCGAGAGACAGAAGAGCTGACCAATAAGATAGAAAAACTGTCCAGTGAACTGACCAGTGTTAAGCGCAGTTCATCAGCCAGAATAAAGGAGCTGGAGATAGAAGGAAAACAGACCAAAGAAAATCTTACAGCAACTCTAAACCAGCTTCAGCAGCAACTTAGGTAATATATATGTTACTTTCTGCAATGTTATTAAAATATGACTCAATCAAATCAACTATGTGGTATGACTTTCAGTAGAATTTTGTTCTAAAGCTCCATCCACTCAATGAAAAGGTATAGAGATGAAAATATTGCATGCATATAATGGATTATTTACAAATACCAGATATATGCTGTATATGTACACAACTAGGCCCTAATAAATATTGTACTGAATGGATTCACTGGTGGGTGAAATTGGTTGAGTTGTATCACTACAAGGTAAAGGGGAAAAAAAGGTAGAATTCCATGGAGGGACATTTGTGATTTTCTCAACCTTCATGGCCTAGCCCCAAACTTCCTCATGTCAGTAAACTTTATTGTCACAGAAATGGAGTATATTATGTTTATGTCTATTTTTATAAATGGATTTATCGCTACAAACATATTTGGATATGTGATGTTATTTCTTGGGTATGAATGTACTAAGAAGGGAAATAATTCTTACAAACAGAGGGATGCAGTTTTTTTTTGTTTGTTCAGTATTCAGTAGGGTGATTGTTAGAGAATGTTCTGACAATTACTCCATGACCCATGTACCAGGGGTCTTTCTCTTGCCTTTACCAGTACCGCAATGTTTGTTGACATTGTTGTAAGAGGTTTTGTGTTTTGTTTTTGTTCGTTTTAAGACAAATTTGAACACACTATGGGCAATATCATACTGAGGAAATGTGAGCTAAGTGTTTTCCCAAGGACACATCAAGGCAGCTGATTGAGGCTTGCCTGGATGGGTATCAAACCTGTGACCCTTGGATTATGAGTCTGACACTACCAACTGAGCTACCATGGCAACCTGTATTGTATTGTAAGAGAATGTAATTCAGTTTATATTAGAATGACTACACACCATCCTTAGAATAGCTACAAACATAAACAAGTTTCTGCTGTTGTATAAAAATTAAAAATAACATCTCATGCCATAAGCTTTATTTTTGGGGGGCTCCTAAAAAGTAATGTCATTTTCTTTAACATTTCATGTTCTAATTAGAGTTCAATTAAGTTCTGTTCCTTCCAATGCTTCAACATTACACCAAGCAGAGATAATGTTAAACATTTCCAGCTCTTTAGTACCCACTAAGATAGAAAACTGCTGAAATTATTTACATTCAGACATTTTTCTTTTTTAAATAAGTTGAAGATTGAATTGTAGAAAGTACATCAAAGTGAAATCATAGGGCAGGTGTGTGTGTGTGTGTGTGTGTGTGTCAGTGTGAAGGAACTGGTGTTATTGCTATTGGTATTATTGTAATAGGACCATCAATAGGATTTTAATTCGTTGGATTTTTTCCCAGGATGAGTCAGTGTAACATTGTATGTTCTTATATTTCTTACATCTAGATTTATAAAGTACTTTGCAGGGATATTTTGAATAATATCAGCTTTTGAGAAAGGAAGGAGAAATAATTGTTTACTGTGGCTGAAATAAAATTACCCATTGCAACTTTGTATGCAGAATATGAAAAAAAGTATCTGGGAATTTGAAGTAGGTACTAAGATCCGGATTAGAATAATTTCCTAATTTAGCCAGATACATGTGACTTGAGGGGTCATTTGATTTTAGAAATTAATCAGTTAGTGAACAAATTACAAATCACCTGAATCTAATTGCAAAGGGACATATTTTCATGTCATAATGATATGTTTGTCTGAAAGCCTTGCTCACTATAGAGCATTTTATGGTAGAATCATGTATAATAGAGGTAAATATTCAGTTTGGTAATATTTTCTGAATTACAATTTTTTTCTTGTTCCCAAGAAAGTTTTTTTTCTCCATTTGACAACAATATTTTCCAAGGGAAGAATTGTTTTTCATTCCAAGAGGATGAGATCAGTTGTTTCACTATTATTATGAGAGGCACACAGTTTGATCATGAAATTCCTTTCAGAAACATTTTATAATTTAAAGGCAAAATATCATGTATTACTTAGAAATAGATATCCCTGGTGACAGGGTAATGAAACTCATTATTTATTTTCCCAAGCAACATTCAATTTGAAATCATAAGCTTTTCGCGTTAGGTTCTCATATGAAATTGATAAATTCTGTTTGGTTGAAATGTTTGTTTGCAGTTTTGCCAAATGGGAAATTAGAATTTAGGATTTTGCCCCACATTAATTACACATATCATACACTGAAATATTTTGCAACCTCTAATCCTATTAAGAATAGTCTTTATTAGGAGAGAGGTTCTGTTTTTTAAGTTATGGATTTATTTGCATGTGCTATAGTTTGCTTCCATTATGGAATATTTTGAAAATTGTTTGCAAGAACCTTAAAGACATATAAGTAAAGTTAAAAATAATTCAGTGTAGTTTTTTGAAAAACAATTTTTTGGTTGTGTTAGCCAGAGTGTGCAAAGTCTTTGCATATTCCGATGTACTTTTCAGGGGAGGTAAATGAATCTGTATATACTCCTAAGGGAGTTAACCTGCAGCACATAAACAGAAAAATTACTGCTGTTAAACATTGATTGAACTGCAGTCTTATGTTATGCATATAGTGTAGAAATGAAGTAATGGACACATGGGATGTTATTTTGCCTGATCTATTGCAAAAATGTACAAATTCAGCCTAGAGTAAAGCTGTGTAGTAGCTTAAGTCGGCATTTTACATGCACTCTTAGGTCAGATTTTTTTAAAAAATATTTACATTTTTGTAGGGTAAAAAAAAAAAAACTGGAATAAATAGAAAAAAATGTCATGCCAGGAATTGTGATTAAATCCAGGAATTTTCCAGGAAATTGGGATTTGTAATCTTTATGGGTATGCAATACAGGAGAATATAACTATTACTATGTCCACCTATTTGTCGGTAAACATGTTCGTTTCTGGAGCATAACTCTCAAAGTACAAAGTATTTAAATCAGACACAGCACATATTCAGGCAAGTTGCATAGAGATGCCTTTTTATACTTAGAATTTGCCACTTTCTATTTCTTTCCACTCATTTCACCCAAATAGGACTGGGTAAGTGATCTGAAACAGTAATGGTGAGCCCCGCTCAGTTTACCCATCAATGTTTGCAGGTCTAAAGAAATGGATCTAGAGAACCAGACCAAGCAGATGGTACAGTTGAAAAAGTATATTGGTGAAACAGAAACTGCTCCCAAGCCCACAGAGCTATGGAGGAAAGAAACAGAGACTATGAAAAGCAAACTTAAGGTTGTCCAGATGTGTTGATGTAGTTGTTTATTGATAAAGAATTCTATAGCAACTGCCTGCAAACAACAATCACCTGTGTACATTTATGCTTGATCAATGTTAGCCTGTAAGGAATGAGCACGCATTCAAAATGGTCACCTTTACCTGATCCAACAAGTATTCCTTATACATTGGTTTTCTTTGCATTCATGATTAACTTGTTGTTGCTCAAATAATGTTCATGCAAAGTTATCTCTGTTAATCAATCAGATTGTGTACATTTTATCACTTATGAAGAAACACATGCCTTAATTATGCAGTATAGTCATTGGAGACAAATTTATGTGACCAGATCAGGATTCAGACTATTCTCAGCCTGCCCAGACTGATCTTGCATAGAAGATATGAAGGAATCAGACTGGAAAAACAATATCTTGCACCTCCATGCATCCTTGTTTACTTCAAAAGGATAGTTTTAGGTCATATTCCGTAATGACAGTTTTAATGCCATCAAACTTTAACTCGCATAACCTCATTAATGATATTAGGCTACATACAGACATAAACTGAATTATTCCTACAACATTTTTTCTGAAGGCATGTGTTTTCTTTAAGGTAACCATAAAGGTAAAAAATGTCATATTTCATTTTTCATAATTTCTATTGATGTAACTTGGTCTTTGCTCTGGAGCACCTTTTATCCATTTTTTTCCCCCTAGTTTGTCATATTGATGAAAGCCAAAGTAAACCTGGTGTACTTGTCCAATTCAGATAAAAAAAATCACTGAACTGCTGTTTAGCGTGGTACTCAGCAATCTGTGTTATCTGAGCTTTAAAGTCCAAAGTAGCGCTTGTGACAAATTACTTTGTTTCTGCTGCCATGAATGTTACATTACCCTGTTTGTTTGAGCCAGAAATATAAAGACTTATGGTTCTTTCCTTGAACCATATTTTCCATTGTGATTGTGCATTGTATGCAACAGATACATCAAAATATAGATTTTAACCATTTGAACAATCTCAGATGTTTATTGTTACTCATATTTTCTTTCACTAATGATACACATATAGAAATGTTCTAAATTTAAATACTGTATTCTCATACAGGTATGCAAAAACAGGTTTGATTAGCACACTATTGTAAGGTATTTAACATGTTTAATATGAATTTATATATCAGAAACATAACTGTAAAACCACATAGAAATCAAATACAAGAATAAAAGGGATACATCTGTCACAATTCTCAAAAAGTTGGCAGTGTTTGTACGAAATTCTCTTGGAAAAATTTACGATTTGACAATTATTGCACATTGAAATTGGTCTAATGGTACTTATTCCAGGCATTAAAAGATATCCAATAATAATAATTACCATATATACTCGCGTATAAGCTGATACCAACTGTAAATTGCATAGACCCAGATCTACCATCACATAATGCACAGGCAGATCTGGGTCTATGCAGTTTGTAAGGACTAATAAGTAGAACAAACAATATAGACCCTGATCTGCAGGCGCATTATGCGACAGCAGATCAAGGTCTGTGTTGTTTGCATTTGGACTCTGCTTATTCGTGAGTATAAATGGTATCCAGTCTGTTTTTCCACTCAGGTTTGTGAAGCAGATAAAGAAAATCTTCAGTCTTCAGTGCAGCTGTTAAACATAAGACTGAACTCTCTTAATGAGATACTTAAACTTCAAGAGACTGAAATCAGTCAAAATAAGGTGAGCTATATGCAATTGTAATTTTTGCCATGAATCAGGTTTATTTTGTAGATATTTATTTTATTGTTTTGTTTTGTTGGTTTTAAGATTACTTTTAACACATTATTGGCTATATCATTCAGAGGAAATGGGAGATAAGTGCCTTTCCCAAGGACTCACCAAGGCAGTCAACTTAGGCTGGCCTGGGTGGATATTGAACCTGCGGCCCATGGATTACAAGTCTGATGCTCTGCCAGCTGAGCTCCCTAGATAATTATTACATAACCAGCATTAGCACACTAAGTTTTACATGAGATATTTAAACTGCAAAAAAGAGATATATATCTCAGTTTTTATTATTTGACATTTTGCTCTTATCACAACATTTCCCAATAAATGCCCAGTGACCCAATTTTAAAAGGCAAGTAATAGTTTTGACAGTCATTGTAAAAACAAGTTCATTCAGCAGAAGAATATTCTGTTTAAAGGTTACCTTATTTAACCACATATATTTGAAATTGAAATGTTTTACAAATGTCTTTTAGTTTTGACTGTTAACCCCTCTGCAGGCTGGGGGATGTAGAATTGGCCCAGTGTGCTGTCCTGCATGTCCCATGAGGTGACTAAGCAGGCAGGAGCTATGGTTATCATGCCAGACTTGCAACAGAAAGGGTACAGGTTTGAATCCTACCATTGGATCAGTCTGGGTGTGCTATCATGGTGTGTCCTTGGGCAAGGCACTTTACTCCAATTGTCTTGGTACTAAATAACCTACTTGTGTTGTTGAGTCATAAAACGCCAAACCAAATTCAGCTGTAAATGTCATTTGTATGATTTAAACAGCAGAGGAATTTATTAGTTCTTCTGATGATCATAAATTGCCTTTTGAGATGATGCTCCAAGAAGTGTCAGAGTTTGCCAGGACCATTAGTAGTAGACTTCATGCTAGTATAGATGTTTTGTGTTTGCATTTACTAAAGAAAAGAAATGATTTTTTTTGTCAGATAAAGAAATGTAGACATTGTCATGTAGTTCATTATTTCTTTTTTGAAGTTACCATATTCCATTGAAACTAAAACCAAATTTATTAAGATATCTTGCCTGTTTTCAGCCTCAAGCTGCCTCAGTTGAAATGAATAAAGATGACGACCTTCCTTTACTTACACGGTAAGAAAAATGTTCTCTTTATTTGTTTTTATTGGAGGTTTTGGGAGGGGGGGGTATTTGTTGCTTTTAGTCCATTGCATTGCCATGATTAGTTTTTTTTAAACAGATTGTGCTCTTGGGTTGATAAAATATCTAAAATTCCACTCACCTAGTCGCTTGCATGAGTTTGATAAAATGAATGGAAGACAGTTTCCGGTAGAAGGTATGGACTTTCAGTGGACAAAGACAGCAATATTCTCAACACAACATCCTTTTCATTAAAGAGAAACACTGGTCAGTAATGAATCAGTGC
This sequence comes from Margaritifera margaritifera, assembly GCA_029931535.1. Taxonomy (NCBI): domain Eukaryota; kingdom Metazoa; phylum Mollusca; class Bivalvia; order Unionida; family Margaritiferidae; genus Margaritifera; species Margaritifera margaritifera. The sequence goes on from JAQPZY010001403.1 coordinate 1,413,552, forward strand.
ATGGCCATTCAGGTAAGTGGTTAGAAAATTCACTTGAATTTTCAATCCATGTGCTTATTAACCTTAGTAAAGGTACATTACAACCTTGATTATCCACACTATGATCATCCAATATATATTTATCATGCCCCACTACAAAAGTGGTAGTGCATATAGTGTTACCCTTGTCCATCTATCCATACATCCGTATGTCCTTAATATAGGTTAAGTTTTGCATTTGGGTCAGTTTTTAGGCGCTTTTGTGAAGCATCGATGTTTCATAAACATATAAATGACCAAAAAATGAAACACACACACTTACTTTTGACCTGACTAAAAAGATCAAACATTTTGCCAATATGTAATGATCTTTGAGCCCCGCAATGCATTTACCATATAAACTCACGTATAATCCGGGTCCAAATGCAAACAACATAGACCCTGATCTGCCATCGCATAATGCACCGGCAGATCAGGGTCTATGTTGTTTGTTCTACTGATTAGTCCTTACAAACTGCATAGACCCAGCTCTGCAGGTGCATTATGCAACGGCAGATCTGGGTCTATGAAATTTGCAGTTGGTATCGCATTATACGCGAGTATATATGGTAGATATCATGTCTTAACAATAAACTGATTATGAAAAAGACCATTTTTGCTCAGAATACTATAAAAACTCTTTAGTAAATCTACAGAAACTTTCAACTACATGAACAGTAATTAATTACAAAGCACAAAGGTTCACTGTGTGTATTTTTTTCCTTGTCAAGTATATTTTCTAGTCAGAACTGTAATAACATTAATCCTACATGTGATTCTTGAATAATCCAAATTCTTAATTGTATACATCATTCTTATGAGCTTCATGATCAAAGTTGCATTGTTCTTGTATGCAGACTGAAAGAATTGATGAATCACCAAGCTCCATCTACCTGCCAAAAACTGTCAGTCAAGTGTTGTTTGTTCAACATTCAAATGGACAGCTGCCCACTCTCAAGCTGAGCTCCATTGAGTTTTTATTACATAATAATGTCTGGAGTGCTACCCTTGTCTAACTGTAGAGCGGCCTATCATTGTGCTTAGCGGCCTATCATTGTGCTTAGGGTGGCCTCTGTGAAACATGTGTAACTGTGACCTTCTTTTATACTAGGTGCAGGTACAATTCTGCTATATTAATTAGGGCTGCAATTTCTGTTAGCAGCCCCAGAATTTCTATTTTTAAATAACCCTAATGAAAGTTTGTAAATCTTACTTGCCAGAACTTTTTTGTCATTCCATTCACATCCATAATGTGTTACTAGATCAGAACCATAATTGTACGTTTTTCCTTACCAGAAGTTAAATTAATCATACAAAAGCTTGACATCGCTTTTAAGTGCATTTAATACTAGTAAGTTAGGGTTCAAGCTGGACTTTGGGCTAAATTACCTTTCGCCAGACAGAAAAGGGCGAAGTTGTCAAAAAAAGGGAGAAGCAGGTGTAGAAAGTTCTAAATAGTCACTTTAAACTAATGTTTTTGCATATTTTCATGTCAGACGATTAAAATATTGATAAAATAGAATAAAAAGTTTATAAAAATAGTAAAATGTTCTTTTTTTGCTTCACCAGTTGTTGTATAACATTAAATGGCAACATCAAAAATAGGATAGTCGAAAATTGGCAACAGTTTTTATAGCAGAAGACTGCTTTTTATAGATCTATGTGATACAGTATTGAATTAGAATGATTCATTTTATTAGTAATGGACCTAAATACAATCACTGAGTTATAATTTGCTTTAGATTGGGCTACAAAAATTCACTTTTTCGCTTGTTTTTCAAGGATCTTGTGTGAATTTTTGGCTGGAATTCCATTAAATATCAATGTAATTTCTGGTATTTATGATCATCAAATTAGCACTATCATTGACTAGTGAACATACAACTTCTTCTGTCTTTCCACCTTCCTCTTTAAAGAAAAAATTGACACAAAAGTCAATTTATACTTTGATTATTAATGCAATATATTGAAACATATGGGTGTGTGGGAATGTCATGAAATCAATGCAAGACTCTAAGGCAGCTATTTCACCTTAAACACCCCCTAGTGTGGACCCTGTAAGTATTCAAATTCTGAAACATATGTACATTGTAAAAAAGCTGACAAGCAAGCAGACAACTCCAATTTCATAACAATGGATATGTAATTCTCCCTTGATTAGAAAAGTTTTTTTGACCAGCTGTCTGAGTAGTTGACAGTACATATTGGTAATGATCGATACACATTTTGTGCTTTGAATTGCTTAAATTCAAGACATGGCTTGAGATTAATTTCTAGGTATGCTTGAAGTCCCATGGTATAGCATGAAACACTATGTGACTTTTAAACTACTTTACTTCTAATGAACCAAATCATGTTTTTTTTTATGACATTCTATTTCATGTTGTTTTTTTTTAATTGTAAAGTGAATATAGTTTTTAGTAGTGTTTATTATTCTAGTTTGTTGACTTGTGTCTGCTTGATAAATATGATTCAAAGATTCATGTCCTTTAATACAGAAGAGAACTTTAATTTGATGTGAAACTAACAGTGCCATATGATTGTAGGGAACCTTTATTCCAGTAACACTTGTAAGTAACAACAGAATTATTATAATGCAGCATAAATTTATATTATGTTAGATGAATAAACAAATAAATATATACTAAGAACATAACAACAGCAACTTCTACTACCGCTTCTACTACCATTACTATTTATAAAGGCAACTTCTCTACAAAACAAGAAAAATGTTATATAACTGATTTTGGTTTATGCTATTCACAAAACCTTTTAATGTTAATTTTTAGTTCTACGGGTCATAGACCAGAAGAACTTATGGGATGGTCATTTGTCTGTTGTCCAATGTCCATCCTCCGTCCATCGTTAGCACAAGTTTGTTATAGCTACTCCTCCTAAACTACTTGGAGGATTGCCATGAAACTTTACACACACATTCATCCCATGGTCTAGTTGGAAATGGTGCCATTTGGACATCCAATATGGCCAGCACTGTGGCCATCTTTTGAAAATAATGCTATAGCTACTCCAGAGGAATGGATGGTCACATCAACATGGTGTTTTCACTAAAAGACTTCTTATGAGATCTAGTTGGTCCTAAATGAAAATGGTGCCTATCTGATGTCCAGTATGGCCAACACAGCAGCCATCTTGAAAATCTTGTTATTGCTATTCTTCCTGAACTGAAATTCATATTGACAACGGGTTTTCACCAGGAGACTTCTTATGATGTCTAGTTGGTCCTAAATGAAAATGGTGCTAATATGATGTCCAAAATGGGCACCACAGATTCCATCTTGAAAATCTTATCGCTACTCCTCCTGAATGAAAAGTAATATTGCCATGGGGTTTTCACCAGAAGACTTCTTATGATGTCTAGCTGGTCCTAAATGAAATTGTGCCAATCTGATGTCCAATATGGCTACCACAATGGCCATCTTGAAAATCTTGTTATCACTATTTCTTCTAGATGGTTGGTCATATCAACATTGTGCTTTCACCAAAAGATTCTTATGATGTTTAGTTGGTACTAAATGGAAATGGTGACAGTCTGATATCCAATATGGCCACCCTGGCACTCATCTTGAAAATCTTGTCATCATTACTCCTCCAGAACAGAAAGTCTTATCAACACTTGGGATTTCCACCAGAAGACTTCTTATGATGTCTTGTAGGTCTAAATGAAAATGGGGCCAATCTGACATCCAATATGTCCACTGCAGCAGCTAATTTAAAAGTCTTGTTATCACTGAATAATATCAGAGATGGTTTCAACACTCAGGAGTTAAAAGGATAAAATGGACATATATAGATTTCCTGGAAATTCTTTTCAGCCAGTAGAGCATCAGTCCCTTTGAGGGACTCTTGTTTCATATGCTATAAAGCGACAGCTGAAAATAAATTCCAACAAAAATTACAAGTGACGAGGGATAGGAGGTTAGAAATCATAGGCTTATGTGTTAAAAATTCACAGAAATATTTGTTTCGCAATTATAAATTTCCCAATTCAGGGACAGGGGGCTCCAAAATTTTATGTTCGAATCATCCCTGGGGGTGACATAGTTTGAAGTTACAACAAAGTTACCAGTCAGCTAGTGTCATCTCTGAAATAAAAGTAAAGTAGAATACTGTCACTGTTGGTCAAGGATCATGCCTTTAGCTGCTTTGTGGTGATAATATGTTTAATTTGTGACTCTTTGTATTGTATTACAACCTTCCTTTTGTCAGGTGGAGACAGAAAGTTTTTGCCCTCATGGTTCAACTTAAGTCTTATGATATCACCCAAATGAAGGAAGAACAGAACTGGAAGCAGAAGGTATTGTTTAAATTGTTCAGACACCACCATCATTTTATGCCTGTTTCACTTAATAGAATTATATTGTACCATTAATATGGTTAAAAAATAAATACATCCGGTTATTTTCACATAGGGAGATTTTGTTGAATTTGGTTCCTTGAGGTGTTGTTTTATTTGGTAATTCCTTACCATTATATCAATAAATATATACCAGGAAAAGATTTCACCAATGGAAATTAAACCTTGACCTAAGTCTGAAGCCCAGTAATCTGACTGGATGAAATTTAAGTGTCGTCCAGGTTTTGACAAAATCAGATATATTAGACCTCTGGCAATAAAGGTTTGAACAATCCATTCACCATACCATCTATGTAGGATGTTGCATTGTACATAAATTTCCCATGACTACCCAAGCTTTATATTGACATACCTTATCAAGCAGCCTTGCTGACTAACACAAGATTGTGCCACCCTCCACAGCAGTTTCAGTGCTAGTGAAAGAAATGCTGTAACTTCTTAACTAGCCATGTAGCCCACAAATTTCCCATTCAGGTTGTCTCCAGCTACATATAGTGCAGGTGCAGCCAGTGGGCTTGGTTATTTCTAGCCTATGTATACATGTAACATGTTAGACCTTGCTTTGCTTAGTTGTTTAAGTAATGAATATCAATACCACCCTATCGCAGATTTGTAAAATTGATAAAGAATGGAGTGGAGTTAAATTGACCAATAATATCAGCATAAATTTAACAAATTGAGCATGTGTGTGTTTGTCTGCATTTGTGTGTGTGAGAGAGAGAGAGAGAGAGAAACAGACAGACCTGTCAACCCTTACAATTTGACCGTAAGTCTTATGGAAATGACCCTTAAAATATGGACTTATGGAATAATACAAAAAAAAAACAGAAATATGATTTTTGCAGTAAAATCCTGATACTGGCTTGTTCGTGTTTGATTCAGATCTGGGTTTTATATTAGATTCAATGGAGTTTGTCAGGGAACCAGACTAACTTTACAGGAGTACCTCAGACACTTTAAACTGCACATAGAAAACATCTGCATAATCAAGCTGTTGCTTATAGAATTTTCTAAAAATGGCGTCCAACAAACGATACATGTTCAAGACAGAAGGGACAATAAGCCTCTTAAAAAGTTTAAATAGTCAGTACAGAAGAAAAAAAAGGAATATTCAGATTCTTTGGGGAAAAAAGCAGGAAGGGCAACGATTACATTTATTGGACATATGTGTTGATTTGAGTATGTCTCATAGAGAGTTGATTGCCTTTGCCATGTGAAATTGGGAAAAAAAAGAAGCCGAAAGGATTACGTCAAGTTGAGAGATAGCAAGAAGCCATTGAACTCCATAGGGTTTGGAATTGCAGTTTGTGAACCTGTACAGTAGGTAATAAAGGTTTAAGTGTAATTTACAAACATTTTAGTTGAACATAATGTTTACTATCGCTGCATCAGTCTCCGATCACACTTCTGAACTTTTTAAATGCATGTTTTCCAACTTGACAATAGCAGTACATGATATTTTGTTACACCTGACTGAAAATTGGTCTAACTTATGGATAAATATCGACTGTTTTACTGAGAAGGTCTTGTTAGGGTTGCCAGGTCTGGAGAGATAGAGAGAGAAGGAGGGGTCAGTAGATTTAAAATTTCAAACCCACATTCGAGTATAATACTCATCAGAATTTCACATATATTTTATAAATACAAAGTACTGGCAACTGATAGTGCAATTTTATGCCAGTGTAACTTTATTAATGTAAAGTATTTAAATTTCTTTTTGTTTAGCCATTTCCTATCTACAGTGGTGGGTGTGTGAAAATATTTGTGATAAATAATAAAGAAGTGACTATTTTGACCTCTAGGCATCAAGTCCCCTGTTTTAAAGATGGATAATTTTATAAACATTTGAATGTATATATTTATTGTCAAAAATTTGGTACGGACATGGCCATATTGCAGCCATACGAGCCAAAACAGCCTTGAAATTATTTCAGACATGGTACATATAATAAAGCCTAATCTCCAAATAAATAAAACATGTCTTTTTATGTACTGATATTGTTATTATTAATATATCATAAAAATGAGTTCATGATTTTTGTTGTTAATTGCATTCATCACTTCATTTATGTCGCATTTGAAATCGAGAGATAGTGGAAAGTGGGGGGGAGGGGTCAAAAACTACCTGATCTACATGCTCAAAAGCGCTTTGGAACTGTTGATAAACAGTATATATGGAAATATGCAACATTGTAGTGACAAATATTTGATAACAGCAAAATATGTCAGTGTATCATAGGCTTTGAGTCTCTTGGCAGATATTGACTGTAATATAGAAATATTCTAAAATATCTTACCTCGTTGCAAAATGTCTGGATGGAATTTTGTGAATTTTATCATCCTTTGTAAAATTTATTTTGGTTGTATTGATTTATCTCTGCATATTTTGTCTATGAAAATGATAATGTCAAATTCTAAAACATGATGCAATGTTTGACCTTCAGCTAAAGGAGAGATTACATGTAGATCATGCTAGGTAGTTAGGATGTTACAGTGTTTCTTTTACTAGCTTCAAAATTAATGTGGTGGATGGCAGAGTATTGAGTCAACCAGTTTGCAAGGTTTATTTACAGGGTATGCCAATATGAAGCTTGCATAATCATGGGAAATTTAAGTGTGACACAATGTCCTACATTATTAGTAATGTCAATGGAATATTTTAACCTTTATCCCACAAGTATAAGTCCAGGCCTCGCCATCATAACACTTTACTCAACAGTTCAAGTAATGAGTATTACTTCAAACTTGAAAGCCTTACTTAAAATTGATAAATCCAGCATTATGATTGGCCAGAATATTTTCAAATAAGATTTGGAGTCGAGTAAAGTTATTTGACCGAGGACCCACACCTGAAATTCATACAACTTTTAAAGTAAAAGACTCAGAATTTTACTCAAAGCTTTCATTCTCTGAAATTATATTTCCATTGCTTCAAGATAAAGCTTGAAAAATTTTCATGAATATTTACATAAGCAACATTGGCAGATCTGAAATTTTTAATTAGTTATCTTCAGTAGCTTCTTGAAGATATTTTATCTCAAAAGTTTGAGTAAATTCTCAGTCTTATAATTGAACGTTTTATGAATTCAGGGCCAGGTAAATATCATGTGTTTTTTTAGCGTAGCATCATTTGTTGAAGGATATGCCACTATGGCCAGCAAGATGCCAAGTTTTCATATTTTTTTTATTATATTGCAAAAGAGAGAGAGAGAGCTATTATTCCTTTCTGTATTTCCATGTAATTTGGAGTTTTCCACTCTTATGTTCTTCCTTATCTAATTGATCAATCCATTACAAAAAGAACTAAATTTATTTACTCTAAATTTATTTACTCCAGATTCTTATTTTGAAAAATACAGTTGTGTAATGTTTTCCTGATAGTATTATGAACTTGTTATGATCCTGAATTTTTATTATAATTGCTCATTGATCACTAATTAAATAAAGGTTTTTGTCCTCTTCAAATAAACATTCTACACATATGTACTCTCCTAAAAGTCAAGTCTAATTGCAAGCTGCACAGACCCAGCTCTGCCTGCACATTATACAATGGCAGATCTGGGTCTATGCAGTTTCTTAGGAATAATAAGTACAACAAATAACATATACCCTGATGTGTCAGTACATTATGCAGCAGCAGATCAGGGTCTGTGTTTTTTGCAGTTGGAGTTGACTTATAAGCAAGTACATATGGTAGATACTGACAGATGAAGTATTAGATAGACAGATTGACATAAATGTATTCATACATGGTGCATATAATACTATCTTTTACATCATTTAAAACTTTTATCTTAACACACATTGATTGTAAGAAAGGTATGTACCACAGAATTTTCACCTGTTTGCATGGTTCTGCTAAATAATAATATTTTATTTTCACTGGGCTACTCACATTATGGCTGTAACATTTACAAAAATATCTCAATTAACCGAAATGATGCCGTTTAATCAAAACGATGAGAAACTCAACCTTTTCCTCTATCTACACATTAGGCTTACTGGACGGCTGACAGTTATTATAATGTACGTGCTGTACTTTGTTCAGCTTGTGATTGTTTTATTTGCTGTACATCTTTTACCGCTTATTATCACAGGATTCAGCATGTAAGATATGTCTTTGTTGAATATATCTGACAATTTAGGTAAAACATTCCTAGGATAGTTGTGATATTGTTTCCAACTGCTACAAGTATGTATATGATGAAAATATAATGCAACCAGATGTACTGCCTAGACTTGCACATAGGATGCTTTTGATGGATCTTCAGTGACTAAAAAACCCTGCAGTGGCTTACAAAATTGAAATGGTGTTTCTTTAAACTATAACGTTTCTAATCAAATGTTGTTAACCAACATGTGTTTCAAAGGTAAATAATGTGGTTTAAAGAAATTTGCATTACCAGTAAATCAATCTGATATGTAAGGTTGTGTAATGTGCAGTACAACCAATACTAGTCAACTTCTGCTTTTTCCTAGTGATGCCACATTCAATTTGAAAATCATACATACTTTAAGAAAAGAATTAACAGAAAAATCCTACTAAATAATCCTCTTAAGTAGAGATATGGAAATTTATAATTTAACTGGAATGGGTAGTCCTTGTGTCACTGATAGCCACATGCATGTTCATTTACACCTTTACCAATTTTGTAGTAAACAGGTAGTAAACTAAACTAAGCAGTTTACACATGTAAATGTTGCAGTCATAACTTGCATACAAGTCACATGCAAAGTTTCAGGAAAATCGCAATAATTATTGTATATCCGAGTAGTGTGATTTGCCTTTCAGACAAATTGGACATTGGGGCATAGTATATTTAATTTATGTATAAATGTAATCATATCTATATATTTATACCAGTCTGCAATATCAGGTAATCAAATTTCCCCTCTGTATGAAATTCTTGGAAGAAACATTGCTGTTGCTATGCTTATAACTCAACAAATTCATGTATGTTTTGGATGCAAAAGTTTGAAATATATTTAAAGTAAATTTAAACAGGTCACTGTGACTAAAGTCATAATTGGGAGGTGGGGGTGGGGGAGACAAATAAATTGTGGGATTGGTAATTCTAGTTAAACTTTATCTAGAAATTTCATAGAATTTTTGTATTCACGGGTAGCTTTGCTTGATTGCTTATACAAGACATTTTGTTTACAAAGTCAATATCAAAGATATCTGCAGAATTTTCTACCTCTTGGATTGAATGATAATGTATATTTTAGGTTGCAGATTTAGAAAGAAAGTTGTCAACTGCTACCAATCAAATTGATCAATTGTCCCATGCCCTGTCAGATAGGACAGCAGAGCTGAACATGGAAAGAAATGCAAATTCAGTAGGTTTTACCTTTTGTCATGTAATTTCTGTCTTTTTGAAAAAAGGGTTTGCTTTTTTCAAGTATCTTTTAACACTGTTACTTGAGATCCTGTAAAAAAAACAAAACAAATGACATTTAGTTTTTGTTAGCTCTACTGGTCAAAGACTAGACAATGTTTATGTGATGGCCAGTTGTCCATCATTCATCTGTTGGCACACTTTTGTTATTGCTACTCCTCCTAAATTACTGGGAGGATTGACAAGAAACTTTGCACACACATTCATCACATTGTCTAGTTGGTCAGAAATGAAAATGGTCTCCCCAAGGCATCCAGTATGGTCACTTTGGTGGCCATCTTGATAATGTTGTTATCGCTACTTCTTCTGAATGTATGGTTGTATCAACATGGGGCTTTCATTAAAAGACTCCTAGATGATCCAAAATGAAAATGGTGCCGATATGACCTCCAACATGGCCGCCACGATGGCCATCTTGAAAATGTTGATATCATTACTCCTCTGGATGGTAGTATCAACATAGGGGCTTCACTGAAAGACTTCCTATGTAATTGATCCTAAATTAAAATGGTGCTGACCTCCAGCATCTTGAAAATCTTACTGTTGCTTCTCTTGAACAGATGGTCAAATTGATATGAGGTTTTTGCTGAAACACCTTATGCTAAATTTAGTTGGTCCTGTTTGAAAATGGTGCATATATGGCCTCACAAAATGGATGTCTTGGTGGCCATCTATAACATCTTCCCTGAATGAATGGTTGTATTGACATAGACTTTCCACAGAAATACTTAATATCATATGTAGTTCATTCTGAATGAAATTGGTGGCAGTCTGATGGCAGCCATCTTGAAAATCTTGTTATTGCTTCTTCTTCTGAATCTATGGTCAAATAAGCATGAGGTTTTCATTTTAACATTTCTTGCAGTGTGTAGTTGGTCCTAAATGAAAATGGTACTAATGTTACCTCCCAGGATGGATGCTTTGGTGGCCATCTTGAGAATCTTTTATTGCTACTCTTCCTAAACAGAATACATAGAGTTTTCACTGAACGATATGTAGTTGGTCCTAATTGAAATATTTCCTGACCTCTAAAATGGATGCCTTGGTAGCCATCTTGAATAATAGACATTGTTTTTTAATTAAAACACTTTTCAGATATATAGTTGCTCCAGCAAGATAATGGTGCCAACCTGGCCCCAACATGGCAACCATAATGGCCTTCTTAAAAAATTATATGATGAATTCAGTATGCCAGAATTTCAGCTCTATTTGACATGCTGTTACAATTTAAAGTGACCAAACAAAAGCTAACAGTGAAGAAAGGTAGCATGCCACGTGAGAAGTATGCATGATGGTTTTTCTTTTTGACATGTTCACTAAGGAAGGAAATTTGACAAGCTTGTCAGAGAAAAAATTTAGCTGTAAATTTTAACCATCTTGAATATCAAGTCAATAACCAAAACTTTTGTTGGCAGTAATTCACTGAATTGACATTTACTAAATGTAGGTAATATTAATTTCTCAGTCAGCGAAAAACACAGCATGATAAATATGAAAATTCTTCACATGTTAAGAAAGATCATTTTTATTCAGTTACTTTTTCTTTTTAAATATCCCAACTAAAACTTATATGCCTTCTCCCTTAACAGTGCAAGATATTCTCATTTCACACAGCCATAGTCTTGTATTTCAGAATTTAGGACATAATTGTTGCAATTACTCAATTTATAACAGTAAAACTACCATTAACATCTCAGATGAGCTAATACTAGAGTGTTATCCCATTATTTTTCTCTATCCTATCTATTTCCATATATACATGGTATTGACTGTAATTGCAAAAGCTATAAAGATATACTCATATTCCCATTGCTTATTCCAGAGACTACAGCAAGAGCTGTCCGAGGCTCAACAACTAGCCTTGTGTCTGGATGATCGGCTGGTTGACAACAGGCACACCAGTCAGCAGCTACAAGCCATTGCTGAAAGGTCAGTTTTTGCAAAACCACATTAGTCCTGTAGTTGCAAATTACCAACAATTACCCCAATCAAGGCAGTTTGACCTAATGGCTGGTACTCTAAATTGAGAAATAGGATGGTGTAAATTCAAGTCAGGCTTTGACTATTGCTCTTGCATTCATGAGCAAGGCTCATAACCTAGATTTATATATTCAGTTTAGAACAAAACAATGCATTCTAACTTCTTCTCAGGGCTTAGCATCCAATCATTTGACATCCCATCCATGGAGAATCTTGTAATCTTTGTTATTTCAAGCCATGAAAGCTTGAATAAACTCCAGCCATTTGATCAACTAATAGCCAGGAAAGGACTTTGAGCAGCTAATAGCCAGGAATAGCCTTTGAGCAACTAATAGCCAGTAGAGGACTTTGAGCAACTAATAGCCAGGGGAGGACTTAGAGCAACTAATAGCCAGGGGAGGACTTAGAGCAACCAATAGCCAGGGGAGGACTTGGAACAACTAGCCAGGGGAGGACTTGGAGCAACTAGCCAGGGGAGGACTTAGAGCAACTAATAGCCAGGAGAGAACTTTGAGCAACTAATAGCCAGGGGAGGACTTTGAGCAAATAATAGCCAGGAGAGGACTTTGAGCAACTAATAGCCAGGGGAGGACTTAGAGTAACTAATAGCCAGGAGAGGACTTTGAGCAGCTAATAGCCAGGAGATATATTTAGGATATAATATTATGGTCATGTAATTCATTGTACACAGATGTTTGTGTATTTAGGATACAATATTATTGTCATGTAATTCCTTGTATACAGTATGTGTTAGTGTATTTAGGATACAATATTATTGTCATGTAATTCCTTGTATACAGTATGTGTTAGTGTATTTAGGATACAATATTATTGTCATATAATTACTTGCACACAGATGTTAGTGTATTAAGGATATAATATTATGGTAATGTAATTCATTGTGCGCAGATGTTTGTTTATTTAGGTTACAATATTATTGTCATGTAATTCAATATACACAGGTTTTAGTGTATTTAGGATACAGTATTATTGTCATGTAATTATTTTACACAGGTGTTAGTATATTTGGTCACAGCCAACTAATTCATTATGTATTACAGAACCAGCCTATGTGTGGCAGTATATTAAATACCATATTTCAAAGAATGAAGGTCGCTGATTGGCTGAATATAATAATCAGAATAAATTAATGTAATTTTTTGGAAGGAGCCTATATATGGGTGAATTGTATGCAATAGAAGGCTTGAACTGTAAACCATTTAAGTTTATTGATGTCGAAGTACAGGTACTATATGTTAATGTGGAGATCTCACCGGGCTGAATTTTTATAGTATATAATTTTCATAATTTTAAAACTTTCCACTTGGATAGATTGTTCAGAGGATGTAAGCATATTTTGCAAATTTTACCACAAAAGTATAGTAATGTCGCCAGACATAAACATTACGGTCTATGATAACTGAATTAGTTGTTTGTGCCCATTTACAATACAGTGTTAATGTCAAGTAATTCCTTGTACACAGATGGCAATACAGACAAATGTTTGATATTATTTAAATATATGCAGATTTGTAGTTGTATAATTTGTATTCTTCCCAAGTGTAAATCTAGGGCTTACATTGGTTTAACTAAAAAAATAAAATTAGCCTAGAAAAATATGGAAAGAGGACACTATTGCACTCTTCTATCAAACTAATGTTTTTGTAATAGGCATAAACAGTAGAAATAACTTTAAAATCAACATTTGTGATAATTTGGTAGCTTCTGATGCCATCAAATATGCAGTTATGATTTCACCCCTAACCATGCAAATGTAAGACTCTAGGCAATGAGTCAAATTCTAGCTTTTTTAAGCTTCAAACCATATACTGCATCATTTCATAAGTTTTGAGACTAAAAGCTATGAAGAGATTAGTGAATTTATTCCATATTTCACCTGAAAATGTAGTAGTCACCTAATTTCAGGACCATCACCTATTTTCAAGGTTACAATCTAATGATATTAAGTTAAGTTATGCAGCAGTTTCTCAGATGCAGGTAGAAATTTTTTAATATTTTTATAAAGTACAAAGGGTATTATGTCAGTAGTATTTAACTTGCACAGACAGTAAAACAGCAGTTGTTGATGAACTTATTTTGACAGTACAAAATTTGACCTCTCACTCACATCTCCCTATTTTCCCATTACTTTATACTATTTAGACAGGAGGGAGAAGTTTTTTTGCCCGAAACTTTGAATCCAGCATGACCCCTGGTTTTTATATCACAAAGTAATAGATTAGAGATAGATCTGAGACTTGTAGGCCATCATCTAATCTTCTCACTTCAGTCTGTTTAACATCATTTATTATGATCTTTTTGTAAGAATTATTCTATTCTTTATTAAAGTGTGGGAATGAAGTTTCAAGAGAACTTTGATGCTCTACACTCAATGTTGACAACTATGAAGACATATGGACAGAGGATCAGCTTTGCAAGTAGTAGAGTAGAAATGCTTCAAGGTTGGTAGTGGAAAATATATTTCACACTGATACCCAAACTTTGGATCTACTACCTATTTTTCAAAACATAAACAGAAAGATGAGAGACAAAGACCTTGGTAAAATGCAGCAGATTACATGTAAAATGTAACATTTTCCAGACAAAAGTTTGATGTTGCCCTACATAAAATGTTAGAAAGTGTTGTTTGAATTGTATGAATTCTAGCCACTTTTTAAGAAGGTACACATGTTACTAAACTCGGAACTGGTGTTTGAAGAATGAAAGAAAAAAAACACGAAGAGAATATAATGTATTCGGAGATTTATGAAAGTAGAGGATGAATTTTCTCCTTAGTGAAGGAACTTTGCTTTGTAGAGTGATTATGTTTTTAAGAAAATGGAAATACTCCATGTTTGCATACATTGATATTTGCCGTAATAGTTTTACTGAATCATCTTTTTATGTGCCTGCCGTATGGTAGAGTGTATCATGTTATGAGACCCATCCATCAATCCATTTGTCTGTTCCCAATTTTATTTTTGCTAGAAGTGTAATGATTCATCGATGCACATCAGTACCACATTATTTCTTTCTACCAGTGCACATATTGGCAGAAGTCAGTAATTTTTTATTCATTGTGATGCAGTAAGATTTCTCCATCAAATGTATTACCTGATCACATTACATTAGGATAACTTTCTCTGCTACCACCAAATCCAGCCCTCCTGAAAAGATGAAAAATGTCTTTCTGTCTATAAAGGGAAGCAACTGTTACAGGTTAACTCCCCTTTCTACCCGCTAGGTGGTTACCATTATACACGGATGTACCAGTTTTTAATTTTGCTGACATGCTGTAAAGACGCACTCCATAGAGTCCATTTAATCTTATACTCCAATTTCATAATCCATCTTTTATTTTCAGTGGTATAGTAAGTCTACATGTTGCTTTATATGGTGCATACAACATTTTTGTAAATTCTAGTGAATTTATTCATATTTTTGCAATTTTGTACCATTCGTTATTGTGTTGTTTCGATAATGTGGTTTACATTAGTTTATTTATACATACATTTGTTTTATGCACCTGTTTGTTCCTCTTCATTACAGAGATGACAACCAAGTGCAAGAAGTGTAAACGATTTATGGTTGTGGAGGATGGACATGAGACTTGTCTATGCATACAATTGCTTGTTGGCACACACATTTAATGTGTGTGCACTTTGGTCAGAAATACTTGGTCCAGCATTTTGAAAAAGCAGCTCAAGGGCCACAGAAACAAGCATGCTCCAGTACATCGTAGCAAGACTTTTAACATACACCTCATATCTGAATTGTTGATTAGTCTCGTGCCAGATGTCGAGATGCCCTCTCCACCCTCCATGCAGATGCAGAAACAGCACCAGAATATACCGTATCGGTGAATACAGTAGAATCGTTGATTAGTCTCATGGCAGATGTCGAGATGTTCTCTCCACCCCCCATGCAGACAGAAACCGCGCCAGAACATACTCTATCTGTGAATACAGTGGAAAGCATTGGAATTGCATATAATCAGTATGACTCAAAAGACTTTGTTGTCGATATGTCAGTGAGTAGAATGGTGTTTATATAATGTAATCCCACTGAGGATAAGTCTAGGACCCCATTAATGAGACATGAGGGCTCACAAACAAATTGGACCACGCCCATGAGGCATGAGGGCATGCAATCAATATCACCCCACCTATGAGGCATGAGGGTTTACAGTAAAATTTGACCTCAAGAGGCGTTAGTGTGTAAAAGTATCATTTACCCCGCCTGTGTATGAAAATATTAAGAAAACAAGCAGGATATGAAGATTTGCAATTTAACCAATACAGTAGGGACCGACATTCCATACCAATATTATACAGATGGACACTCCGTGCCGAACATACTGCACCAGCCGGCCTGATCACAAGGCATATATTGTCTTTGGTATGCTGTTCTGACTGCTGACCAACCGGTCCAGCCATACGAATGAGCTACGTATGATTACAATGGTCAGGAGTCTGTTATCTCCAACTAGCGAGCCGTCTGTCCAGACAGACCGCATAGCCGGCCAGCCATACCAACCATACCACACCAGCTGACCAGACTGCAAGGCATATACCTTATTTTAATATGTCGTGCTGACTGCCGACCAACTGGTTCAGCTGTACAAACGAGCTATGTACTGGCGAGCTGGACAACTGATCGATCGGACCAACCATTCCTATGAAATTCATTGTGAAGCTGCATTACTTACGGAGCCATCCAACTAAGCCTAACTGGCTGTGCCGGACCAGCATTCCATAATGTGATCACTACTGACGGCATATCCAATGGGCAAAATAATGATGCATGCTGATGATACTTCATTTCCCGTTGATGAAGGTGAAAAAACGGAAATGCCAGAACATGCTGATCTGTCAATGGAATAGATGGAATTTCATGGCAGCAATACAGGAAATCTGTAGGATTTTGTCTCCATCAGAATGCCCACTTCCACCTTCAATCAGTTCTACCTACAAGGTCAATGCCTTGGTAGATGTAGATGACGCAATCAACAGTTCGTCATTCAGAATCTTGCCACAATTGTTAAAGATTGCAAACATTACCGGGCATCTCTTGGAGCATTTCTGATCCCAGTAACGCAAGGGTTATAATGCTCTTTTTTAATCATCTGGGAGGTAATGTGGGCATACACCTTCCCTCCATCAGTTTATGAAGATAATTAAGAAATGAGGGGCACAGACTGCAATAGCTCTGATTGCCCCACCAAGATCAAACATTCTGGATCAACAATCTGCTCGATTTGGCGACCGACGTACCCAGACGAGTCATAGCGACCTCCACTCAACTCAAACAGTCAAGATCGCCACTATTCCATCCATGTCCAAAGAAACTCCTCCTTCACTACTCGCTCCTTTCAGGGATGTCCTGATCAAAAAGGAGTTTGGAGCTACAATTGTGGAGAACATCGCAACAGCTGAAGATCCTCCACTTTGAGGACATACAAGGGGAAATTGTGTGTTGTCAGTGATTGGTGTCACAACAATGACGTCACACCACTCTCTGCACCCATTCCCCAACAGTGTACTTCTTTCTCTTTCTCTTTGAAGACAATAAATTAGTACCTATCACAATCACGGGATTCTGTTCCATGATCTCAGACATGTTCAGGCTACGTGGAAGAGATGATGTTGGCTGCAACAAGCTAATCTCCAACTTGTGGTCCAATTTTGACATATCCAGACCATGCCCACTAACATTATTCCCAAATGAAATCTCTCCAGGGTTTTGACAAGGCCAAACTGTCTAAGTTTAAGCAAGCGTCTTCCCCCCACACTGAAGCAGCTATCATACATGACTTCAAATTTATGATAATGCTAACTTCAACATGCAGAGTGAGTGAGCTACATAGGATACCCATAGATCTGAACTACATGCAGTTTGATCCTGACAGTTCAGTCCTTCTAATGACACAACCTGGTTTCCTTACTAACAACAGCTTGCTGTCACTACTCAACCAAGAATAACTATTTGCTCCTTCTCCTTGATCAATCTGTCAAGAGATGTAAAGCTGCAGGACCCTGTATTTACCCTCAGATGTTACCTGAAGTGCATGGACAATATCCACATCAACTGTAAAAGACAATTCCTATCACTGAAGGCAGAAATGCAAGACATAACACCACAAGCGCTGGCCACTTGGCTGAAGGGAGTTATTAAATCAGTGTACTCTGAACTCTCATAGGATCAGGTACACTAATGAACATTTCAGCTCACGAAATATTAGTGACTTCCATGAGCCTGGCCTTGAACATAATGTCTCAGTTTGGGACATAGTGGAGTCAGCTGACTGGCATGCCCAGTCTGCTTTTTTTAGCTTTCATTTGCATGACATGGCCTCGCTAAGGAGAGAACTGAATCTTGTAGGGTTAGTGGTAGCTGCACAGAGAGTGACCACTCCCCATTCATGAAAGCACAACCTTAGACCCAGGCATGAATTTGCCACTTTCACTGGATTCGCCTGGGAAATTTTTGATGGTTAAACAATAATCAAGTGAGGAATCCCAAATAAATCTCCCACGCATGTGTATAAACAAATTGTCTCTGTTTTGCTAAACTTACATGAGGAGAAGTTCATCCTTTTAGTAGAGCAATCATGTCCTACTGGGTGACACCGGTAGAGGTAGGATGCTCAGCATTTCCTCCTCTTACCTATTCTCCTGATGTAATGTGATCATGTAATGTATTTGACAGAGAAAGCAAAGTTTTTAGTAAATTATATTCTCTGATAATACTTACCTAATCACATTACAATAATCCCTCCCACCTTTTCCCGCAAAGCGAGCATCCTTTAAGGTTTCACTCAAATTTAAAAAAACTGGCACATCCAGGTATAGCAATAACAACCTAGCAGGTAGAAAGGGGAGTTAACTTGTAAGAGTTGTTTCCCTTTGTCTACATAATATATAGACAGAAAGACGTTTTTCGTCTTTCTGGGAGGACTGGATTTGGAGGTAGCAAAGAAGGTTATCCTTATGTAATGTGATTAGGTGATTATTATCAGAGGAACATAATTTACTACAAAATTTGCTATCATGCACAATGCATATAAGAAATATAAATGACAAAAAAGGCTGAATTGTTTTCTCCTGTTTTACTATGAACAGAGAATTATCTATAATTAGAGCAACAATAAGCAGTGAACATATCCAAATAATGTTAAATGAGGTACAAGGTTATGTACCAGCTGAGCATCTAAAATTTTGCTAGTCTTGGCCACCAAGAAGTTTGCCATGCTCTCTGCAGACTCGAATATTTCCTGCATCATGATCCATATCACATTGCAAGTTCAATATTGCAATGTGTATTAGGTCAAAGTCTCCAAACCAATACATATTATTTCTGTTGCTATGTATTGTTATGTTTATCTCACCATTGATTTCTAGATTATGGACAGGTCAAGTTTCTGCACAATAACTAGAATTCTCCACCATTGCCAAATTTTGTAAGTAGCTTGCATTTGGGGCAAGGAAGAAACCTATCTATTTTGGGCTCAAAAGGCCAAATGTCAAGGTCACAGTGACTGAAAGAAGAAGACGTGTTTCCACACAATAACTTCACTTGTATACCAGTTACCTTGACCAAACTTTATAAATGGCTTGCATTTGAAGTAAGAAAGACACCTATTGATTTTGAGCCCAAAGGTCATGGTCACAGAGATTGGAAGAAAAAATGGTTTCCACATGATATCTTGAGTTTTTAACACCAACTTTGACCACACTTTGTGGACAGCTTGCATTTGAGATAAGGAAAACACTACTCATTTTTAGATCAAAAGGTCAAGGTTATATGGACTGAAAGTAGGACGAGCAATTTACACAAAACTATTTAAGTTGTGTACCACATGTCTTGACTAAACTTTGTTCATGGCTTGCATTTGAGACAAGTAAGACACCTGTTGATGTTGGAGTTAAAGGGTCAAATGTCAAGGTCAGAGGGACTCCAAGAATGAAGATGGTTTTCACAAAATAATTTAAGTACTATGCCTCAAACCATGACCAAACTTTGTGTAAGGCTCACATTTGAGACAAGAAAGTTACCTATTGATTTCAGGGTAAGTAAGTCAATGGTCATGGACACCGAGATTGACAGAAGAAGAATTGTTTCCACAAAATAAGTTGAGTTCTGTATCTTTTACCTTTACCAATGAAATGTCTTGTTTCATTTAGTATTTCTGGGCAACATCGCTTAGCAAACTGTGACATAGTATGCAAGTTAAATGGGTGTTACATCTTTTAGTACCTGAGTATCTGACCAATGTAAGACTGTTTTACATAAAAGAAATATGGTAATACTATTAACCATGTGGTGGGTTTATAATGTATCATGTACGGTACTCTTGTTTTCAGCACAGTTTGCTAGACGAGAGGCTTTGTTGAAACTGCAACTAGAGAAAGGAGTTGAAGAACCTTTACACAAACATACAGTAAAAATTGAGGAAGTCAAGATTAATAGGTACAGTGTCCATAAGTATATTTCAGTCCGGATTCATTCATGTATTACTGAAGCCGTATACCCCAGTGGTTGGCATGATGCACTCAGAATCAAGAGGTCATGGGTTCAAGTCCCAACATGGTCAGTGCTGTGTGCCTTTAAACAAGGCACGTGACTTTGCTTTCTTAAGTTGGCCCAGCTATGTATTAGCACCACAAGATTGTCTACATGGGCATCAGGATCCAATCAGGATCCACCATATTGCAGACATCTTTTGTGGACATAAAATCTAGCAATTTTGTCCAAAAATTCATAATTTTGCAATTTATGTTTTAGTGACTGCAGATTTAGGAAGGTTAGAATATATAAGATTATACATTTTAATCGGATTTATTTTTGTGATCTCATTATGAGACCACTAAATCACTAAAATTTCTTCACTGGAAAAAATACCCGGTATACTGTATGTTTTTTCTTTCCTACCACTTCAGTACAGTAGGTATGATTGAGAAACCAGCATTGATTTTGGTCAAATATACTCTTTTAATATCTACATTTTCTTGGAGGATGATGATGATAATGATGATTTTGTTTCCCCTGTGAATTTAGTTTATGTTCATGTTAAGATGAGGAAGATGAAATTTAAAAAATGTGAAGGTGAAGAAGATGGAATTAATAACATATTAGCATTCTGTATTTTATAATATCAAATGTGATCCATGATTTATTATATTTTCATGCATGTGAGACAAAAATGTACATTAAATGTTCTCCAGAACTCTTTCTGTTTTAAAGTAAAATTTTTCTGACTTGGTTGCTTTTTCTTCAGAACTGATTTGACTGTGTCAGTAAAAAAAATAGCATTTGAAAAAAATCAGGTTGATGGTTTGGTAGCCATTTAAAACTACAATCTAGATATAGGTCAGAATACATGTAAGACAAGCTTGTATGACCAAGAATGAAATTATAATTTAATGTTTCATATTACATATTCTTACATAATCAGGCTGTTGACAGCTGGTTTTGCACACTCATTTTGTGATGTCAGCTGTACCAAAATTCCATGTGCTGACTGAGTGCAGTATGTCTCATGTTTACAAGACTAAGTTTTGCACCATATATACTTTTAAGTCAGGTCCAATTTCAAACAGCATAGACCCAGATCTGCAATTGCACAATGCACCAGCAGATCTAGGTGAAAGCAGTTTGTTAGGATTAATTAGTAGAACAAACAATTTGAGACCCTGATCTGCTGGCACATTATGCACTGGCATATCAGGGTCTGTGTTGTTTGCAAGTCGATCTGATATATACCAGAGTATATATGCTAGGTATTTTGGTAAATACTTTATTTACTTGCTGATTAATAATGTAATATTCATGATAGAGTAAAGGTCATACGCAGCTTGCTAACTTAACCTTGTTGCAGCACCACTCAAGAAACAATTTGAACCCTCAGGCTCCAACTCAGCCCCAATGTTCTGGCAAATGTTGAAATCCTGCAAGACAGGGCAGGCATGGTAGCTCTGTTAATAGGGTGTTGGATTCGTATTCCAAGGGTTGCAGGTTCGATACCAGCCTTGGTGTGTCCTCTGGAAAGACACTTAGCTGCCACTTCTGCCACATGATATATTAGTCCATGATGTGTTAAAAGTGCCACTAAAACTAACAAACCAATGAACCAAACCCTGTGAGACGGAAGTCTTTTGATGTAAACTCAGTTAATAAGCTTTATGATGTACCACTAGAGAAAATCTTGGATTTCTTAAAATAAAAAATAATGTGTTTATATAGCAAATTTAGACCCTATATTTTTAGATTTTTATAAACAAAATTTTACCTTTAACATTTATTTTATATACCTTTTAAAGAATTTTATAATCAATACTTTTATCGTTTATCTTTCTAAATTTTTTTGAAATTTTTACCTTTATATTTTTATAACTTAACTTTGAATTGTCCAGTATTATGCTGATGTGCTGTTAAACCCTATGCATACATATATAATACATATTAAACATAACAAACCATGTATTAATCCTATATTAGATTTTGAAGAAGGGGCACACAGCAGGCTCTTTCACTCGTTTGTTTCTGTTTATATGCTTCTAACCGGGAAATAAAGCTGCAAGAATCTTGGAGATATTTAATAAATTCTCCTTAATTTTGTGCATTTTTGTGTAGATTATAAAATTCTTAACTAAAGAATGCAGTAGAATCTGGTTTATTGCAGGCATTAGGTACTTATATGAGTGACTATTACTTGCTTTATTTATATCTGTATAATGCACATCTGTTTTTGTTTGCTTCATTATATAGACCTCCAGCATATAGTATATTTTAAGGACTATAAGAAGAGATATTATGAAATAAATATGACATTCCTTCAATGCCTGTGTTGCCCTTCAGAACCTCTGGGTGCTTAGTAAAAATTAATTCCAAATTTGTCTTTTAGACACACAGAGAATTTTGAACATAAGTTTTATTTAATGTTAGATCACCATTGCAATAGTGGAATATAGACTGGTTTATAATATTCAGTTCAACTTTTGGTCAACTCAAATTCAGTTTGAATTTCTGCCCAAACTTGTGTGCAGAATCAACACTAACTTTTCTGATGTAAACACCCAATACATCTACATGAAAAATGGAAGGAAAAAGAATTCACGAAGTTTAGTCATATTTTGCACTTATTATCTTGTGTTAACTTATTTAATCCGCTTAAATAAGATGCAGGTCTACAGTAAAGGAAACTCTGGGAACAGCCTGGACCTATTCTATCTGCCATTGCATAATGTGCTGGAAGATAGACAGTGTACCGGTAGGTGCTGTCCTCAAGATTAGAAACAGTTTTCAGTCAAACTTGCGCTCAGTTCTGACTTCTAGTGTGCTTGGCTAATGTCAATTCTTTCACCAGTCTGACATCAGAATTTTGAGTTGAGTCTGAGACTTGTTTGTAATTTTTGTATATGATCTGCTGGTGCATCATGGAACAGCAGAGTTAGTGTCTATCCTTTTCACATGGATATATATATATGATCTGCTGGTGTATCATGGAACAGCAGAGTTAGTGTCTATCCTTTTCACATGGATATATATATATGATCTGCTGGTGTATCATGGAACAGCAGAGTTAGTGTCTATCCTTTTCACATGGATATATATAGTAGACAGTTTTATTCCTGAAACAATTTTTACCTCTTGTTAGTGAAGAAGACAGGTCCTACCTGAGTTCCGAGTTAGAGAGAGTGACCAGGGAGAGGGACATCTTAGCTGCTCAAATTAAACAGGATTCAGTCCTCTGGGATAAAAAAATAAAGGAGGTTAGAAGTCAGGGTAAGGGAGATTACTCATTAAGCTTTGGTTGTATTCTAATTTGTAATTGGTAGGAATAATTATGTACAATAATAGATGATGGTAAATAATCCAATACTGGCATTTTGCTATGATACTCATATTCAATAGCTATTTGTTTTAGTAATAAGCAATACATACCTGAATAAATCAGCTATACAGTCTATTTGCAAAGTAATAACTCGTAAAAGCTAGCTATGGTAGGATTACACAATGTTTCTGATAGTCTATGAGAAAAACCATGAAGATGGGTTGTATCTATGTTGGACAAATAAATAAGCAGGTGGATCTTCTGGTTGCAACACTCACTATGACATATTCTTGGCCTTACCACCTGCTGAGACTATCCCTGTATTACCTCCCTTGACCACTGCTAGGTGGCTGCAGTTATTTACTCAGTTTTAGATTTCACTGGATATGATCAACATAGTACCTTGTGACTCTCAAAATCCAAGAAATGTCATGAGAGTTTTCAATCATCTATCAACAAAGTTGGTATGCTATTGAGTGTAAAGGTATTTACTGCATCTTGCAATCATTATTTTTTTAATTTGTTGATAATTATGTGAATTTTGTTGCAGTTGTGGACTTTATTTGTTAAATTTGTTGTCAAAAGTGATAGATGGTGGCAACGAAATGTATTAAATGCAAGAAATTTAAAGCCACGAAGGACGTGCATGAGATGTGCCTAGCTTGTACCAAGTGTTCCTCAAATGCAGCATGCAGTGTTTGGTGCATCGTGATTGGAAGGTATCTGGTCCACAGTACTGAGAAAGGATCTTAAGAGCAAAGTTGCAGATGAGGTGACTACACAATTGCTAGCCTCATGTGATTTTGTGCACTGTCTTACTTAACGATTCTCTGATGGCAGCTTGGAGCAAATGGGAGACTGTCCTCCTTTATTAGGCAGCCCAGGGAGCGTATTGCCCCCCTGCACGTCTAAGTTTGGCCTTAGGGCCTGTAAGTCTTGGTGCATTTCAGACTTTGACGATCCGTATGGCCATCTGTACAGTTCATGGACTGCTTTTCCAGCAGCTGACCAGTCATCCATACAGGTTCATGACTGACCATGAATCCATTATTTCAACAAGCTGTGTTGAATGCCAGCCAACCACACCATAGTACAGTATGTGGAGTTATATAGGGATCTGGTTAGCTGATCCATCAGTTTCTCCACACGTACCATCCAAGCGGTTACCAAGCTGACTGACCAGTAGATAACCAGGCTGTCCACACAGACGGCCATCCAGCCAACCAGCCAGCAGTCTTCCTGCAGGGATGAGAATTTTTTGCGAATTTGCAGATTTCCGCAATTTTCAGGGTCATCTGGGTCACTTCTGAGATCAATGCAAATTTTCGTTGAGAAAATTGGAGGTGGGTAGGGTCAATTGATTGAGTGCCAATTTACTGGACAGTTCCGTGCCTGGTCATAGTTTTAGACATATTATCAGTTGTGTGTTTCCTAATAATGAATTTCTGATACCAGTCGAATCCAATTGGAATCACTTTTTCTTCGATGATTTAGACATATTAGTTGCACCAATGGCTTGATGGATTTAACAATTTTGTCGTTTCCTGATAATGAATATTCAATATCAGTCTAAAGTAATTGGAATCACTTTGTTTTCTCTGTTATAATATCATCAATTTATAATGTGTCAGTCAGAAAAATGTCATTCGTAACTCTAATTGCATCAGATGATGCCAGGATTCGGGAAGTGGACGGGAGTGTGAAAAACAACTTTTCGTGGACTTTGTTGGATCAATATGTTGATATCTTAATAAATCATGAAGTGAAGTCATTCAGATTGTCAGAGTGTAACAAAAGTGGACATAGCAGGAAAGGTGTTGTGCTATGTCCACTTTTGTGATTTTAAAAACCTTTCCCCATAGTTTCTTGTAAGATGATCTGGAGAGGTAAGAGTTCTGGATTTTCAAATTCTAGGTGCTACATGTATTTAGAAAGCATAAGCTTCATGGGGCTTCGCCCCCAGAGCCCCCACCAGGGCTTTACCCCTGAACCCTGAATTTTTGGGGCCTAATCAGCTCCCAAACCCCAGCTAACTTTTCAGGGATTTTCAACAAGGTCCATTCTCATCCCTGTTCCAGGCAATACATACTGGCAAGACAATGGCACTTGCCCAGCTGCCAGTGCAACCACTGAATCAACTCTTTACAGCATAACCATTGGGGAGATACCAGACCATGCACAGGGATCATGGCACTGCCTTGTTCCTTCCCCTGGGAATGATCTACTCCAATGAATGAGGACAACCCCGACAGTGACTGCGGGCATAACTTCTCCAGGGTTTTACTTCAGTCTGTTTTTTAGTGCCCAAGGCCAATGGAAATCTCAGGCCAGTCATAGACCTCAGCTAGCTTAACAAGCATATAGATATAGCCATGCTGAGGTTCAAATTGGAGATGGCAAGGTCAATCAGACTTTCTGTAGAAAGGGTCAAATTTGCTGTCAGTTTAGACCTAACCGACACATACTTTCACATCCCTATGCACATGTCCTCGCACAAGTTCCTTCGGTTTGGAGTCCAAAGAACTATATACCAATTTTGCACTCTCCCATTCAGTCTCAACATCAGCCCATGGGCATTCACCAAGGTCCTCAGCTGTGTTGTCACTCGCTTCCAGTCAGTCTCAACATCAGCCCATGGGCATTCACCAAAGTCCTCAGCTGTGTCATCACTCACTTCCAGTCAATCTCATCAACAGCGACTGTGCAATATCTCAACATCCTCCAAACACACAAGGTAAGTTTATTTTTGATGAAGAGCAGAAATGATCTTCTGTCCCTTTTGAGGTAGTTAAGGTTTCTAGTCATTTAGGACAAGTCAGATTTCAGCCCATCCCAGCATTTTGTCAACTTGGGCATGAAATTTTATTATACCAACCTCAGCTTTGTTTGCCTCCCTCAAGGATGTGCAACATGGATTATTGAGCTTGCAGATTCATTTTCCAATAGGAAATGGATTTCTGCAAGACGGTTTCTACAACTCCTCAGACTGCTCAATGCAGCGGTGGATTTGATTCTTTTCAGCCACCTGTTCATGTGCCCTTTGCGGATGACCCTGCTGGCCCAGTGGCACCCCTTCTCCAGCCAACTCGATCAACAAATAATGATCTCGAATGAAATATCGTTCCTGCATCAGAGGAGCAAAAAATGATGGCTCATGGCAGAAATTCCTGTCCATCTGTCACTCTTTCAGCAGATTTGCACACTTTGGTGGTGTCCAATGATAGATCTGTTTGCGACAAGGTGCAATCACCAAACTGCCCATCATCATCCCTCCAGTCCCATATCCAGAAGCCTGGGCTGTGGATGCACTTTCAGTAAGTTGGGAAGGGTTTTTGGGCTATGCCTACCCCCCTCCACAGTTCTGGTACTGAACTTAATTCAGAAAATGAGGGGTCACAAATGCAAATTGATTCTGAAAGCCCCTCTGAGGTGGGACCAGTCCTGGGTGAGCGATCTGCTTGACCTAATGATAGACGTTTCCAGGAAAATACACTCCGAGGCCCAACCTGCTCAAACAACCACAGTTGCAGATGTTTCATCACTGCCCTGACAGACTACCCCTTCATGCCACACTTTTGTCAGGAGAGCCCTACGGAGGACAGAATTTTTAGCCTTCAGTCATGGAGAGAATCTCACAAGCTAGAAGGCTCTCCACATTGAAGGTGTACAAGGGAAGGTGGTGGGGTTTTAGGGACTGGTGCAACATCAGCAGCATTGTTCCATTCAGTGCCTCAGTCCAGCAATTGGCTAATTTTTTTCTCTGACTTTTGAGAGAAAAAGTTAGCCCCAATGACTATCAAAAGCTACCACTCCATGATCTCAGACACATTCAGACATTATGGTTGACCTGATATTGGTCATGATAAGGATTTATCAGACCTATTAGCCAATTTTAACTGCCATAGGCCAAAATCTCTCACTGTTTCCTAAATAGAATCTGTCACGGGTGCTGACATGGCTCATTTCAGATCAGTTTGAACCTTAGCCCAAACCTCATTGAAGTTGCTATTATACTAAATATTTTTTCTGATAACTGTAGCTTTGGCAGGGTGAGTGAGTTGAATGCCCTTTCAGCAGACCCAAACTGTCTCTAGTTCAGATCAGATGGTTCCATGGTCCTGATTTTGTAGCAAAGAACAGGTTGCCATCAGCAGGCAGTCAGAAAGTGGTCATGTGTCCCCTCTCCTCCATTGATAAGTCTAGAGAGGCAGCAATGCAGGACCCAGTCTGTGCCCTCAAACGCTACTTGAAGCAGACAATGAAGTGCCATTGGACCCAACAGTGAAGCCAGTGAAAGAGGATATAACCACACAAGCCTATGCATAATGATTAAGTGGGTACTTCATTTGATATACTCTGAGATCTCAAAAGATCAGCTTCATGAACATCTCAGCACATGAGTTCATAGCTATCTCTGCAATCCTTGCAACATTTCAATCCAAAACATAATCAAAGCCGTTGACTGGCAGGCACAGTCACCTTCTCTGTGTGATCTAGCTTCACTGAGACAAAAATTGAATCTGGAAGGTTTGGTGACTACAGCCAGACTTTGACCATACCAATTGAAGTCAGCACAACTTTTACCACAGGTGTAGAACAGCACTTTTGCAGAATTCAGCAGGAATTTTTACTCAGTTAGAAAAGTCTCTATGTTTCCTTTCTCTTAGCTGGGTATAGTGATTACAGCTTACATGACTGTTGGTTGTGCTAGTCTCAGGTTAGGAGTGTGGTTTATCCTCATATAGGGAATACAGTTTTTCCCTCAAAGGGTGATCATGTTGGAAGTAGGATGCTGTGCATGGACTTCTCCTATTACCTATTCTCCTAATGTTAATGTATTGAGGGAATGTATTCAAAAGGAGGAAGCACATTTTTTAGTAAATTATGTTTCTTTGAGAATACTTGATCCCTCTGAGGTGTAACAAGTCCTGAGTGAACGATTTGCTTGACCTAGCGAGAGATGATCCCAGGAAAATCTCTAAGATGCAACCTACTCAAACAACCACGGTTGCAGATGTTTCATTTCTGCCCTGGCAGGCTAATCTTTATCACATTACTATTAAACCCACCAACACCTTTCCACAAATTCGAGCATCTTTGTTGATGTATTGCTCAAGCTAACACTGAGTAAACAGCCATAGCCACCTAGCGGTAGTCAGGGGAGATAATGGGTAAGAGCTTCTTCTGCTTGTCTATATGTTACATAGTCA
Source organism: Margaritifera margaritifera (assembly GCA_029931535.1). Lineage (NCBI taxonomy): Eukaryota > Metazoa > Mollusca > Bivalvia > Unionida > Margaritiferidae > Margaritifera > Margaritifera margaritifera. The sequence goes on from JAQPZY010001403.1 coordinate 1,442,367, forward strand.
GGAAAGATGATATTTTTTGTCTTTTTGTGATTGTTGGATTCGAGAGGTAGCAGAGCTTCTTTCCAAATGTTAATCTGATCGGGTAAATATTCTCTGAAAAGCATAATTTACTAAACAATTTGCTTTCTTTTCTGAAAAAAAATCACAATGATTGATAGAATACATTTAAGTTGTGAAAATTTCATGAAAACTGGATGAAAAAGATTGAAGTGTAAAGATTTGCAAAATGTACATGTTACCTGTTTTATAACCATATTTTTCTGTGACCCACTTGGTTGGGCAAACTCTGGTCTGACCACCTAACTGTACCTGAATAAATGCTTTTAGGTAAACATTTACACCTACCTGGGTAATCAGATTGGGCAGCAGTTTATTGGAATGTTTTTTATGTGATAGCTGATTGACATTCCACACCCAGCTAAGAGGTTAGGTACCTTGTAGTCTTTCTGTTACTTGCATAAGAGATGAGCATAACTTTAATAATTTGTTATACATTAACTTTTCATCTTGTGGCATCCTTTTGACATGAGTATTCATTTTAATGTGTTTTAGGAGTATATTTTTGTATTTTTTTTATAAACTGTATTTGCACAGGTGTACTGATATAACTTGCGATCACACTAAATCTGCACAAGATGTTGCATTTGTATTATTTTCTTCAGTGGAGGAAGAGATGGATGATTTGAGATCCAGGGTTGAAGACTTAGAAGACCAATTAAGAGAAAAATCACAGGTATGTTCAGGATATGGAACTGTCCAACATTTTAATATCAAAATTATTCAAAATGTTTGTAGCATTCAGAGGCTGTTGTGAGTATCAGCCATTGTAATAAATCAGCATGTAACAATAAAAATATTAAGTTTGGGTGTGTCACATAGACCTGTTAAACTTTGTATTTCAGTCTAATTCATAATTGCAATATATCACCATACAGATAACCTCTTAAATCATATTAAAGTTTAATATCACCATACAAATGACCTCTTAAAGTATATTAAAGTTTAATATTGTAGGCTGAACATTGTGAATCCTGTATACTACTAATACTATTAAACAGCAAACTTGAATATGTTATCTACTTTCACGTATTTCACAGAGGAAGTGAAATGCAGATTTTGAAATACATGTGAATTTATCTTGCTCTTTGATTGGTTAATTGTTAAAATTTGATGTAGTAAAATGCATTTATAACTGTCTGAAAGATTGGTTGCAATGCCACAAAGTTCAGTGAAATGGGGCACCACTGAGAATTGAAAATATTTTGCCAAATCTTTTAAAATTTATTGAAATAGGGGCGGATAGCCTTGTATTGTAGTAATTGAGGATGTTCATAGTGGTTTTACTGTTGCATATATCCTTCATGATGGCTGTGCTAGCACATCAGAGCAAATTCTTGATCTTGATAAACGTAGCTGTTACAAATTCATTGTAATAGTTCTCAACAATATTGTTTGCTGTTGCTTTCATTGATGTTACAGCTGTGCTGGCAGAGATCAGTCTTGGTGTTTATCTTGTTAGTCTGGTTAGTTTCTTCTTTACCATGATAAAATTTGTATCAGTCTAATGCTGCTCAAAAAATGAAAACATGGGGGGGGGGGAGAATGCCTTGCCATGATAGATTGATTGATTGGCCTATCTCATTGTGGTTTTTTCTTGTTGCAATGTATACAAACTGTGCATGTCAGGTAACAGTCAAGAACAACTGCATTGGCAGATGATGGAGCTGTTGATCATGAATTTTAATATATATGTAATGATTGTCAGTGTTTTGTAAAGGCATCATATCAATGTCATTAGTATACATGTGCATTAGTTACAAGGTCAGAGGCACCAAGATTATTTTACTTATATTAAGCACTAACTTGGAGACAGCATATACAAAATCAGCAAAGATTATGTTGCATTTTCTGGAAACAGTTGCATATGAATGAAATGACTAGAATTCACTGGTTTGCAAATTTCCAAGAAATATTTGAAACGATATTGATGATTTTCTTAGGGACTACAGTAGGATGCAATAACAGCTGTTTGGCTTAATTAGTGTAGTAATACCTAAATGCTACTGAATAGCCAAATATTATATTTGGGAACAATTTTCCAGTTGTATTCCTTTTCTTTTTTTTTTCATTTCAGCATTGTGACGAATTAAAGGAAAGATTAGCAGAGTGCCAGTCTGAGTTACAGGAAGCTATGGAGACAGTTGATGAACTGAAAACCAGTCTGGCTAAACAGGAATTGAACTTGCAAGCAGGTTAGCTTACAGTTTTTTTTCTCTGTACTTTAAAAATCAGGGATCCCACTTGACAGTGTTACAACTAGGGGTTGAATGTAACAAAAGAAAGAACGACTCAAACAAGCTTCCTCAATTTCTCAAATACAAATTTAATTTCCTAAAATATAAAATATTTGAAACAAACAAAATGAAAGAATTAAAAATAACTTACAGTTTAGAATTTCCTTAATTAGTCCTAAATTGTTATATAGAACACACTAATCCGGAAGTTATCCAAAGTATTCCGAATGAATGAATGTTCAGAGTTAATGAATGTTCCAAACAAAAGAATCTTCATAATGAACGAATGTTCCAAATGAAAGATTTTTCCGAATGAATGGGTCTGGAATGTCCTGATGTACCAATGATGTTCAGTTCTAAATCCAAATGTTAATTTCAGGTAAATTCCAATGGAGTTGAATAATGTTCAGACCTTTAGTACGTAATCCAAAAAGTACTATTTAGAAATAGATTTTCCACTAAGCTGATTCTCAAACAATAAATAATCCTCCTCTCTCTATCTGAAGCAATTGTGTAGAATGAACAAGCAGTGATTACAATCTTATTGTATAGCCTCGTACTACGTAAAAGAGAATAACCCTTAACTCTGAAACTATGTTCTAAAACAATTCCATCTTCCAGTAAACAACTTTTACTGAACCAATCAGAAACTAGGTCGCATGTGTCAGCCTAAAAGTACTTTCGCACTACAATAACAATACCTTAATTTCAAATCAACAAAGTGTTGACTTCTATAAAGACATGGGATCCAGGTCATGATCAGCATGCGCTACTCACGTGATTTACCATTGTTGTGTGAAGTTGACCGACATAATTATTGATTTTCTTAGAGAGAAGCGATGACTCATGTGGCATTCTGTAATCAATGTATACAATAGCATAGGCTACTAAATTAAATAATTTATAATACAGATGTAATAAACTAAATGAAAATTATATTATAATTTAAAGATGATACATAATTCCATAACAACAGAGCATTCATAATGTTGTATAATTATACAACTCATGCAAAGGTTAAGGAAATTCTTACTGGGTTCCAGGTCATAGGTAACTTGAATACAATAAGTCACATAAGTTTAGTGAGCAGCCTCATTTTCGCTAAAACTTTTGTGATCAAACTATATGTTTGATACAAATGCCAACATTTTATTGGACAGACATTTCAGAAAGTTTGTAATTGGGGATAGAAATTAGTAGCCAGAATTTCTTTAACGAAATGTTCTAAACTAAGGATGTAAGAGATGAAATTGTGAATGTGACTTAAAGGAAATCATCAGCTGTTTTGTCCATAGTTTTATTTTTGTATTCCTCATTTCTGTGCAGTTTGATAATGTCTTGTGCTGGAATGAACAACCATACTTCATTTTTTCTGTGTCAACATTGCATAGCATGCAAGCACATATTGGTTTTTGTTAGGTATGGTAAAACTACCACCCAAAAAGTTTTATTTTTGCCCATCATTAATTCACACTAAGTTTTGATATTGCTAATATGCTGAAATTTTAGATTTGCTAAAATATAATTAATTTATGGTAACTTGAGACTTCTGAGATATGATAGGAGTTGCTTTCCATTATGGTTTTCAAAGTTTGATTCACTGGACAGGATTGGGTGAGGGAAGGAGTGGAGTAATGGATGATTGGTGAAATAATTTAAAGTCTACTTTTAGTTCTAAAATTTGTGGAGCAAATTCCTTAGATACTTATTCCACAGTTGCCCGCCTTAGAGAGCATGCTTTTTCACCCAAGTGGATGAAAGATACAGTGTATATTTGCTTATAAGTCGAGTCCAATTGCAAACTGCATAGACCCAGATCTGCCATCACATAATGCATTGGCAGATCTGGGTGTATGCAGTTTGTTAGAAGTGATCAGTAGAACAAACAACATAAACCCTGATCTGCTGGCGCTATATATGATGGCTGATCAGGGTCTATGTTGTTTGCAGTTGGACTGGACTTATAAGCGAGTATAAACAGTAGTTCTAAATTACATGCTCATACACTTTTTAAAATAAAAGGGAAATAATTAGTTTTCTTCAAATACTTGACACGCTCATTTGCTGAGTAATTAAATGAAGTAACTTGGTTTTGTTTCTTCGATGAATAGTAAATGCCAGAAATCTCCTTGATGCAAAATAAAGTCATTTAAATTTATTGTTCTGTTGCCAATATAAATCATGTAGTCTTAATAGTATTGATTTATCTTTATGTATTCTAAGTTGGGATTTTAATTTGTCATGTCCTTAATTTTCTTGCTTTTAATAGTGGAAATTTTAGTAATCAGCCACTTTCAAATAATATACTTTTGTTTTAGTTTGATAATTCAAAGAGTATGGATGTCTTACACATTGACACTGATGTCATTTTTAATGTTCCTGTTTGCATTGGTGACTGCCATCAGTTAATTTGTGGGACAAGTAATTGCAATTTTAAAAAATAATAACTAAATTATACTCTTCTTGGACAGCTTTTAAAAAAATCTTGTGAGCAATCACAATTTAGTCTTAATAGCAATACAATCAAAAGTCAGTTATCCAGACAGAGACATGCTGTTTTTTGTTTTTGCACCAGATAAATGATTGTTTAAATAAATGATCATAAAGTATTTTAGTTCCAGAGGTCATTCCATTGATCCTGATAATTGACAATTACAGACAATTGATGTGTCGATAATCAAGGTTTTCCAGTTATGTCATTATTTATACAATATCAAGTTTTATGTGGTTTTTGTAAAGGATTTTAAAAGCATCTCCTGTTTGCATCAGTTGAGTATTGGTAGAATTTACATACAGATTCACTAAGAGACATAAAAGTTTGAAAAAATTGATGGGTAAAAAAAGATTGAATGTCAAGGTCAAAAGTTCCTACAACACATGAAAACCTAAATATGTTAAAGGCATAAAATTAGTGTTTTTTGAGACTTAAAATGACTAAAGTGAAATTTAGGTTGCGGCACTGGGTTGTTATCCAGGGTTATAATTATTGCAGAACTGGAGGAACAGAGAAGGATAGCTGAGGCAGAATGTGCAGAGAAATTTGCAGAAATGGACAGAAAGTTGAATGAAGCTAAAAGAGAACAGGCCAAAGCAGGTACCCTGGTTTTGTACCTTTTAAATTATTACAGTTGTTTTGTGAAATACAGTCTTGCATACAAGAGCTGTGGCAGCACTAGAACAAACAAGCTATGTCACAAAAATGAATCTCGTATGGTGACAGTGGCAAGAAGGTTATTCTCTTGTGTTGCTTTTTTCAGGTGAGGCAAAAGAGACCTGGACCTAGATTCAGTAAATTTCTCACAATTTCTCCCCAGATGGAGGTATCACATAATCTTGCTTTGTTACTTATCTCAATATTGGGATTTGTGTCAGATGCAAAGGTCATGGAAAGGATGAAAAATATCTATTTAGTTTTAAGATTGTATGCCAAAGAAAAATCTTGTTTTTGAAAAAGTAGTTGAGGAATGAATCTTAGAAAATTATCATGAGAGTGTACCTTAAAATGAGGCTCATCATTACTTGGAGTCTTGACAGTATAGATTGGTTTTTTAGTCAACCCTCTCACGTTGTTGCTTGCGCGTTGTTCTTCTGTCCTTTTAAGCAATTGTTAAAACTGCTTATTAGTCCAATCTGTGGAAATCATGCAATTTTTCTCATACATAAAAAAATGAGACTGTTTTTATAAGAATTAATGATAATATGTCTGTATTTTAATCCTTGATGCCTGCTGAATGTTCAGGAAAAAAATTGTAAACCAAGCAAAAGAAAGGTAATTTTAAGAATCAAATTTTTTATTTTTGAAACTAGGGCCTGTGTTTTGATCCCATACATGATTTTAAGATGCTTGTTCGAATTCATACAGCTGTAGTTTTATGGGGAAAAGGTCATGCTAGACTCCCAGGAGTAATAAATTAGAAAGCACTCCTTTAAAAAATGTTTACACTAAAACCCTTTATAGAATGTTACATGTTTAGAGATAAAGCAAATTCACAAATGACCAACAAGGACAAATGTTCAGAGTGAATAAAAAAAAACATTAGTGGATTAAAATAAAATAATCTTTGTACAGGGACAACCTTCTTTCACATAATGTTCATACAGTAGGACTTTTTGGAGAAAGAAATGCCATCAATCTTGACAAATAGACCATCACTACAGAGTGACTGTTACTGAAACTTCACAGGCATACAAAAACTATCAGCTTAGGAGAAACTGTATCCTTTTTTTTTATCCAAGCAAGCATTTATTACTATTGTTACGACTCTATGGTCTAAGAAAAATGTAACAGAAAGAAAGTGAAACCAACAAATCAAGTAAAAATCAACAAGCAATTTATTTATTGACAATTAAAGTGAAAATTCAAAAGACACTTACAGTAACGTGAATTAAAATCAAAATAATCCTAAGTGTCCTAATCACAAGTCCTAAATATAGAATGTTCCAAATGAATGACCATATCCTTGAATGTGTTGATGTGCCAATAGTCTTTACTCTGCTGATGTGCCAGTAGTCTTTAATGTGTTGATGTGCCAAAATGAAGTACTCCAGAATATCTTTGAATAAGTTCACATAAATCCCAAAATCATCAGTTAAAAATCCAAAATCCATAATTAATTCCTCTCTCTGAATTTGGAATGATTTTTCACAACTGTAATGGCTCTTTAAAGACTCATGTTAAGTTGAAAAATGAAAAACTGTCCACTAAATATGGTATATATAAAGATAGGTCACATGACAGAATGTTCTAGAATATTATGGTGTACGTGATTTTTGACACATAACTCTAAAGGAAATTCTGGTTTTATCTGTAAACAAAATCAACCTTGACCTCAAATTGAATCAACAATGTGTTTACAAAACTGTCCTTGAACTCAAATATTAAGTAAACAACCTAATTCAAGGACAATAGCTAAACTTGTCAACATTATACTTAACATTAAGGTTTAAGCAAATATTAAAGTCAAGAAACATTTATAATTTCCTAAAATATTTATAATATTATATAAACATCATACATAACACTATCTGAATCATTTTATAAAGATTTTATGTAACTGTATTACATGACAGAAGTCTTATTTATTTTCCATACAGTTGTCTCCCTTCGCCAGCTGGAGCGTCAGTCTGCAAGAGAAAAGGAGCGTGCTGCAGAGCACCTGAAGACGGTGGAGGAACACTATGTTCGACAGATTGAGAAGATTCAGGAAGAATTACAGACAGTACAGAAAGAGAGAAACTTAATGATGGTAATGTAGCTTTGTCTTGCCTGTGTGGGACAGTGAGACATGTACAGACTATAACTTTTATGCCCCCACCACTTGCAGAAGGAGTTCTTGAGTGTACCATCAGATCAGGCTGGGTTGGCTATCATGTGTGTTTCTTTACTGTAGTTGTATAATTTTTGGCTAGCTTATTTGTATGCATATGTCGATTTTCAGGCTATTACAGCTATTCTTCTATTTTTTTTACACATTTTGAACTCTTTGTAGTTAGATTTTTAGGAAAAAATAATTGAGGTAGACATATGAAATTTAGCAGGCATATTTGTATTTTAATTTAGTATGCATGTTGTATGCATATATTAGACTTTAAAGCCATTATAGCAATTTATAAATTTTTGTCTTTTCTGACTTGGACTTTTGGGTCTGCCATGGAGCATACTAGTTCAGAGGGAGATAGCAGATGTAAATTGCATTAATATTTAGATTTTGTTAAAAGTTTGTGTTCAAATTTGTCAGAGTCAAATTTTGTGTTCAAATTTGTCAAAGTCAAAGAATACATCATAGTGTGATTTGCAGTCCAGTCATAGTATTCTAGTGGAACCTTGGTTAATAACTTTAATATGCGTAAATTTTTTAAAATTGCAACTGATAACTTAATGCTAAAAACCCTGCAGAGTAAAAAAAAGTAGAATTATTGAACCAGTATAAGCCATATGTAGTTAATTTAGCCAAGAAATTAGGTTTGGTTGGTTTTCAGTGAACAACACCAACTACAAAACTACAGAATCTAGTCTATAACAGCATTCATGTCAGATATAACATAATAGAAAAAATGTTATCAGCATACTGTCTTGAATTTTAAGGAAGAGTGTGCATACATATTATGGAGGACAATATTTTCTTACAGTTTGCTGCAGAGTAACAAGATTTTAACATTAAAAAATGTGATGAATGAATGACAGTATTTTGTCTTTTAATGCCTTTGTTATTATGTAGGTCTATAATGCATGTTTTTCCAAGAAGCAGACAAGATGATGACTGTTTCTCTTTTAGAGAAAATGGAAATCTCTTATATAGGTTGTATTTGTTTTATGTAAACTATAAGTATCCAGTTCTTACTCTCTTTTCTTTTTGTAAAGGCCACGCTAAGGCAAGAAGGTTTGATAGGAAGAATTAGAAGTGAGCGTGGAGAACCAGTCCAGGCAGACTGGGACCCACAGGAAGTGGAACCAGTAAATGAACACAGCAGTAGCACACCCCGACCAACAGCAGAGTTTGACACAGAGATAGGTAACTTATAAAAATACTGAGAGGGGAGGGAGATAAAAGAAAATATTTTCAGCATAACAGTTTATCTCTTTATCTAAGATAATTAATACACAAAGCATAAGGAGTAATTGTTGTATGCAAGATTGAAACTTGAAGAAAATTAGATCTTGATAATTTCTAATGAGAAATTTTGTAGTTTTTCCTTTTGCTGATCCCTCAGTGAAGTTTTTAAAAATTTACCAGCCATGTATTCTATTGTTGCAGTAAATTTTGTAAATGCTTATGAATTTCAACTTTTCTTTGTAATTTTTGTTTTCTGATATAAATAAAATATTTATAATAAACAAGGATTGATATGATTTGATAAACGTTTCAGTTTATGTAATGTGACTGAAAATGTTTATTTTTGCAGATGTAGAGGAGCTTTGAAAACTTCAAATGCCACTGTCACAATTCTATTTCTTACAATTTCTGCTGTCACAATTCTATTTCCTTCAAATGGCACCGTCACAATTCTGTTTCCTTCAAATGCCACTGTCACAATTCTATTTCCTTAAAATTTCTGCTGTCACAATTCTATTTCCTTCAAATGCCACTGTCACAATTCTATTTCCTTCAAATGCCACTGTCACAATTCTATTTCCTACCAACAATCACAAGAGCTTGACATTAAATATATTTTTGTTTCTGGTTCATTCCTTTTACATACTAAAAGACAAGAACACACATCTGCCATCTTTGCTTCTGTACGATAGAGTCATACCAGCAAATAATTCTTATTTATGGAGTGTTGCTTTGACACTTACAGGTGTTAAATCCAGTGAGTGTACTTCACTTTAATGGCTCATGCAATGCAACAATTTTGTTGGCTTTTGTTTGCTGAAATGCCACTGTGAAATTAATTCATTGCCTCAGAACAGAGAAAGGGAAGTTTACATCTGCATAGGAATCCTCTTCTGATTGGTGTGATGAAATTGTTCAGTACATGGCACTGAAGTGGAGTATACTCATTGGATACAGAAAGCAACACTCAGTAAGGGAGAATGATCTGCTGGTATGACTCTGCCCTAGAAATGCAATAATGATGCCTGTCCACAAACAAGGTTTCAGTTTAACTTTTTGAAATTGCAAGCAGAAGAAGGCTTTTCACTGGACTGTGGACTGAGAAAGTCATTCAAGTGGTGCCAAGTATTTGAGCGATGTGTTTGAGTTATTAAGGTTTTGTCGTTGTTAATACCTGATGAACAGAGATGAGATTTATCTTTCTTTTGTATCCTGTAATTTTGAATGTACATTTAGCATCAGTTTCATGGAATCATTTTCCTAATCTATATCTTATCTACTGTTTTGTCCAGCAGCCAAGGAACCACTGACCGATGTCCTGGCTGACCTAAAGGCACTCACATCTGCTGTGTTGGAGGAAGGTGATGACCAATCTGGATCAGGCTCAGCATCTGAAGGAGAAACTTGATTCAGGAACCAGTGTTTTGAATGAGGAGCTTTGTTTCATGCCAAGTATTTGATATTTGACATTACTTGTATATGATACTCAGAGGGATAGACACTTCTGTCTGTGTATTATGGACCCCAGTGTATTTGCAAGGAAACACATATGACATCAAATTTTCATTTCAATAGAAAACTTAAAATTATATCTCTAGCTACTTTTTCAGAGATAAACAACTGGATACACAATTGTTTACATGCAATGACATGCTAGTCCCCAAGTCACTGCATCCCTGAGCCCCCCATTATATGAATTGGTGCAAAATTGCCCTGCTTTTCCCAGGCATTGTTATTCTCCTAATTCAGAGAGGAACATTTACAGAGTCTATTTATGCCGATAGTTCCTGGAACAATACTGTATATCTGTGATTTGAGATTGATGTGCTCTGATCATTTATGTCAAATCATCAAGGTTTGTCCTCCCAGTTGGACAGACTTTATTCAAACAGCAAGTACTGGAAGTAGAAGTTCTGAAGAATCATGTGTTTTCAATGGAAAAGAGCTATTGTGATAATAAATACCAGTATTCTGGTTTGGTTATGCTTGTAATTCAGTTTAAAAGTTAAGTAAATTATACCAATATGTCACCTGTGTTGTCATTTATCCAGATCTTTTGCTAAGTTGTATCACACATTAGTAGCATTACTTGAGGTCAGCACATGAATTTATGGACATTATATTATATATAAACAATATCTATCAAGGCCAGAGAGTTAGGTCCATAGATCTCTATACTGAAGTCCTCAAAAGACTGTTGATAAGATCAAATGTTGCACAGGTATTGATGATACTCTGGTTAAAAGTGGAAATAAGAAAATTCAAAACAAAATTCATTTTATGAACAGTAATTCTGTATATCTTGAAAAATATAAATACTAGATAAAATAGAACAGAACTGTAGACCTTGTGTGTAGGCAGATTCTTTACCATTTGGCATATGTTTATTATTTATTCTTTCTGTGTGCCAGGAGTGACATGTTATGAGAAATGAGTTTGATTGGTTAATATTTGTACATGCTAAACAGTAAAATTTGTATAAAGTCACAAGAAAACTGGATCTGTTTATAAAGTTCTTATCATAAGGTTCAATACAAATGTTTGGAGTAAGTACTTGATACTGTCTTAACAAGCAATTGTAACATGATGAAGCCAGGTTGGGATTGGATTTAGCGATGACACCAAAAGCAATTGCATTAATGAGATGCTTATTTATAAATGCGATTTCACGATGAATGATACTAACACCATTGTAACAAAAAGATATAAGGAAAATGATATAGTTCCTAACTAATCAACAAGTAACTCAACGAGAAAATCAAATGAGAATCAACAAATGGAACTTATAAACAAATATGAACACTGTTCTATCACCAATCAATGAATGGAAGTATATGATTTACACTCTAATACAAACAAATTCTTATTCAGCAACAAGGGTGACCAAAGCATGTGATTTGAATACTACTACTAAAATGTATCATTAATCATTTATCCACAAGTTGGATGCATGTATTTCGAATTTATCAATATATCACTCATTTAGCGATATTTGAAATATGAATTCATAAAGTTATCACTCATTTAGCGATATGGTAATATGAATGCATGAATTTATCACTCATTTAGTGATATTGAAATATGAATTTATCCCTCATTCAGCGATATTGAAATATACCAATTACAACATGGAACACACACATATATATATATATATATATATATATCTATATATATATATATATATATATATATATATATATATATATATATATATATATATATTGTGGTGTCCAGTTGACGACGAAGATGTATTTCCGGTTCCACCCGCTCATGTCAATGGTCAAGGAGCCACCACGCATGGTCCGCCCCTCCCAGTCTGTTGAAGGATCCCTTGAGAGCCTTCTCATTCAACACAGACCTGCTGATCGCGAAGCCTTGGTCCCTCACATCGAGAACACCAGTACTCTCTTCCCAGCCAACATCACCAGACAGCAGCATACAGGTTACGAGGAATCCCCCAGTTCTATGACTCCACACCACCAAACCATAAAAACAGCTAAAAGTATAATAACTGAGCCGTGTAGTACATATGGCATAGTTAAGTGCGAATGCAATGACATATGTTGCTCATGCGTGCACATGAATTTGTTTCGTTATATGTTACATTTCACCATTCAATGCATGCAGCATATAATTAAATTCAATCCATCTCTTCAGTTATAACAAATGGCTAAGTTGAACCAGACTATAGTCTTTCTAATAGCATGGCGTTATATGACCTAGGTTTTGACTCTCTGTGAAATTTAGAATAAATTCCAAAACGTCTAATATATAAAACAATTCTGTCATATAAAACGGATAGTAGCAAAGAATACAATTTTAAATTTCATGTACCTCTACAGCTGAAGATTGCTCCCGTAAAGTGGTAAGCTTCCTGACAAGACTCATCGTAATGTAATTGTACATAGAGAATTCACTCTATAAGTACCCTAGCTGTGATTAATATGCGCAGCTAGAGAACTCGAGGTACTTGGGTTTTCGCAGTTTGCACATGCTGCATGGGATGAATTGTGCTCAGTATTTTGAAATAACTAGAGCCGAAAAAATAAACCACTTTTGGGTAATGCTGTATGCAGCAGCAAAACCCAAGTACATTTTCTGTCACCCATATACATTGATATAAAGTATACACAATTCTGTGACAGCAGTATTACTAAGAATTTCTGAGTCATATGATAACTATTGATAACTATAATATATGGTTATCAAATTTATATTAATATTTGTTACATGCAGGAGTAATTTAAAGTAGATTTATCACACATTTTTTGAAAAATTACATTTATCAACATTATGAAAACAATGGTATTGCTGAGCAGTATTTCACAGGAGCAAACAGCAAGAGGTAATACAACAGGAAACCTACACACAGCTAATTCCTTCAACAACAAACACCATACTTTTGACCAGATCAAAATTCCCGTTTCTAGGCATGTGCAGTGCTGGAATGTATTATGATGTTGCTTCTATAAGACAAGATCAGAGCACCATGATCTACTCTCCCTGAATTTGATTACCACAAAATTTACTACAGAATCTTCACAAAAAGCTTACTCTGAAGTCAAATACAATGCTCATGTGTCTACCTATCTGCCAATGCAGGCAAGACAATCTGAGGTCATCCACTAGGATTTACTCAATTTATATTAGTAGGAGCATTGGAAATGCTTGTCTCCTCCTGAATGGTAAAAATGTACGAATATTCCAGAAAGCAGTTTGCAATGCTTTTGATGCCTTTAATTAGGCATGCATCTTTCCTTGATCAGAGTCACTAATACTGTTGATATAGTTTAAAGGACAGAAAGCAACAAACAAGCCCACATCTAGGGAAATAGTATTTAGTGTGTGATGGTTGCAATAGAGTAAACTGTTCATAGATCAGACGGGTCATAATTTGCACATTTTCAATAGCACCAATGGCAGTTTTGCCTGTAGGGGTAAAAACCATGCAGTTTTTCATGTTATTTGCCTTCCTTCACACCATAACCAAGATATAGTATGAACTATTAATTATTTACTTATAAATTCATATTCATGAGCACAATTGTTAGCCACACAGATCTCCTGCAATGATTTAACATGTGATTTACAGTTTGATATCATCAGTTAATATTTTTCCTTGCAAAAACATTACCAAAAATAAAAGAATTTTGAGACAGAGTAAATAGATCTCAAGTCAAAGCATAATTCTGCATTGAATTTGATATTGAGTCAAATGTATCTTTTTTGTGCATAGTAAATATTAAGGAAAGGTTGTTCTTTCACTTTTCAACAACCTTTTCTGATCATGATAATTGTGGTTCCTGATTATGGGAGGTATGCCTACAATAAAAACTGCAGAGGACATCAAAAGTGTCCGACTCATGATTGTGTAAAATATCAGATATATATATATACCCTATATATTCTGAGCAGTTTTAACATTAAAGTCACTAATCATGAAATGTATTTTGTAATTGACAATAGTCTTGGTATCAACATCAGAAATATACTGTTACACTGACTACTTATCAGCCTTAAATCATGGCAATGTTAAAATCACAGCTGTGAGTCTGTATGGGAAGTGCGATATGGCAGTCACCATTCTGCTGGTGGCATTGTTGTCATCATCAATAGCTTGTTATAGGTTTGGTTAAATTTTTCAGCATTGCTTTGATTGTGGACATGACATGCAAGCCCTGGACTATTTGATTTCAGGGTAGTTTTCCTTTCACAACAATTTGCACCATGTCTGAACCATTCAACAGACATGGAAAAGTGGATTTTTGATTTCTTCTTACCCTCAGTCATGCTAGATAATGAAACCTATTTGGAAGTTTAAAAGTCTCCTTCTATTAATGTAGGAGCATTGAAAGTGCATCAAAACATTGGTTCTAATGAATGGTGTATGTTTACTGTGTCTAAAAAAAACATTTTTCTTGACATAAGGTTAAAGAAAAAACCTTGGACTTCCACCATCAAACCCAGATCTCCACTAACAAAACAGAAGTCTGGATGTCAGTTTGACTAGGTTGATCTGGTTTAACTTGGACCAATGAAGAGTCTTGAGTTCAGATAGTAGATAGCCTTTGAGACATTTACTGAAGTTGATGCAAGATATTTATGTAGTCTTAACATTCTTGTAAAATAGTAAAAGTTCAATCTGGAGATTCGTATATTCTGGTAATTTTTCCCCAGATTTTGTGTAAAATGGCCTTTGTTAACAATTAACATTACACATTGATTTCTCAACAAAAGCAAATACAGCTTTCCCTCATTATAACACAGTAGTTGGGGTTCATAGCTACCAACTGCATTTTGTACCGAACCACAATATAGCAAGAATAGTCTTATGTTCTGAACCATGGTATAGCAAAAACCGTGTATGTACCGAACTGCGGTATTGTGGGAATGATTGAATGTTTTCCAAAAATTATTTTTTTAAAGGAAATACTAAGCTTCATGTGTTTTTCTTCAACCCATATTGTCATACATTTGACAGACTAATTTAAATACAATAGCCACATTTTGGTTATGGAGTCCATAGTGGAATTGTTTTATAATGAAGGAGAGCTCTACATGAAATTAGAGTGAAGTCATGAGACCTATGTTGAATCCTTTATTAAGATATTAGTAAATATCAGCTTTTAATTTTTGTGCAAGGATTAGTTTTTTATTTATCAAAAAAGTTTAGAAGTCACTAAAGCTTAATATGACTTTTTTCCAAGTTTTTGTGGAATATAATTTTCAATTCACCTTCTACAAAGTAGAGAAGAGCTATTTACTACTCCTGGCATCAGTGTCTGCACAGATAAAAGCATATACATATGTACAGACACACTGAATCTCAATCATTCCTTCTTCCTGGGTCCTAAGCAACAATTTGAAGTGGGCTTCATAACACCTACCAACTGGGGAGGGAATGAACTTTATACATACATACATGTGCAGTAGTTGTACATTCTTGGTTAAGCTTTTACATTTGGTTCAGGATTTTTACATACTGTATAAATACTTTTATACCTGATATCAAGAAACTAGGTGAGAGGATGCATCTTGAAGAGTACTGCACCCTCATCACAAAAGTAGGTCCTGGTAACCCTATATTCAAGAATCACTAGCATCATGAAACTTGGTAAGTAGATGCATCTTGATAAGTTTTACATTCTTATTGCAAAAAGAGGTCACTGTGACCTATATTTCATGTATCAGTGACTTTGCTGAAATTTTGTGTTCAAAGTTCATTTGTTTAGTGCTGTTTATGTTCCAGTCATGAAACTTGATAATTGTATGCATATCTGTTAGTACCAAACCATTACAACCAAAGAAAGTAACGATGACCTACATTTTATGCTTTACTAAGTTGGGCTAAGTATTTGTGTTTATGACCAAATAGATTCTTCCATGCTATACACATCCTAGTCTACTCAGAAGGCACTTTCTGACCAATTAACTTGAAAGTACGAATAAATATGTTTATTCAATGGTAAACTTTCCATATTAATAACTATACACATATATTGTGATAGGTTACACTCAGCAGGTTAAATGTGTATTGTGCATGTAAATGAATAGAGATCATGCTGCATGCTTTTCATGTGAGGCCTTACCTGTAGTAGCTAATCAAGGTAATTATTGATGCATGAACTATTTTTGTACTACTGGCTGTCAGCCAAGATTACTCAACACTTGTGACTTTCACCCAATAAAATATGGCTTCTAAAGGTAAACAATGATAATAGCTTTTGAAAAAGATTTTAAATGAAACAATGATTTTTAAAAAAGTAATACAAAAACAACATTAATTTGTGGCTTTTATCAACTGTTTATAGTACCTGTACTTTGATATCATTGAAAAAAATTCTTTTTTATTATGACTTTTATTCCCTGTATGTATGTATGTATCTATGTAGGTATGTATGTATGTGGTTTAATGGTATGCCAGTACAATACTAGCTATTTAGTGACAATTAAAAGTTCAAATGTAAAGAGAGAAAAACTGAAGAAAAAAAACTTTAATTAGAAAAGGGGCCAACATTTCGTTGTCAAGATTTCTTTAGTCTGAAGTTATTTTCTGCATGTGTCTTTGTGTTTGAACCTGACATTTGTAACCTATAGATGACATGTCCCACCACACTGGAGCAAATGAAACCAAACTTGGCAGGTATGTTTCAGTGTTGCTACAAATAAAGAAAAAGCAAACTTATTACATTGGTCCAACTTGTGTCATCTCTTTTCAATATCACTACAGTAATTGGACCAATCAGCTGTCATTGCATCCTATTGTAGTCTGTAAGAAAATCATTCATATTTTTTCTCTGATTTTTCCTGGAGATTTGCTAACCAATAAAGAAAGTCACTTGCATGAAATAGAAAGCAGCAATCAAGTCTTTACAGAAATTGAAATGTTTGTCAAGTTCACCCTCTTGTTTTTGTGTCAACTAGTGTTTTTTGTGTTTTGTTTTAAATTTGCATACTTTCAGTGTAATGCAGTCGCACAGAAAAAACCCAATAAAACCCCAATAAATTAAAAGGTGCTAAATTAGTTACTAAATCAATGAAGAGATGTGAAGTACATGGTCAGTCATATAGTCGTATACAAGAAACCTTCATTGAACATTCTCAGGATCATGGTGTTGCATAACATTTAAGAAACTACAAAGAGTCAATTTCTTAACTTAACACAAAATAAAAACATCATAGCACAAATCAGGGTAGCTGAGGTGTCACTCCTGCTGGACCTCACAAGTTTGTTTACTTTTTTTGTTATAGTTTCATGTCATCTGCTTCTCTAGTTACATATAATTCCCTGATTCAGGAGATTATGCTAGTATACTGGAATTGATTGTGCCAGTAAATGAGACAAAAATAAGTCAGGAATGTGGTATCAAAAAATAAAGATTAATCTTTGTTAAACAATTTGGCTAGTTTCAGTATCTGTAATCCAAACTGGACAGATAATGTTTTCATCAAGTCACATGTTAATTGTATGGATAGATTTACAAAAACCAAGCAAGTACCAAGAAGTATCCACTATTCAGAATATTTCAAATCTCACAGAAATAAATTCACTGTGAAATTACATTTTAATACAGTCACCTTTCTTTTTTTACTATCCATCTTCTGATGACAATTGGTTGGGTGTTGATATGTAGAATAAGTGCAGTAAGTAATAATCTTACCTGAGAGGTAAAAATATCCAGATGAAACAGTTACTCAAACAAATATTTTGCCCTTGCCTTCAATTATTATATATTGTCCTCATGCCACCTACCAGTCATTTGAAAGTGTTTACAACACTTACGTTTTTCTAGCTTATTTCCCTTTGCAAGTATTTTCATTCAAACTGGGCTGAGCCTAACTCAGTTCTTCCCCCAAATTAAAACCAAAACAGAGACTAAACAGGCCACTTAAGTCATTGTAAACGAGGCTACCATGGAATATGAGACAATCATGGAAGGGTAGAATGCAGCTACTACTGGTAATTAAATATAAGATTTGTCTATTGTTCCCAAACTTGTCAAAAAAGCTCTAAAACCACAAGTAATTTTCAAATATTAAATTGCTTGATTGATTTTTAAATCAGTTGCAAAAAACAGTGGTAAGACTTGATAATGATTACTCTGCAAGAGATCATACATTTAAACTTTAAAACACCTAACAGATGAAAATTTAGGAAACATTTTCTTTGTATCAAAAAATTGCAGAAACTTGGTATACATGAGCTTGAATATATATATATATATATATATATATATATATATATATATATATATATATATATATATATATATATATATATATATATATAAGAGATCCTGACATTTTAATGGCTCTTATTGGACATGTTTTCTCGAAAATTCCGTGGTGTGAAATTTAATATAAAAACTTTCAAAGGAGATATAACAAGTTGTGACAAAATAGAAAACATTGATATACCTAATTATTAAATGTGGCAGAAAATGTGTTTTTTTCAGTTCTGGATTTGATGCTGCTTCAGTTTTAGCATTATTCTTCGATGATTAACTGGTTTCCTCTCAAACTGATTATTTACAAAACTCGTTTTTTTTCTTCAGAAAACTACACTATAAAATTTCACCCAACAACAGTATTTTATTCCCCGTTTTCAAAAATTAATTATTAATTGACAATAAGCTGACTTATTACATTGAAAATGCATAACATCTAATTAATGGGCATTTCTGGTAAAGTCAAATGGTGAAGTTTTATTTGATCAGGTCCTCAAATAAGTCTTGGAGGATGGTAATAAAAGTTGTTGTTGCTAGTATCATGGGTTTTTTAATTCATTCATATGCTTTGTATATTTTGTTCTAAAGATGTCATGTGCTGAAACACCTCGACACAAACCATATTGTGTTAGGGACTGATCTGTCTATTAAGATTATAGTAGCTAATTAGTAGATACTGTAATTAGTAGATACCCTGGGACAACCGTTCAATTATAAGGTTTTGGATACGTCCAGGAGATTAGCTGTCACACCTCTTTTATCTTGTGTTTTGTGGTTATAGAGTGTTAAAACAAGTGGGAAAACATACTCACCAGACAAGCTTAGTCAGCGACACCTCTATTGATTGTCTGACATTATGATCTTGATGTGAAAAGTATATTATGCTATCGTTAGCATACAAAAGTAATTGAGAGTCCAAATTGATGCTTATAACCATATCATTTAAGTAAGTCAAGATTTGTTGTTTGATAATCTAGGCCACTGGCCCATAATACAATAATATATACAAACACAAAATCCATCAACAGAAGTGCATATATACATAGTGTGTTTATACTAAATATTGAATGTATTTTCTTGTCAACGCAGCAAATGGTAGATAAATAATACAACTCTGTGAATAACAAAAGGATTTTGTGTTGACATAAAGCCATACAATTTTTCTAGTGCTGAATTAGTACACTAAGGTTTGTCTAAATAATTTTCTCAGAGACCTTGATAATTTTGTGCAAATGAAAAATGCATGATATTCATCTTCTACAATCGACAAATTACCACGACAAAAAAAAATTACACAAACTAAAATGAAGCAGTAACACCATTGTGTCTACCAGCCTCAATAAAATGCTTCTGACTAAAGTTTATAAATCTCAAGAGAGCTTTATGGATATAAAATGGTAAATCTATGGAAAGATATTTCTCCACATTTTTAATAGTTTTAATAATTTTGATATTACCTGCCTATCCATATATAACAATTTACACCAATATTTAACAAGCCTAAAATAATATGTAACACAATGTTAGTCTGCCACATTCCCCAAGGGCAACATAATTATTCACATTATGTGAGACATGTATATATATATATATATATATATATATATATATATATATATATATATATATATATATATATATTGTTTACAGAAGCAACTTTGAACACTTACAATACCAGGGATGATTCAGCTATAGTAATTAGGGCCACCTGGCAACCTCAATTTCCATTGGGGGCCACAACATTTTATTTCAAAATATCGCAATTGAAAGTTAGTCCAACTTGCCTGCCTGTATTTGTCCCTCCTTCCATTCCATATCTGTAACAAATGTTACCAGATCAGAAATATATATTTACTTTAGTTATTCTTACTGGAAGTCATCAAAGAGCAGCCAGCTTCCTCACTGAGGTAGTAACAGTTATGTATTCTTTTCTTAACTAGTTCAATTGTTTTGACAGGTATGTATTCTTTCCTTAATTAACTAGTTCAGTTGTTTTGACAGGTATGTATTTTTTCCTTAACTAGTTCAGTTGTTTTGACAGGTATGTATTCTTTCCTTAACTAGTTCAGTTGTTTTGACAGGTATGTATTCTTTCCTTAACTAGTTCAATTGTTTTAAAATAGCTGTTTGGATAGTTGACAATACATACTGGTATAGATCGATAAACACAGTATGTGCTCTGAATTGCTTAAATTGAACAAAGAGCCTGTGATTTATCTGCCAAAGTAAATGTTAACCTGGAGTCATGTGTTCTGGTATTTCACGCCCAATGAATTTTTTGATGACTTTGTTTCTAATGAACCAAACCAAACTTTGGACTTTTTTGGGTGTTTTTTTTGTGGTTTTTTTTACATTCTATTTCATACATTTTTATTGATAAGAGAATATAGTATTCAGTATTCTAGTTTGCTGAAGTGTGTCTCCTAGGTAAATACGTAGTCTTATAAATAAGACTTTGCGCTGCTGTTTATCCTGATGGTTGTTTGCAAGTATAAATAGCAGTGCAAAGTTTTGTTGTTAGGACTAGGTAAATCAGTTGCAAAGATTCCGATCCTTTAGAAAAGAATTTTAATGCGATGTGAAAGTAATTAAAGATACCATATGGGAGCACTTGTATTCCAGTAACACCTGTAAGTAGCAAACATTTATATTATAATGCAGCCAAAATTTATAATATGTTGCATCAATAAACATATTAATTTGCTGACAGCATTCAGTTTCATGTTAAGGACTTGCGCTCAAAAAAGTTTTTTATACCAAAGAACACAGCAACTACTACTACCACTACAAACAAGGCAATTTATCTACAAAACAACAAAATTATACAATTACAGTCTAGGAACACACATGATAGCCAACCCAGCCTGATCTGATGGTAGACTCAAGAACTCCTGCAAGCGGTGGGGGCATAAAAGTTATAGAGTCTGTACATGTCTCACTGTCCCACATAGGCAAGACAAAGCTACATTACGATCATTAAGTTTCTCTCTTTCTGTACTGTCTGTAATTCTTCCTGAATCTTCTCAATCTGTGGAACATAGTGTTCCTCCACCGTCTTCAGATGCTCTGCAGCACGCTCCTTTTCTCTTGCAGACTGATGCTCCAGCTGGTGAAGGGAGACAACTGTATGGAAAATAAGACTTCTTGTCATGTAATACAGTTACATAAAATCTTCATAAAATGGTTCAGATAGTAATAAATGCTTGCTTGGATAAAAAAGGATATAGTTTCTCCTAAGCTGATAGTTTTTGTATGCCTGTGATGTTTCAGTAACAGTCGCTCTGTAGAGATGGTCTATTTGTCAAGATTGATGGTATTTCTATCTCCCAAAAGTCCGACTTTATGAACATTAAGTGAAAGAAGGTTGTCCCTGTACAAAGAGTATTTTATTTTAATCCATTAATGTTTCTCTGTTCACTCTGAACAAATGGAAAAATTTGTCTCTTTGGTCATTTTGTAAATTTGCTTGATCTCTAATAATGTAACATTCTACAAAGGTTTTTAGTGTAAACATTATTAAGGAGTGCTTTCTAATTTATTACTTCTGTGAAGTCTAGCATGACTTTTTCCCCATATTGCTGTATGAGCCGGAACAAGCATATTAAAGTCCATGTATGGGATCAAAACACAGGCTCTAGTTTCAATATAAAAAATTAGACTTAAAATTACCTGTCTTTTTTTCTTGGTTTACATTTTATTTTTCACTCAGCAGGCATCAAGGATTAATATACAGGCATAATATCTTTATTTCTCACAAAAAGAGTCATTTTTTTGTGTATGAGAAAAATTGCATGATTTCTACATACTTTGGCTAACAAGCAATTTTAAAAATTGCTTAGAATGACAGAAGAACATACCTCAAGTGATAACCTGAGAGGCTTGACAGAAAAAAACAATCTATACTGTCAAGCTTCCAAGTGATGCTGAACCTCATTTTAAGGTACACTCTTGTGATAATTTTCTATTTTGAAAGGGTTCATTCCTTAACTACTTTTTCAAAAACAAGATTTTTCTGTGGCATATGATCTTAAAATTATATAGATATTTTTCATCCTTTCTGTGACCTTTGCATCTATTGTTGCACTGGTTAGTAAGTGCTTGACTGTAAGTTTTTGAGGATATGTTCTTGCAATACTTTGTATTGTTCACATTTGAATCATGCTTAGATGCAATAGTAACTGAACTTTGCGACCTTTTGACGTACTTGATCTGGTAGTTGAAGTTGAAGTTGCACTACCATTAGCTATACCACTGTGGCCACTAGCAAGTGTAGAATTTGTACTAGAGGCTGTGAGCTACTCTCTATCAGTAACATTTTTATTCAAGCTGTTCACATTTAAATCTTGCTAAGAATTATCTTAAAATTATACAGATATTTTTCATCCTTTCTATGACCTTTGCATCTGACACAAATCCCAATATTGAGATAAGTAACAAAGCAAGATTATGTGATACCTCCATCTGGGGAGAAATTGTGAGAAATTTACTGAATCTAGGTCCGGGTCTCTTTTGCCTCACCTGAAAAAAGCAACACAAGAGAATAACCTTCTTGCCACTGTCATCATACGAGATTCATTTTTGCGACATAGCTTGTTTGTTCTGGTGCTGCCACAGCTTTTAGTATGTAAGATTGCATTTTTCACAAAACAACTGTAATAATTTAAAAGGTACAAAACCAGGGTACCTGCTTTGGCCTGTTCTCTTTTAGCTTCATTCAACTTTCTGTCCAGTTCTGCAAATTTCTCTGCACATTCTGCCTCAGCTTTCCTTCTCTGTTCCTCCAGTTCTGCAATAATTATAACCCTAGATGACAACCCAGTGCCTCAAACTAAATTTCAATGTAGTCATTTAAAGTCTCAAACAAGACTGATTTATTGGCTTTAGCATAATGTAATTTTGATTTTCACTATACACAAACCAATATATAATAATAATTTTAAAAACAATGCTCATCTCCAGTGATATAAAAATTAAAAATTAAAAAAATAAAACAAGTACAAAATTAATATATGAAACTTCTCTTCTGGAAAGTCATTTTAATCTGAAATGAATAAACTCTTGAGCAGCTTTTACAAAATTCCAGAATTGGGAACAGTTATAATAAAAATAATAATAATAATAATCAGTGTAATTTATACAATGTAGTTAACATGAAACAACAGAGACATACATAACACAGAGATTGGTAACTCCCCCACTGTCTTTGTATTATCTAGTATCACCCTTTTCATATGTAAATAAGGGTGCCAACTTGGTGAGCGTCCAGGTAAGGGGCCATTTATGTTTGCGTGGTGGCTAACGAGTCAGATATGTAAACTACCGGTAACTGTATGTACGGTTGTAAACAGGTGATGACACTTCAGCCGGTTGTTTTACGAGTGACAATTTTGAGAGTAATACGTTTTTATTAGTCAAAAAGTTGTGATGACATTTCGACAATAATATAAACCCAGTTGATACTGATTTTTGAGGATACATTGTGGTACTGTTTCCACACATCGGCATCAGAAGTGGCATTCTAAATGACTGTGTCAGTCATTCAAAGTTGTGGGTCATGTTCCTGGTTTCAACTTTATTAGCTATGATATTATTCAATAATTAGTGAGTCCCACAAACATATGTATGCTTAAACAGAATGAAAAATTTCACGCCGTCTCAAGTATGGAACAACTGGGCGGAAATATATAGGTCGAATAGTGACGGTAATACTTCTAAACAAAAACTACTGCGCAAATTGGAAGTCATGGAGGAAATGAAAAAGAAGCCGTATATACATGTACAGACAATTAAACACATCATATGCTAAGACTTGTGCACGTTACGAATTGACAAATTACATATATAAAATGCTCAGACTCGCCCAACAATAAAACTTGACAAATTACATTACATACATAAAATCGTCATAAATATGATATGGCAATACAACATCGCATTTTGTTTCCAAATGTTGACCAAACATTGGTCAGATTAGACCGGATAATGTTACATACATCCACAAGTATTAGAAGTTGATAGTATGTCGTTATATATTACAGGAGGTTGTAAATCATTATGCAGTACAGAGTGTATATGATTCAACTCGAAGTATCCAGAGAACAATTATTTATTATGATCATTGGTATCCACAGGTATTTTTCAATGGGGGGGGGGGGGGGGAGTCAAAGCTAAAATCAAAGGTGATATATATATATATATATATATATATATATATATATATATATATATATGGATTGTTAAAAAATCTGAGGGGGGTGTCAGTTCCACGCGTACACCCATGATTATGATTCAACTAACTGTACATGTCCTTTCAGAACAAATATTTAGTGATACAAGAGATGTACAACAGTACAAAGCAATAAGAGATGCTAAAAGATAATATTAATAAAAAGAAAACAAATTGTTGAATATGCATTTGAGAGATTGCATAAAGAACAATTGGTACAGAGCAACAGTGTTTATCGAAACCTTATTTGCTCCGATTATCGGTTAAACGACCCGCATGTTTGTTCCCCAAAGGTGCAGGTTTGCTAGAGCCTAAACTCGTTCATTCGAGCTCTTATTTATCCGAACGTCTTTTCTCCATCAATGGGTTCAAAATAAAATTACAACATCAACTTAGTCCGCAATCTTTAAACAGTATGAAGTATCATTATCAAACATTAGAGATGTAAGTCTTTAATTTCAGTAATGCTGGCTGCTGGCTGCTGTGTCTGTACTTATGCCTGTGTTATGTCAGATCTCTTGCTTGTATACTGGCTTTCTGATTAGTTTTTGTGTTCGATATTATGACTTACAAACACCCACACTTAATCCAGCGGCTGATTTATTATGTGCTCAAACTGATGTGTTGTGTTACTACTAACCTCTGCTATACCTTACTGTGTTCGAGTAACTATAGACATAGTTATAGACAAATTTTATTTAAAGTCGGAGGTGCATTACATAATAAGAAACATTAGCTCGTTGGAGCTATTTTACCGACTGTAAACAATGATATAGGAATTAACTTCAACAATCAACAATCAGACTTACAATTGTTCTGTATGATGTTTATAAATATTATAAATGTTTCTTGACTTTAATATTTGCTTAAACTTTAATGCTAAGTATAATGTTGACATGTTTAGCTATTGTCCTTGAATTTAAGTTGTTTACTTTGTAGTTGATTTCAAGGACAATTTTGGTAAACAAGTTGTTGATTCAATTTGAGGTCAGGGTTGATTTTGTTTACAGAAAAAAACAGAATTTCCTTAGAGTTATGTGTTAAAAATCATATGCACCATTTAATATTCTAGAACATTCTGTCATGTGACTTGTTTTATATTTATACAGCATTTGGTAAGCAAGATTCCATTCCAATGTTAAATCTTGTGTTGAAAACATTCTTGTTTTTTTTATGATCAGTCCTTTGGAATCATCAGATTGTTTGGAATAATAGTTGTGCTGTAACCTTGTAGTACCGTAATGCTGTATACCTAATTCGAAAGGAACTATTTATTAGAACATTCATTGAAGTTACCTAAAGTGCTTACATCAACCTTTGGATTTAAATATATGATTTTTGGATACCTGTGGACATTCTCAAAGATGATCTGGATAACATTATTTGGTACATCAGGACACTCCAGACGACCCATTCATTCACTGGGAACATTCATTCATTCGGAATATTTTATAATTGCTATATTTATGACTTGCGAATAGGACACTTAGTATTATTGGATTATTTGGATTTTAATTCACGTTACTGTGAGTGTCTTTGTATTTTCACTTTAATTATCTAGAAATAAATTGTTTGTTTGATTTTACATACATTGTTGGTTTCACTTTCTTTCTGTTACATTTTTCTTAGACCATAGAGTCGTAACACAATTCATACATCAATTTTTATTTTTTAATTTTTTTTTACATGAATAGAATAAACTCTACACTTACACAAAG
Source organism: Margaritifera margaritifera (assembly GCA_029931535.1). NCBI lineage: Eukaryota > Metazoa > Mollusca > Bivalvia > Unionida > Margaritiferidae > Margaritifera > Margaritifera margaritifera. The sequence continues at coordinate 1,468,890 of JAQPZY010001403.1, forward strand.
TGTTAAAATATACTGGTTAAAAATAATGGCAAATACATCCTTAAGATCCCATTTACATGCATACCGATTTTAAATATACAAGAACAAAGACAGACTATGCACAACATACACAAGTACACTTATACAATAAGTGTTAATGCATACCGATTTTAAATATCCAAGAACAAAGACAGACTATACACAACATACACAAGTACAATTATACAAAAAGAGTTAATGCATACCGATTTTAAATATACAAGAACAAAGACAGACTATGCACAACATACACAAGCACACTTATACAATAAGTATTAATGCATACCGATTTTAAATATACAAGAACAAGGACAGACTATGCACAACATACACAAGTACATTTATACAATAAGTGTTAATGCATACCGATTTTAAATATACAAGAACAAAAACAGACCTTACACAACATACACAAGCACACTAATACAATAAGTGTTAATGCATACCGATTTTAAATATACAAGAACAAAGACAGACTATGCACAACATACACAAGTACACTTATACAATAAGTGTTAATGCATACCGCTTTTAAATATACAAGAACAAGGACAGACTATACACAACATACACAAGCACACTTATACAATAAGTGTTAATGCATACCGATTTTAAATATACAAGAACAAGGACAGGCTATGCACAACATACACAAGCACACATTTACAATAAGTGTTAATGCATACCGATTTTAAATATACAAGAACAAAGACAGGCTATGCAAAACATACACAAGCACACTTATACAGTAAGTGTTAATGCATCAGAAGCAAACAAATTTATAAAAGAATCATCTAAAAGGAGGAAAATCCATCTAAAAACCACGTGTAAGCTACACAAGCCAACAATTAGGGTAATCAGTTACCACAAGCATATATACAACATTTATGGCAGTCAATACTTTCAAGCATATATACAAAACTAGAATCTAAAACACTAAGCACGCAGCTGGTTTAGGTAGCAGCATCAAATTAGTTACTTGTGTTTACATATGGAACATTTACACAGTAAGCTCCCAGACCAGGTCTTTAAGAGGGATTTAAAATTGTTAAAATCTGAGGATGTTCACCAGTTATTGGGGAGAGAATTCCATTGTTTTGCTGCTGCATATCTAAAGGATTGTAGCCCGTACCTGGATGTTTTTACTTTTGATATCTCTACAGTATTTACGTACCTAAAATAATAATAAGATTTTTTTAGAACTGTTAGATCATTTAAGTATACTGGACATTTCTTGTTTAAAATTTTGAATACTTCAAGTGCCATGGTCTTCATCCATCTGATGTGGAGAATTGATACATTTGCCAAATTCCAAGAGTTCAGAGTAAGGTTTCTTGAGATCATTGAAGACAAATCTCAGAACTCGTTCATGGAGTTTTTCAAGTTTGTTCATGTTAGTGAGTCTGCTGAAATGCCAGGTCATGGGGCAGTAGTTGAAGTTTGCCATGATGAAAGAGTGGTACACGGCCAGTCTTCCTTCAGTTTTAAGGTATTTTCCAATTTGTTTGAGCACATTTCATTGTTTAGATGCTTTCTGACAAATTTCAGTAACTTGCTGATTAAAGTTTAGCATAAAATCCAAAGTGACTCCTAGTAGTTTTACCGAATCTTCACAAGATATATTGTCCTCTCTGGAGGAGAAAGTCTTAAGTTGTTTCTTGGTTTTCTTTCCAAGTGCAATAGCTTGGAACTTATCAGGGTTTGCTTTCATTGTTGGTAAACCACCTAATCAAAGTATTGCACTCCGTTTCCAAAGTAGATTTCATTATGCTAAAGTCGTGGTGAGAGTAGGCAAGTGTGTTGTCATCAGCATAGTTGTATAGATCAGAATAATTTATGAAAAAGAAGATGTAATTAATAAAGATATTAAAAAGTATGGGTCCAAGAATTGATCCTTGGGGTACCCCTTTACAGATATTTGCCCATGAAATAGTTGATTTTCCTTTTTTGACACAGTGTCTTCTGTTTGAGAGATAATCTGCCATAATGTTTACTGCCGAATCTGAAAGTCCATATGCTGCCTGTTTCTTCTGGAGGAGTTTGTGGGGTAAACAGTCAAATGCTTTTGATAAATCCATGAAAATAACCGCAGTATATTTGTTTTGGTCTAGGGCTAAGCGCAAGTCTTCTAGTAGTCGAAGTAGTGTAGTTTGACAGCTGAAACCCTTTCTGAAAGCAGAAAGGTATGGGTGCAAGATATTGTCAAAGTACTTAGTGATCTGGTCGCAGATAGCTCGTTCAAAGAGTTTCGATATAGTTGGGATAATACTGACAGGACGGTAGTTTTGTTTATCAAGTGGGTCGTTTTTCTTATATATCGAAACCACCTGGGCTTCCTTGAGTCTTGTAGGGAGACTCTTTTGGTCAAGGCTGTAGTTTATGAGTTTAGTTATAGGACCGGTCAGTGATTGAGTTCCAAAGTTTTATTAGTTTTGGTGAAATAAGATCTATCCCAGTTGCTTTTTTAATGCTGATATTTGATATGGCTTTAGCTATAAAGTTTTCAGTGACATGAACTGGTGTATTTTTTTTATTAATGTACAAGCCTAAATACAAATATGACTTTTTTAAAACTATTCTTATCTCATATTAGTTGTTATCGAAATATAGGCCCAAAACTCAAAAGCGTGCCAAATCTCGGTGCAAATCTTGATACGAATAGCCTTTATTACGTAGTGATCGGATTCCTAATATAAATACCGAGTTAAACAAACAGACGCTATCATTCTACTACCTCAGTTCATGGCAAGCATGTCGTTTTTTTTCCAGAGTAATATGTCTTCTTCTAAAATGTACTTCAACTACCACCATTCTTAGTCAATCAAATATAATCATCGCTATCCTGGATTTTTTTTTTTACGTTTAAAAATCCTAAAATGTTATTACTAAAAGAGGCAATATTGGACACTGTTGGATTTTTGGACCCTCCTGTTTAACTTTTCTTGACGCGTACTACGCTCTTTTAAACTAAAATCTGTCAAAAATAACTGCTATCTACACAGAAAAGTAACAATTACCAATAGTTGTGCATATCTTTAAACAAAAATTTAAAAAAACCTTTCCCCTTGAAAAATAAAAGTATCGAAGACCGGATAGTACATGACTTAATTAAGAACACACATCAACCATCTAAACATAGAGCCAACGAACACGAATTTACCTAAGGAGAGCATATCTAAAATAAATTTGTTGAAACCATTTATAGCATGTGTCAATAATAAACTCTAAAACGTGTAAATGCTATACATGAACACTCAATATCAGTCTAATAATCAATCCGTGACATCTTTCTAATATTATGTTATGAAATTTGTCAGTATGGTATAGTCACAAATTGTGTCATTTATAGACACAGGACCGCTCTGTACAGTTTTATCCTAAGATAACACTACATGCCTCGCATGCTGTAACACGATATCCCGACCAGTATTGACTAATGATCTACCTTACTTTAAAAGTGTCATTGATGTCTGTGTAGGTAGCCATAATCACAGGGGATCATATCGTTGCTTACAAGTTACCTACAGTTGTACGTTTATATAGTACACGGATGATTCATAGGTAAATTATATGCAACGATACGAGCCCTGTCGCCATAATCACACCGGTGAACGTTAACAATATACAATACCCTTTTGTTAACACACAAAATAAAACGACGTTTTGGAGACACGGTAACTTGCCGCAGAACAATAGAATTTTCTTTCACAAGCATACATCAATACACAGTCACTACAAATCGCTATTTTAACTGGGTTTATTCTTATCAAGATGTAGGTCCACGTCATCGAGTATAAATTTTTAATCAGGGTATGTTATTACAACTTGTCTAATTTTAGTATGTTGACACTACCGACGAAAACAGGAGATAGACTTGCCACAGAGCAATATAATTTTCTTTCACATCATACTTAATACACCGTCACTACAAAAGTCCACAGTATCAAATATCAAGTTTTAAATCAGGGTATCTTTTTACTTCCTTGTCTATATGAAATATATTGGAACTGAATTTTAGTATGTTTACACTACAAACGTAACCACGAGATACACATAATGTCTATGGTGTACTTTTGAGGATCGGGAAACCAACGCTTTAGCTTTAGGCGAATAATGCACACACCGCGTGTTCTCCTGTCATTCTCAGTCAATTTGCCAGATTTTGTATCGAATGCAGGAACTGTACACGTATGTATTACCTAGTTAATGATCTTTATTTGAATTTAGCCGATTGACCATCAGCAAGTATATACACTTTTTACAAAAATTGATGTTGGCACGTTTAATACATTCAGTTAAACAAATCTATGGCACGTACAAAAATATTTAATCAATACAAAAGATATATACTTGCATATACATACTCACATTCCCATGTACACTCATGCATGCATATATACATTTACACAATATATATGTATATACATATAACCATACACATGCACACTCATACATGCATATATACATTTACACATTATATATGTACATACACATGCATACATACATGCATACACACATACATATACATGCACTTACATCCACATATATGTACATACACACACATATATATACATATACATACATACATATATATACATATAAACACGCACATAAACATAATACCTGCATGGAGTATGATACAAAGTAAGTATACATCTCGTTTATGTGTGACCCCTAAAATACACCAGAATATGTTTGTTCAGTCACGCGCGTGCGCTTATATACAAGCTCTTTCGGGAGAAGACACAAAAAGTGTCATCAATATATAAGCAGTATTCAAAATGCTTTTCTTAGTAATATCATAAGAACACTATACATGAAATATGTTAGATAGTGATGCAAAATCATTTTGGGTGGATTTTTTTTAACCCCAAGAACATTTTTGCAAAAGTTCAAGTGCAGCCGTTCAACAGCATTTCCTTCAATAAATCCACATACATCTGATCTATGATTAAGAATTGGTGAAATTCGTGTGTCAGAAATATCACATTTAAACTTTCGGGGCACATTTCCAAACTTGTATAAATATTTATCAATTGCAAAAAATGCGTTTGAAGCTCGTGCGCGTAAATTTTGTTGAGCAATTGTGAAAGAATCCCCTGTTGTAAAAACAATTCCAAGAAATACAAATTTATTAACAACATCTAACTCTAAACTTTATGGAAGAATAATGTATCTGCTATTCTTCCTCCATTACTAAAAAACATAATTTTTATAAATTTACATTCGTCCACAAACTGATAATGAGCTGAGGCCAAGGGCCATTTTGGGTTCTCTAAGTCTTATATTCTCACATAACTGGACAGGTTTTGGCAGGTTTCACGTGTACATTATTGTAACGTAAGCTGTACTCTAAAATGGAAAATTAGCGTGCTGCGTGAATATGGTTTTTGTTTTAGTTCTGCTGACTCAGGTGCAGAATTTAGCGGTATAATCCTTATGTCAACAGTTCTGGAAGAAACATATTCTGAGTACTTTCTTTCATGAGTGTGTTTCTTGCTGTTGTTGAAAATTATACTCATTATGATTATCATGTAAGAATAACTCATGGGCTACGCCCGCGGATTTAGAGTTTCTCCCACCCCACCCGAAACACACACATGTGCTCCGGCAAATGTTTCTACTCAGCAAATCGTATATGGATCCGTTATTACGGTACGGCTCATATGAAGTTTAGTAACCTATATGCATACACTGGTATTTGTAAATCAAGAAATATTAAGGAGCATATTAGGAGATGTAGAAGTTTTTTGGGGGTGGGTGGGTGTGTAGTTGTTGTTGAAAAAGTACTCAGTAGGACTATCATGTAAGAATAACGACCATTCACGGTTGCTGCGTGTAAACATTTGCCTAAGAATGACCTTAAAAGTCTTGGGGTACGCCCTCGGATTCAGAGTCCCCACCCCATCCTGCACACACACACACACACACACAGACACACACACAGAGCAAACGTTTGTGCACGGCAAACCGTGTAGGGTACATATCAAGTTTAGTAACCTATCTGCATGCACTGGTATTTGTAATGTAAGAAATAAATGTACATTAATGTACAGATGTGTAGATGTAGAAGTTTTGAGTTACTGATATTGGTAACGCTTGTTATTGCATTATTTCTTCAATCGAAAGCTAGGCTTAGGGTGTTCGCCTAAATTTAGAAATGCACTGTGTATATTTAGAGCTAATTCTTATAGCCTATGATAGATCTATGACTGTTATGATGGAAGAAGATCTGCAACTTTGTTATAATTTAACGTCTTTTGAAAATGAATATAATTTTCAAGTTGTGTGCCTCTTCTTTACGGATTCAAGAAAAATGTTTTTACCTCGATGAGACTGTGCATGGCCGAATAAGGGAAAGTTCACACAAATTGTCAGAATAATCTATGAAAATTTTAGATGCGTTATCAATTTTTTTTTAAATTTTGCAGATCAAACAAGGTCACAATAAAATATATTCTCTGTATACATACTTGATTGATGGAATATAAATAATTATATAGATAATCTGTATTTTTCTTTATCTTTGTCCTCTCAATATCGATATTTTCTTTTACACCTTTACACTAGCAGCTATACATTGTATAGTCTAATTTAATGCGGAATAAAGTTTATATTATGTTGTGTTATATTGAAAGAAAGCATTTAAACAATTAATAAATAAATAAATAATCTGAAAGTGTCAAGAGCTAAATACTTTATATTGACTACGTATAAATCGATGATAAAACCAATGCAAGAATTGCTAAAGTAAGCTCTATGTTGACGAAAATCAACAAGATACTCCCAAGTACCAAGTTTGAACGGTGTTTCACAGCTGACTTATTTTGAAATGTTACAAGCTATGCTGAAAAGAAAGGAAACAAATAAAAAAACAAAAAACAAAACTCAACACAAGAAAAGCCAAAAACATAAAAAGCAGGAGAAAATAATAACACCGGTACCATGGTATACGGTAGAAGAACCCATTTTACCAGACCCAGAAAATGAGGTAGAAAGAGAAATCACTACCCCAGTGCCCTCGGGAAACGAATAGAAAGAGGTAGTGATAGTACAAATAAAAGAAATTAGGACAAACAAAAGGAAAAGGACATCCTCAGAAAAAATGTACAATGCCAACAATTAAAGAATTATGAAAAAAGGACACCGTCACTAGAAAGAACGACTAGAAATACGATAAAAAAAACTATAAATATTCTGAAAAATGACGCAGAAACCTAACAAAACAAGAAAGAAAAAAGAAAAAAGAAATGAAAGAAACTATTGTCGATGCACATCTCTCGGAAGAGAATGCATCACAAGGTATACCCAGTTAAAGTAAATTGACAAATACAATAAGTAAAATATTAAGTCACTTACAGTGTCAATATGTAATAACAGAAGACCACTTTAAAGGTAGGCTCATTCATCTTAAAATAAATAACTGGCATCTGATAAATGTATATATATATCATCAGGCTTAACCAAATTTAAATTATAATTTATAAACAATCTCAATAATTGTATACAGCAGTACTCCAACGAGAAACTAATAATAGGAGGTGATTTTAACAGTATAGAGAAATATATAGATACGAATACAGGATTTAATGAGAATGATAGAAAAACAATTAAATATATCATGGCTCTATTAAAGGATAATGAATTAACAGATATATGCAAAACAATCAACAGGGATGAACGAAATTATACTTATAATTATAGACAGGGAGAGGGTAGCAGTGTTTATAAATTTTATGCAACCAAGGAATGTGAGCAGAATGTAGAAAATGCGATATACACAAAATTGTAACAGCTGATCACAGCGAATCTAACAATAACAAAGTCTGGTAAAAGCAAACGGGGACCTGGAATACGGAAATTAAATAATTCTTTTCTCGAGAATGACCAACACTGTGAAGAAATAAAAATAAAACAAAAATATTAAAAGATTTTTACGAACACGGGAACATCACTATTATAAATTAATGGGATGAACTAAAAATAAGAATTAAAGTTACGTTAAAAAGGTTATGTGCATATAAAAAGGAATAAAGGGGTTATATAGAAAAATAATGCAGATTATATCATAAACAGTTTAAACACATCTTTACAAGAGAAGGAAATAGCAAAAGAAATATACAAAACTTTACAAGAATACAAATCCGAAGGAATAAAAATTACAACAGGAAAATACGAAGATATATATATATACAAAAGCCAGAGGAATATATAGAAGGGATGAAATCAAAGAGGGAAAGAAAGAGCTATATAAAGTTTGTTGATAAAGGGACAAATATCAACAGATAAAAATGAAATACTGAAAGAAATCTATACATATTATGAAATTATATATACAAGTCAAATATACATCAAACAAAGGTAGAGGAGTACTGTACTAGTATAGACTTTATGCAAATCACAGGAACCTAAAAAATGGATGTGAACGTTTAATAACAGAGACAGGAATAGAACAAACAACAAAATAGGGAAATAAAGGGAAATCACCAGAATCTGATGGGCTAACAGCGGAATTTAATAAAAAGTTAAAATTATGAATTAATACCCATTTGAGAACTACTTTATAGTAACATATTTTTAAATGGGAGAAATGTCACACTCAATGAAGGAAGGGATAATAATACTGCTATAAAAACGAAAAGTGGAAAATACAGATCTAAAAAAACTGGAGACTAATAGCACTAATAAATACTGATTATAAGGTACTAAGTAAAATTTTGGCTAATAAAATAAAAACCTGCATGGGGGAAATCATAAACATAAATCAAAGTTGTTGGGAAAAGGGGAGAACAATTCAAACTAATACCATGAATATACAGTCTATACTAGATTTTATAAACTGGAAAGGCAATAAAGGGGCAATGATTTTACACGACCAGGAGAAAGCGTTTCGGATTTGAAAAGAAATTCTGTAAATGGATAACAACATTGTATAAAAAATGTATACTCAAAAGTGCAGATAAATGGTAAAATAACAACAAGTTTTCCCGTAAACAGATCACTGATAACCTTTGAAACACTATGTATAAGAATAAATAATTATAAAAACATAAAAGGCATACATATACCGAACTCTGAAAAATAAATAAAAATGCTGCAACATGCAGATGATTGTATAAACTTTATTAGGGATGATTCCTCATTTAGACATTTAGAAACAGAATTCACGGATTTTGGCAAGGCTACAGGATCAAAGATCAATCATCAAAAAACAGAAATTATATTAATTGGCAACTGGATCATGTGAAAGCACTAGGAATATAATATGGAAAGAACGCACTACGAATTTTTTTTCAAACCTTTCAATGGATAAAATAAAGTTCAATATTGATATATGGATGCCTTTCAGAATAAACACATATATAAAAGTACAAGTAGCGAAAACTTTTTTTTATATCAATTTATGGTATGCAGTGGACAATGTTGACGTTACTAACACACAAATGAATGCTTTTGATGGAGTAATTATAGATCGCGACGCTATACTGGTACTGCATTTTGGGTCGCAAAAGATGGTATTTAGGGTCGCGATCAAAACAGTTTGGGAACCACTGTATTAGATATATAAAAATTTTAGAACCACACAGGAAATATAAACATATGAAACAAATCATATTTTACTATAGGAACCAAACCAATATTTGGGGAATGGACTATAATAGGAAAGTATACTACGTATGAAGAGAAATAGAATATAAGAAAACACGGAATAAAACAGAGCTAGAAAACATAAATCTAAAATGGAATAAGATATTGGAAATGTGGTCAGGAATACATACAACATATAAACATTCTGTGATGTTTACATACCTGCACAATGTATGGTTAACAGGTGGATATGCATATACAAGGCATAGATAATCCATATTCCGCCCTGCCCACTGTGTGGAAGGGGATTTTATAAATATATATATCATTGTGCAATGTAAAAAAAACCGAGCCGCTAAGGAAACCTGTAATAGATCTACTAAACAATGAATCTGGAAACTATAATGGAGACTCGTTACTTTATACAAACGGGCTAGACAAAATAGGTACATATAACAAGTTAGTTAACTACATAATAAATGTAAACAAACAATGCAGAGTAAAGGTCAAGCTATTTTGTTTTAAAAACACCTTTCCGTGATTTTTTTTTTTAAGCACTGCAGATAAATAATACTATCTAAGAATATGCATACTATATGCGTCTCTCATGGTCTCATGGAGGGAAAACGCTATCGGAGCGTAAAGCAACCGAGGGCTGTAGCAAGAAAAGGCAAATTCCCTTAATGAAAGACTACATTAATAAAAGACTTCTTCGTAGCCCCCAACCTTGCGCTTTCATTTTCGTATGTAAGAGTGGAGGATACGGAGAGGTAAAGTAACAAGAATAATGTGAAATAAACTAAAATCAATAAAATAAATAATTAAATAACTAAATCAATAACTAACTAAATACATAAATATTTAAATATCAACTTATCTGCATAAGAACCCGCTCTTAAATGCGACTTTGTCTGCCCAGAATGGGGGAGGAACAAAGTGGTGCACATAAAGGCCCACCCCCTACTGGAGCGGTAGGGGTCGGGTATATCACTCCCACTAGGGGAGATGGTGCACATAAAGACCCACCCCCTACCGTAACAAGCTAGAAAGTTCCACTCCCTAAAAGGGATTGACACACCAATTGGAAAAGTAATATGAATTATATGAAATAAAGGGAAGATGGTGCATATAACTGCCCACCCCCTACGGTAACGAGCTAGAAAAGTTCCACTCTCTAAAAGTGGCTGACAAACCAACCGGAAAATAATATGAATAATATGAATAATATGAAATAAAGTAAAATAAATAAATAAGTAACTAACCAACTAAATAAATATTAACGTATATGCATAAGAATGCATATAAGAATCCCCTTTCAAGTGAGAGTCGGTCTGCCCAGAATGGGGGAGGAACAAAGTATAGCCACTGGAACGGGTATATCACACCCACTAGGATAGATGGTGCGTATAATGAACCAACCCCCACCGTCACAAGCTAGGAAAGTTCCACCCCCTAAAAGGGGCTGACAAGTTGAATTGAAAAGTAAAATTAAAAAGTAAATACAAAAGCAAATACAAATATATAAAGCAAATACATCTTACAATAACAGTATCAAAAATATTAATAATTTTAGGTGCACATGGTATGGCTCAACCCCCACCTGAACACGCTTAAAAAGTCTCACCCCCTATGAAAAGTTTACGATCCCATCCATAGAATAAACATTAAAAAAAACTACCATTAACGACAAAAAACAAAACCACCCCCCCCCAAAAAAAAAAAAAAAAACAAAAAAAAAAAAACAAAAACATTCGCATATACTAATATAAGTTTAACATTATATAGGTAACACATCTAGATGCAACAGACACACAACAGGGGGTTGTGCCTTTAAGTAAGAGGTGAGGACGATGAGAGGCTATACTATCATGGCGTTTCGCGAGGTAGAAAGGCTCACATAACAGGCTCAGAAAATAAGTGCATAACAAAAAAATAGACTCAAGACACGACAAGAAAACGGGTGAACGTAAATAAATACTAACAAATGCTAATCGACACAGAGCATACAAACATACAATACAATAAATACGTTTATCTATTTTTAACAAAATAATTTTGTTCTTTTTTATAGTAAGACAAATAAACAACTCAAAACAAATCTGATCCAAGGAAATGCCAGTCCGAACACGTATTCATAGCAAAGGGTTAAATACACTTTTTACGACAAATATAGGATACAAAATACAAGACATGAAACGGACAATAAATCGATCCAAGGATCACTGATAGGTTTCATAGCAGGTGAGGAAACCAGCCGTAAGGTGTAATGCCTGAGGAGGGGAGTACACGCCGGTTTTGAAACAATACGACTTTAGACCTGGGGATGGAACGATTCGAAATGGGAATCTGAGCAGGTACGTCCCTACTGAAAAGAAAGAAGAACCTCAGTCAAAATTACCTTTATTTTTGTACTCAAAATTCTGTTTGCTTTTTTTTAAGAAATATACCCACAAGTACATATCGGGGGATGGGTGGGTGGGATGGGAATATATATATATATATATATATATATATATATATATATATATATATATATAAAATCCTTTCAGTTTTCTAGCAATGGGGGGGGGGGCGGGAGCGGGAGGGGGAGGGGAGGAGGGCACCGCACAGGCCTGCCAGTTTCTGAATAGCAAGAGGTCTCGAGGTGTCCACACAAATAATAGATAAAAAAAGGGTAAACTTGAAAGTTTACTAAATTGTGCCGATTGTTAAAAGCAAAACTGTATAGATTGTCAAAAGTCTACAGTGAACATAATAATATGAAAAGTGTCAGCTAATTACTTGGGCGCGTTTTGGTTACTTCTCTGGGGCCAGTCTGTTTGCAGTATTAATACACAAAAATAAGTCGATCAGCCCTTGATGAGGCTTGAGTCAGGATTTCATGCACCAAGATGAGTTAGTGTGTGCAGAAAGTTACAAAGTTGTATTAGTTATTTTAACCAATGTACGATAATGAATAGTTATGCATAACATAGAGAGAACATAATTATGGTCTGAGGCCTGATATCGGTGACTGTGAAACTCGTCTAAACCACACCTCGGCTAACGCAGGGTGTTACAGATCTATGGGTGATTTTTCGGTTCTAACTATATACGTGTATATATGAAGTAGGACAAGAATGTAGACAGAGCGTCTCAGTCCAAGGTTCGACTTAGAATGTGAAGTCAGTTAGCATGATAGTACGACAGAACAGGTAACATTCGTGTTATTATTATCAGTATTATTGTCTTAGTACTACACCTTCTTGTTTGCGTATACAGTAAAACATCGATTATGCGGACCCATCGGGAGACATTGATATCGTCTGGATAATCAGTCGTCCGGATGATCGAATTTTGGTCACAGAAAAATAGAACTGTGAATGGAAGTATCTGGATTAAATGGATCCGATAATCATATGCTTGACTATATATGTATCATCAATTATATACATATTCACGTGTTGAGACATTGGGCATGTTGAAGAAAGAATCAATCCAAATAGTATCAAGATATTTTATTTAATACTTAGAAGCTATCGGAGATCTAATCGGACATTCCATGTTGCAATGATAGCATAGTAGTGAAGGACGGTTATTTTATGTGTGTACTTGGCAACACAAGTGTCTAAAGGCTTTAATCAAGGTAAACTCTGCTGACATGGATTCTAATAACACCTGTGCCGGCCAGTGAATAATTTGTATCACTCGTTAAATCAACATTGTTGATTGACACTTATTTACGTGGCCTTCGACAACAGAATACCTTTGATCGGACTGTTATGAGTCTTTAATCATGCTTGATTAGCTTGGTATTTCTATATGACAGATTATATTTTGACATAGCGGCAATCGCTTTAGCGACAATTGGCTATAAGAATGAGTTTTCTCTCCTAATTACATGTATTTCTACTTTAAAAGATAACTTAGTTGTTCATAATACAACTGTGATTATAATAGTATTAGATTATATTCGATTGTGTTTGCTCCCGATTTCTATTACTCTGTTCTATATTGGCGTCGTGATCGGCAAATCAATTTGATATACAGTTACATATACATTTTAATAAGTACAATTTCGGAGGACACGGCTAGTTCGTAAACTTGACCTATTTTGGAGTGCGTGGACATTATCTAATGTAACTGCACCCAATATGAAAAAATTGAAATAAAAAAATTAAAAATCCTGCTTAAGCAGGTAGAATCTTTGGTGGGGCAACCAAATTTACATCATATGCTAGAAGTTTTCAAGAGACATACTAGGGAAGACTCTCATAAGACTCTACAAACATAGAATGATAATATTTTGTAAAATGCATCATCGCGTGGCTCCTGGATACATGCGGGCTTTGGTTTCACCAGGTGTTGAGTAAGTAAGTAATGAACAACTTCGTGATAGAACTGCCCTCCATAAGCCTTTCGCCCAGACAAATCTATTCCAAACTTCATTTCTACCAAAGTCTGTTACGGAATGGAATCTTCTCCCTTTGGAAATTCGGAACAACCCTTCGTTATACCCTTTTAAATCACACTTAAATAGGAACAAGAAGAGGTTCCATTCTATTACTCCCAAGGTGAGACATTAGCACAAACTATGCATGGAAAACATAGACTAGGTTATAGCTTATTAATACACGATCTTTTCAAAAACCAATTGTCATTTAGCAATAGGTGTTCATGCGGTGAACCAGAAACCGCAAAACTGTACAAAATATCTCACTATTAGAAACCGATCAATAGGATATTTGTCCCATAATATAGACATAACGTCGTTATTAACGGGTCAAAGACGAGATTTTATACGGTCCAAAAGTACATTATAGCAACTAACAGACTTGTTTAATCACTATTTATATATTCACACTAACCTGATAATCTCTTTTATGTATTAAGTTACTACATATATACCACCTCAGTTGAAGTTAATAGGCCTTTACCGACATCATCAACACCAAAATTTTCATATTTTCTCTGTTAAGAATACAGTAATAATATACAGTACAGTCCTACCCGTTTATGTCGACATCCTCGGGCCCGAGGAAATATTGTCGACATAAGCGGATGTCGAGATAAGTGTTTGGGGGTGGGGGTGACCTGTCGTCAGTAAGCCGGATTTAAACTTTGAGAAAACAAACAATGGAAATTTTGAGTACATGAAGACAAAACCAACGTGAAATACACGTCTATACTGACAAATTACATTTTGGTTACCTTTGTGTAATAAAATCCACAATGCATTAAGTGCATGTATATGAAAAATCCATGAATTCGTGTACGGGTCTCATGTTAGAAAATGTATGCATCGGTCACATCCTGATAGGAAATACATGAATAAAAAAAATGGTTGTCCTCATTTGATCTAACACGTCTTCACAATTCACTACGATAATCATTGTTGCCAGTAGCTCATGGTTGCATAGTTGTTATTTACATGCTACAAAGTACATGTACATGTACATAAATTGGCCTAGATTTTGGTCAGCCAGAAACAATGTTCCCATCTTACTGAGGCTACCAAGGGGATGGGGGCTATTCACAGGGAAATGATAACATGTATTTATTTACGGAAGTCATCGTGAAAAGTACATAAAATTGAACAAGAGATATGCGGCTGATATGATTAATTTACCGCCATCGTAGCCTTTCTTTATAGACTCGGCAGCTTTCATCCATCTAGACCAACAAGTTGTTCTCCTCCTTTTTTTTTTTTTTTTTCCACTGGTCCACCACCAGTAAAAAAAATTTAAAAAAATAAGGTGGAGAACGTAAATTTAATCTGCGTTTTACGCTGCCGTTGGTAGCCATCGTAAACATAAATAAAGTTAAAAAGGAAACTTTCACAGCACAATAAACTTGTTTTAATCACCGATCACTTTGGAAAATGCAACAATCGATCAGATTTCATTGCTTTTATTCAATTTTGGTGATGATTTTTTTTTTAATGAAGGGTGGATTGTTTTTATTGAACATTGTAACCGGCTTGCTTTGATGAAGGGTACATGTGTTATTTAAGTCGCCGCGAGAGGCTAACTTTATAGGACCAAACAAAAGCCTGTTTTTTAATCCACCGAGACAGTAAAGCCTGGCGGCAAGATCAACTAATTGTTGAACAAAGTACAGGTCGGAACTGGCCGCTTGTTGACATAAATGACCCGGAGGCAAGATCAACTAATTGTTGAACAAAGTATGGGTCGGAACTGGCAGCTTGTCGACATAAATGATTAGAAAACAAAGGATTTGTACAAGCTGGGACCAAGGGCTTCTGTCGACATGTACGTTTATTTTTTATCTCGACGTCGACATAAGCATGACAGATTTGGTAGTAATAGTAGACCAAGGGACCGGGACTTTGCTTTTTTGTCGACATAGGCGGCTTGTCGACATAAGTGATGTCGATATAAGTGGGTAGGACTGTAATATGTTTCTGCTGTAAATGCTTTTCAGATACTGTTTAATATTATTAGAATAGTGCATGCACAATTTTATTTTAATATCTCATTAGTTTTTAAATGTTTGCAATCCTATTTCTTCATTAATCACGTCAGCCACATTTTCAAAGTAAAGATTATTGGTAATGGTTAAAGAGCTTGAAAAACGCTTAAGCTTGTTGCTCAGTTCTCTATACCTCTTGTCGGTCATTACAAGTTCTGGGTGATGTTCCTGGTTTTAACTGAAGCAACTTTGACATTAATCAGTAATTAGTCTCACAAATAATCTCTCTACGCTTAAATAGAATGAATGATTTCATGCCGTCTCAAGTATAGAAGAACGATTGGGCGATAAAACATTCGTCGAATAGGAAAGGTAACACTTTAACTGTAATACCATTGCATAAATATTAAGTCAAGTAAAACTTATGGTAAAAGTAATACTTAAAATGTAATACCATGGCGTAAATTGGAAGTCAAGTCAAGTAAAGTTTATTTATAGTCGGATTTTGCAACATTAACATAAGCTGTACTGAACTTTTATACCGACATTATTAAAAGACTCGTACATAAGACATGAAGGAAATGGAAAAAACAAAACAAAACAAGTCATATATACAAACAATTAAACACATATCATATGCGAGGACTCGTGCACATTAAGAAGTGACGAATTACATACATACAATACAAAGATCACCCAACAATATAACTTGATAAATTACATTACATTCATAAAATGATAATAAATATGATATGGCAATACAACATGGCATGCATAAAATTGTCCTCGTGTACTTTGTATTGTTTCCAGATGTTGACCAAAACTACATGCATCTACATGTATTAGAAGTTGATAGTATGTCGTTATATATTACAGGAGGTTGTAAATCATTGCACAATATAAAGTGTATATAGTTCAACTCAAAGTTTCAAAAGAATAATGATTTATTATGATTCAACCGACAGTACGTGTAAACTCGAAACTACCACTAATTGTCTTTGATGTCATGTTTGTCGAAGAAACATTAACGAGTTTCACAATCTCCGACAAATCAAGGTATTGCTAGTTATCGGATTATTGCGTCAATCGAAGGAAGGCTTAGAATTTTCGCCTAAATTTAGAAATGACTGTAGAGTTAGAAATAATTCTCATAGCCTAGAATAGATCTATGACTGTTATGATGGAAAAAGATCTGCAACTTTGTAACTGTTGTAATTTAAAGTCATTTGAAAATGAATATAATTTTCTAGTTGTGTGCCTCTTCTATACAGATTTAAGAGAATGTTTTTACCACAAGGATACTGTGCATGGCCGAACATGGGAAAGTTGACACAAATTGTCAGAATAATCTATGAAAATTTTAGATGCGTTATCAATTTTTTATTTATTTTGCAGATCAAACAAGGTCACAATAAAATATATCTTCTGTAAACATACTTGATGGAATATAAATTATTATATAGATAATCTGTATTTTTCTTTATCTTTGTCCTCTCAATATCGATATTTTCTTTTACACCTTTACACTAGCAGCTATATATTGTATAGTCGAATTTAATGCCGAATAAAGTTTATATTATGTTGTGTTCAATTGAGAGAAAGTATGTAAACGAGTAATAAATAAATAAAATAATCAGAAAGCGTCTGGAGCTAAATACTTTATATTGACTACGTATGAAGCTGTTAATCCCTTCACACGAGGCCAAGAACTAGAGCAAATGTGATATGCATCATCGATACGAACGCGCTTGATTTTAACACAATAAATTACCTGCAGGCCGCAACAGTTGGATTGATACGTGTTATCGGAAGAACAATAACTTGTTCTTTAGAGCTATTAAGTCATACTTATGTACCCGCGTGGTGAACCGATAAAACGTGTCTATTCTGACTGATAAAGGGTCATATACTCAGATCATGCGTGATGTAACATTGAAAAATTACAGACAAACGATAGACCGTCTTTGCCACAATGGAAACAACAGAACAGAAAAGAACAGAACAGAACAAAACTTTTATTAGTGAAAGTAAATTTCAGGCCATACATAGGTGGCATATGAAAATACCACAACTGGTACATTTTTTAAAGTGACGTCACTAACCTATGGAGATATGCATCACATCACTGGTCAAGGTTTACAATAAGAGGAAAAATATTAAACGTTCGGAGGAAATATGAGAACATTTGGGTACATAAATATAACATTGTTAGGACAGAATATAATAACTATCCTGGAGTGTAGAAAAGTTGTAAAAGAGAAGAAATAGTATATAATTATGAGGAATGATAAATTTCCAAATCCACAAATAGCACACATTTTATGATATTGTATTCATTATTAGAGTAACAAATTTGGCACGAATTTGGAGAATTTTGCTATTATTTGTGGCAAATAAGATTTGTAATAAATAAATAATGGTGTTCGTCCCCGATGTAATTTTTATCACAATGATTACATCTTCTTTCCTCAAACAGTGTATTGTCCCAACGACCAGTTTCAACAGGGAGTCTGTGATTGGAAGTCCTAAACTTTACCAATGGTAAATACAGATTGCTATATAATAGTAATACCTAGTCCATATTCAAATCTTGTTTTCAACAGTTGTAAAATTTTCCCTCAGAGGATTGAGTTACCGACGATTGCCATTCCTGTGTATAAATGTCTTTTAAAGTTTCTGTTATCATGCGTTTGGTTCCTTTGGGATTATTAATAAATTCATTATATAGGAGGTCTGGTTTCCCAAAAATTATCAGAGTGTTTCTTATGCTATTCACACATTTATAAGTATTAGCGTTAGCATTGGTCTCGTAAAAAGTATTTGATAAAGGAGTCTGAATAGTTTAGATCATTTACCATTGATTATAGAGATCCAAAGTCCTATCATTCGGAATCTGATAATTATATCAATATGGTTCCTTCCTTGTTCTGAATAAAGCATATAAATGGGAGTACTTTTCCTCAGTTTTAAAATGTTTCTTAAAAATTCGTTATGCAAATTTTCAATAATAGTGTTTCTTTTCAAATCCCCAAACTTCACATCCATAAAGGATGATCAAAAAGATGCAATTGCAGGTCTATGGGAAGACTGAAGTATCTAATTCTTCGGTAAAGTAGATGTAGGACCTTCCTAGCTTGGTCAACGTTCTATTTAACTGACTTAACATACCTTGGATGTTTGGAAAAAATAATATCTAAATATTTAAACTCAGCACAAATGTCTATTAGATTCTCACCAATTGTAAATCTATATTTAAATTATGTTGGAAAGACTTTTCATCAGTACCAAAAATTACAGTGTTATCTACGTAAAGCAGTAAAACAATTTGAAGGAAAAATAACGTAGAGTGATCAGAAAATTGTAATTGTACACTAGTGCACTCATTTGTAACAGATAATTTTCTAAATCATTTAGATACACGATAAATAAAATTGGCGAAAGATTTTCACCTTGCCTGACACAATTACTGCATTAAAAGAAAGCGGATTGCTCCCCCGCATAAGTGACACAAGATCTGATTTCATGATACATATTATATATTATTCTTAATATTTTCCCATTGACGTTGTTATCTAATAGTTTCATCCACAGCCCTATCCTCCAAACATTGTCAAAAGTACTACTAAAATCAATAAAATCACAAAATAGTTTCATCTTGCAAGTTTTTAAAATTTCAGTAAGAGCGTGAAGGCAGAATATATGAGCTGTAGTTGAATAGCCTGGCCTGAATCCGGCTTGGTTTTCTTTAAGAACATCATGATAATCTAAAAACTTCTGAATTCTTTTTTGAAGTACAGATGTAAAATGTTTACTAAAACAGCTAAAAATCGTGATAGATCTATAATTATCAGGTGGGCTTGGGTCCCCTTTCCCCTTATATATTGGTCTAATTATTTTTTCAAGCCGTGTGTCTGGAAGGAGACCAGTGTCAAATATTATATTGAAAAAAGAGACATATAAGTATATAAGCATATCAGAAGTACATTTGATGTTTTCGTTTATTACATTATCATACCAAGTTTTTTTTCTTTTTCTTAAGACTTTTAATATAATTAATAATTTCTGACTCAGTAATTGCAGAATTAAGAATGTCAACGTTGTCATCTATTGCAATATTTATATCATCTTTATAATCAATTTTTTCATTTTTGTTGTCAATATTCTTATTTTAAAAAAATTCATAGAGTTCTTCGAGTTTAACATTTTTATCCTCAGCCCTCTTTCCAAGGTTATTTAGTATTTTCCAATAATTCCTTGGTTTTTTACTTTTCATTTTCCGCTGTTTTTTTGTGTTACACTTTTTTCCCTGTTTACGTAAAAGTTCATTGTTCTTTTGTATATTTTACTTTCGTTCGCAAGATTTGTCCTATTTGTATGTGTTGGGTTATTGTTATGTATTTTTCTCGCTAGGTGATATTTTCTGCGGGCCTTTTGACATTTAGTTCCAAACCATCGTTTGTTATTTTTATTACAAATTTGATTGCTATTATTAATAACAAAACAATTTGCAACAGAATCGTTAAATAATGATGAGATCGATGAATAAAGCATGTTGATGTCATTTTTATCTATGGATTCTATACTATTCTGTGTTGATGTCATTTGTATCTATGGATTCTATACTATTCTGTGTACACTTTTAACACAATAAGTTTTTCGTGCACAGATAAAGTTTTGGTGTTTATGTCTTTGTACTGTCCATACATTTGACCCACAGATTCTGCTGGTAAACGAAATCCAAGCAAATTAGTCACTAACACACACACCACACGTCGCCAAAATTCAAAGGAATCGTCTGGTCTTGTGGAATCAGTTCTTTTAATAGTACTTAATAATCCACTATATCTTGAACACGGTCATTGACTTCCTTCCATGGAATTTGGCGTAACACTGATGACAGAAGTCGTCGGTTGGCAAGCTTTGTAACGTGTTTGCAGGTTATCAATGTCTGACCAGTCTTATACCATTAAGATACAAGCAATTAAAAAGTCTATGCTGTTTCGGATGCAGTTGTTCTTTTCGTTTCACTTGGATCTGTACAAAGTAGTTGTAAATGAGCTCTCGCAGTTCCAAAGATAAACTACGAATTCTCTCCACTTGTAAAGTATCAGACATGAATATCATATTTTGGACCGACCAAAGGAAGGTAGTGACAGCACGGAGACCATCTAGAATATTCAAGGTAAGCTGTATCTTTATGCTCCCATTCGTGAAGTTTCACACCACAACTGAACCACTGGACTTTATCTCATTCTCCCAAGTAAACAAATCCTGCTCTGACTAAAGATTTAGGACTAGATCTTTGCAGATATTTTGGCCATTTTCCTGTGAACATCTGAAATCGATTAGCAAAATTACAATAGCCTGGGAAAGTCACTGGAAACGTGAAGTCTTCTTTCTTTGATTCGTGATTCTGGATGAACTGGTGGTACCCAAAGCGGTTGTGAGTACGTGGATGACATACATAGGTAGGCATGCGAACGGCATCGCTTTCGATTGTAGAGTGACAAGGTTGTGCTGCATCGCTTTCAATAGTAGAGCGGCAGGGCAGTGTTGCATCGCTTATGTCCTAGGGTTCGGCATTATTCTGGTCGCAAGGCACAGCATCGCATTCCAGTTTATTGAACTTGTAGTCCACAGTTGGTCCATCAGACGGTTGCTGCGTTGACTTCATCATTGGCGGTGAAAGTCTCTGGTCACAATGATATTTCAGTCTTGGAACTCTCTCCTTTTTATACTGAAGATCACCGTGTCCGTAAGGTAACGTGTTGTGATCGGGAAGTCGCACTCGTTTCTGGTAGACGATCTGATATACTTTTTCCAAGGGTCGACTGACGATTTGGTGATCTTGCAAATGTACAATGTTGTAAGGATCCAACGTTTTCACGCAAAAGTCTTGATAATGTCCTGACTTAAAGGCGTCAAAGATGACAACTTGACTGGTACGATAGTTAAGTGTCAGCCCTTTCGCTTTGCATTTGGTATGAAATTCTCCTTGTTTGTCTCGGTACTGGTAACCGTACTATTTGGGTCCACCACTAGTAAAACTCAAAATAGTGTCATCAGGATGTTCATCGGTCCAAGCTCCTAAACGTTCGTCTTGAATGTGTGGGTGATAACTTCCAGGACGATTGATGTACATATAACTATCGGCGTCAAAGTAAAGGACTAGATCTCCATAAAGCTTCCAATTCAGAATACAATTTTAAACGGGCATCGACTGTCACGTACGCTGCAATGATGACATTACCAAATTCTTCGGAAGGTGCAAATTCTGCGACTTCTTTTGTAATTTACCAAAATCAAATCTTCACGTATGATTTCCACGTGTTTAATGAGTTTTCCTTTATCGTCGATGAGTTGAAACTATCTACTTGGATCTACCAAGTATTCCGTCATTGGCAGCATCGGACTTTGAGCCAGTTTTCCCCACAAACAATTCAGCATGACGTCTGCAAACGATCTTATTTCTTCGTTCTGTTCGACGTTTTCCAAAGTGATGCCTTCTAGGAATCGGTACTGTTCTTTGAATTCCTCTGTGTCTTCTGCAGTCTGACACCAAGAAGGATAGCCAGTAACTTCTTGCTTTAATTTCAGAAATTCGTTGACGTAGCCTGAAAAAATTTCTAGACTCGAATCGTCGTTCTGTTGGTATTGTTCTGTGGTAGCAAAGTGCCAAATTTTGAATATTTATAACAAGCGGTATCCTTGATCGAGACCATGAAACAATTCGACACTCACCTATGCTCCTCCAAAGGCTTGTCCTTGATCATCGTAACGACAAGGTTGGTCTTGATTACACGTTTCAGCACACGTACGGCATAAAGGAAAAATCAGTTTTCAGTGGCAATAATGAGGTAAAACAGGATGCTATAGGTTCCTCTGTGGCACCACTTTACATTTGATCCAACCATTGTATTGGCGAATGTGTTCCACGTAGATGGGTTCTGTAAAAATTTGAGGATGACCAGTGGGGAATCGAACATATTTACAAACCCAAGGATACAAGGAATACACATCGATGTATTTGGTTTGCTCTCCTTGAGATTCGTCCACTTTGTACAACAAGCGTGTAGCATTTGTTTATCCTCCAAAACAAACTGTCGCATGGGTTTAAAAGTTCGCTATCCACTACATTGTAATCTTTGACGATATGTTTACATTCTGGATCTGTTTTCAAACGTCGATCGTAGTCGTGTTCCCACATTTCTATCACTTGGTATCCTTGACTTTCTAAACTCTGGCGTCGTTGATATGTGTGATCGTACAACTCTTTCATGGTGAACTCTGCGAAAGGACTATTCGGGTCTCGTTGAGGAAAACAAGTAGGTTTCCACAAAATAAACATCCCTGAAATTCGTAGACCATTTGTGTGTTTTCTAAATCCCAACCATCGACAGAAAAAGTTCCAATTTTCTTTTCTCCACACCGTTTCTAGCAAGTAGTATATACTTGTCTTCAGCTTCACACAAGTAATTGAGTCAGCGCAAAGCTTTGTCGGAATATCGACGGCTGACAGAAAGATAGGATTGAGGTGGTATGATGGCTAGTGTGTTCTCGGGCTTGAACTATTTTCGGTAGACTAATCCAGACGCTTTGGCAATGGTAAAGACTTCCTTCAAGGGATCGATACCTCCGTGATCTAGAAACAATTGTCGAAATTTTCCACAACAACGTCGTAAAATGTCCACGTCGGATCGACAATATTTCAACATTTCTTCTTGCGTATAAAGCTTCTCATTGTTCTGTTTTCATACCGTCGGGGTCGTAGCAGCGAACTTCAGGCAAATGCGAGAGCACGACATATTGATTAGCTTCAGTAATTTAAAAGTGTGTACAATAGCCTTTAGACATTTCTGTCATTCCAAACGTTTTAGGCATTCTACTCAAAGGCATAGCCAAATACTAACTCATGGAATCTTTAAACTGAACGTTTCCCACTTTCATGTAAATGATTTTGGCTCCGTTCATGGTCACTGCTAGAAATTCGGTTCCTTGTTCTGAATAATATTTCAAAAGAAATTGTCTGTTGTATCCTGATAAATTGTGATCCATGACTGTAGCGTATCGATGACAGTTTCAGTAATGCTGGACTTCCTCTTCGCTCTAAGTGTATTCGATTAGGTCTAAAATCCATTCCGCAACATCAGCAAGAGTACGAGAGCCCCGAAAAATCGTTTCTTGTCCTCCTGGACTCGCGCTACCATTTGGACAGTGATGACATAAAGGTTCTTGTATACACTTGTCACAAGCGCGATGAGCTACACTAAACTTAGGTATGTGAATTCCAGTCGTTTTTTAACATTCAAAGTGAAAAAAAGATAAAATCTACACGGTTCTTTTTATTATTCTTGTACGTCCTCGAGTTCATTGTCATATCTTTGAATGTAACACTGATGATTGAAGTCAACAACTTGGTCACAAAACGACATCTTTTCTTACCTGGACAAGCGTATGGCTTTTGGTTATTCGTTTGAACAAGATGTCCACAAGTGGGGCACACTCAATAATTCGCAAGCGCTTTTCTGTTGTTGGAATTGTTTCATATGATGTTGCTCGTAACAGGCTGGACTGACAAATTTTTGCTTGCAAGCAGAGCAATTAATTCTTTCTTTTCCTTCAGGAATGCAAGGTCTGGAAGATAAACACGTACGACATCTCTCTCCAATATGAATATGTTGCTCCCAATTGTTAAATTCTTGGTCCCATTTGTCGCAATAGAATATGTGTCCAAGAAATCCTGTGATACTTGTAATGACTTCAAAATGATCTTGGTGATGATAAATGTGAACGTATTTTCCATCTGGAAAATCCGGTCCGCAAAACACGAGTTCTCCACGAATGACTTGAGGATATACTTTCAACGTATAACGAGGTGCCAACAGGTTTTGAAGTTTTTGCATTTTAGGAACTCCACACATGGTCTTTTTGGAAATGCCCGCTTGCTGCAAAAAAATTTCTGCTTTTCTCCGTTGTTTAGCTCTGTCCGATTGTCTAATGTTTTTCCATAATCTTTTCCATTCTGCTGTATCGTTTTTCTCTGCATACGTTTGAGCCGATCCGATAGCACGGGCTAAACACATTTGATCGTGATGGTTGTTAATATTGACGGTACTTTGTTTTGGTACTACGAAGTTGATCCACAGATAAAACTTTTCTGTGTTGTCCACTACTTCTTGGAGGTGAAACGCGTGTCATGTAAAGATTAGCTTTTCCATCGGTCATGTCAAACTCATCACTGGATTGTTGAATTTTGTCCAAGGTTTTGGAAGAAGTAATCAATTATGCAGGTGTATTAAACTCGATCCACACAGGAGACTTCAAACTGTCGTGAATGATGGATAGTCTCTAATGATCTGGATATTGAGCTTGGCATTGTCGTTTCAATTTCTCTAAAATTGACTCCAGTAAATCCGTAATGAAGACAGCTGGTTTCTCTGCTAGAACTTGAGACTTGAAATCTTTAAATTTGATTGTGTAAGTGTAAGCCATCGTTCTAAATTTTCTGGAAGTCACTTTTTGGTCGATTGTAAAAGTAATCTTCAGGAACTACCGAACGGCTTTCATTCTTGGCTGATTTTGACTCTCTAGCTCTTATAGTGGAGGCAGAAGGTGTTGGCTCAGGATTACTCATTTCGTCTTCAAAATCGCTAAAGTAAACTTGTGCTAATATGTCTTGAAGAGTGCTGGGTGACACAGAACGTCTTTGCCGCTTGGCTTCTAGTTTCTCGTTGGAAAAGTTTGATCTATTCATGTTGATTCAAAATTTGATTGACTAATGTACACACTCTCTCCCTATATAGAGAGAGACTATATGTGCTAAGAGAATACACTTATTCAGTTTCCAATCTGTGAAGATGGAAGAGTCACAACAGATAGCACTTCATATCAGAGATTTACAGAGAGTCATTCGAAAGTACACTTCTAACAAGACTTCGAACTACTCATCTCGAGATAAAAGTCAAAATATGTGCTATGTATATCAAGTGAAGGGCACTGGGCTCTAGAATGACCACAACGTCAAAGAAAAGGAACCACTACGACAGGAGAAAAGAGACACAGGAAGTAAAGATACATGTAATCAGTGTCAAGAAAAAGGGGATTGGTTTTCAGAGTGTCCCAAGAAAAAAGAGAACAAAGAGAAGAAGCGTTCTTCAGAAGCAGAAGAACAAGAAGAACAAACCCATAACAGCAAATACATTCAATAAGGTGAGAGAAGCAGAAGAAACAGCAGCAGCAGAAGAAGAACACATATCAGTGAAGAAATTCAAAAGAGTAAGACAGTGAAAGAAGAAGAAAGTGGACTTTTGTGATGTGATTGGATATTTCATTTTGATTCTTTTTCAAAAGAAAATGCCAACAAAAAAAGTAAGTGTATCTTTGTCGTAATTTGGTTTTTCTTTAATATGGATAAGATAACACACACACACATTTTATAATGGAAGGATAAGCGTTTAATTTGATTTGGCAATCATTGAATAGTATCTCTTTTCAAAAAGATATAGGTGGCCCTGAAAAGGTCCGTTGCGGTTTTTGAACACAAAAGACTTATGGACTTGACATCATTAGTCATAACTGTCTTAAGCCTTTTCCACGGCTAAGTCCTACTCCTGTTGTTGCTCTAGTTATAGTAGTAGCAACTGCTGCTGGTGGTGTCTCAGTAGTGATGTTGAACGTTTATGTAGTCATAGAAGGTTTAGAAGTCATGCATTGCGAAGGTCTCTTTCTCGTCGGTGTTGCCAAAGAAGTTTGATACATTTCTCTCAGATGTTTTAAGTCCGCCAAACTGTCTTGTAACAAACTAACCGTTTTGTTTTCACTCTCTTCCTTCTTCTCACTGTTCAAAGTTTTCCTCTTCTCCTCTCCTTGTTTTCTTTTTTCTCTTGTTCTTGTTGTTGTTGAACAAATACTTCTTCTTCGTCTTTCTAACGTTGCGAAAAAAAAATCTTTCTTCTGTTTCTTGCTGAAATCATCGTACGCTGGTAATAATGGAGAAGGAGGTGAAGGTAGTACTACAGCCAGCAAAAAGTCTTGGGAAGAAGATAAGAAATCGCACAAAGTCAAAATGAAGTCATTGCTGGAAGAATACCTGCTACAGCAACAGTAGTTGTCATCATAGCAAATTTGTCAATATGGCCTATAATGGCACGACTAATGGTGATTTCAGTATTGGAGTATATTCCGGAGTGTACTTGAAATCAAATGCAGAAAGAACACTGTGCTCAACATCTTTAGTGCTCCCTTCTCTCCCCGCCCCCCCCCCCCCCCATCACACACAACTGCATAATTTGTTTTTAATGTGAGCACTTGATTATACGCAGACTAAAACGACACTGATCACTATTATTGCAGGTGAAATACCCAGGCACTAACCCATACCTCAGGAAATTGCCATTTGTATCCAAATGAATTGGGACAGTTCGTTTGCAGCACACAACAACTTTAAATATGGCACTATAGTCTATGATAAACCCCTTATAAACTTTGGTAGGGACAACCTGACAAATGGCCAGCATTTGATAGACAATGAGGTAAGTTAAATTTGTCTCCTTTTTATACACCTACCATGAGGCGGAACGTATTATGTTATACTGTCTGTCTGACTGTCCATCCGTCCGTACATCCATATGTCTATTACAAATTTTGTTTCAACATAATAACTCAAGTTGTCCACCATCTACAACTACCCATCTTTGTGGATGGCATGCACTTGGGGTAACAAAGAATCTTATTGATTTTGGGGTCAAAAGCTCAAAGGTCAAGGTCACTTTGACTGAAAGGAAAATGGTTTCCGCAGAATAGCTCAAGTGCTCCACCATCTAAAGTTGCCAAACTCTGTATGGCTTGCACAAGGGTAAAGAAAAAGTTTGTCAATTTTGGGATCAAAAGATCATGGTCATTCTGACTGAAAAAAGGAAATGTTTTCCACATAATAACATTAGTTCTACAGCACAGACCTGGTTCAAACTCAGTGGATGGCTTGCATGTGGGGTAAGGAAGAAGCCTGTCGATTTTCGGGAAAGGTCAAAGGTCAAGGTCCCTATGACCAAAACAAAAGAAAATGGTTTTTGTATAAAAATTTAAGTTATCTACATACACTGGGTGGGCGTATACTGGGCCATTGATGGTACTCTTGTTAAAATTAAAAGTTGTCATCATTGAATTTTACGATTTCCCAATTTTGTGCTGAAACTTCCTTATCAGTGATACATATAAAAGTTTCAGGTTTTGGTGCAAAGATAGTCATTATACTGTATCTTAAAGTATGTAAGCAGGTCAATATATATGACTGTGTTACTTAATTCCCTCATGTAAATAACTTATATATGCAGTATTAATACAGATATGCTGTAAATTGACATTATGATGCACCATGAATTTTTAAGATCTTTTCTGTATTTTTTTATAAATTGTTCTGATGAAATTTTTGACTAGTCAAAGTGTAAGAATCTTTGAAAACCTTTCTCTCTCTTTTCCTATTTCCCTCTTCTCTCCATCTCTCTGAAAAGAAAAAAAAATAACATGATAGTTTTCATTTGCAGGGAATAAATATTTCCTGTGCAAATGATTGTTTAAAATGAAATAGCATGCATAGAAATGTTTCAGAAATTACACCAATTTTGTATCTTGTTGATTCACAGGACCTACCTGTTGATACAGCTTCAGAGCCCAAAGGTGGTTCCAGTGGTCGCAAGGGTGCAGGTAGTAAGTAAAATGCCATGTAAATGTTAGTTGGTTTCACTGAATTTGTAGCAGTCAAGAGTAATGAGGCCACTTACTTAAACCAGCCTAGCTGTTCTAGACCTTGTAGCCTAGTAGTATGTGTACCCACCAGGTTTTTTTAAAGTTATGTTTTAAAGGTTTGATATAAGTATCTCATATATAACATCAGGTAGAGTTTGTGTTGGACAATTGAATGTTCAAACTTCTAAAGACTAAAATAAAAACAACTTTAATAACACAACTTCTTTCGTACTCATGCCTAACACTGAAAAGCACGAAAATTCATGATAATTTATTCTGAAATCCTAACATTTAAAATAAATAATTACTCTCTCCATTCACAGGCAAAAATCACATGTAGTTAATATATCTTTGCTAGACCTGTGAGAAAATTTCAGATAAACTTTGCTGATGCTTATCTAGTCTTAGACTTATTAAGCTTTTTAAAGTAAATCCTCAGTATCAGTGACTCTTGCTTTATGGCAAATAGAATAACATCTATGAACTTTTTTATCTCAAAAGCTGCTTAACAATTTGTCACCTGTACCCCCACTCTCTCCAAAGAAGAAATTACATCAGCTGCTTTATTAATTCCAATATTTGTTGCTTTGATCGTCGTGTAATTGAATACAGTTTGGTATCCTGTTGTACATATCTCATAATTGTAAATGTCACATTATTACTTATTTTTTTGTAATACATGGCTTAGAGACTGTCAAAATGAAGTGCCTGCATGGGGTGCTGGTGAGAACCACCAAGTTATCGTACAGCTCTAAACTTATGCAAGGTAGCCCGAAAGAAGCAAATTAGAACATAATACATTTAACAAAAGTCTGTAATCAAGCATTTCTTTCTTTCCAGATCAACAGCCGAAGGAGACAAATTTTCAATTGTTTTCAACTTAAACAGTGTATGCTTTCCTTGTAGATCAACAGTCATCAGGGATTAGAAGTGATGTTATTGATACATCTGCAGCATACCATGTTTTAGAGATGGGGTTTTCCAGAAATGAAATCTGCTTAGCAATTAAACAGCTGAATATGAAGGGTAATGAAGAACAAATTCAGATGAATCACTCCTAAGCTTCAAATTAGAAGCAGAATAATGCAAAGTATTGAAGTAATTTATCACTCAGAGAAAAAGAAAAAAAAACATGTATGGTTGTTTTTAGCTGACCTGTGTAAAAATGCAGTAGATATTATGCATATCCAAGCATGACACTAATTGATGTTGTTTTTGTTCTCATTGTTGTGGTCATCAAATATGTAAATTTAGTGTATAAGTTGATATTGCCCACGCTCTTGTAAATATTTTTATGAAACATTTATATGCATTATAAAAGATACTTCATCAAAGAAGAACAATAGTTCACATTGACCCACTTTCATGTTGTTTTCCCTTTGTTATATAAGAGGGGAAGCAATGATTTATATTGTAATGAATGAAAAATGTGCATGCACCCTGAGTGGCTACTCATTTTTTATTGACAGAAGGAGGTCCAAGTGACCTTTTTCTTGGATTCTCGGTTATGAAGAAAAAAAAATCTATATTTTATGATTTTGCACACAGTAGTGTTTTTGCTGCCTAAAGACAATCACAGTAAGTGTTTTTTTTGTATTCAGACTATATGACTTTTCAATAGCAAAACATTGCCCATTAATCTTTGCATTTTCACATTTAAGTTAACTCAGGATTCAATTTAAATGTAGTTGGAAGCATTACAAACTATTAAGTTAATTTTAATTATAGGGTATGCATTACAATAACAGATTCTACATAGTACAGTATGCAGGGTTTGAAAAAATATCATTTGATATTGTGCAACAGGTCACCATTATGTAGATGTACACTAGGAGCATCTGCATTAGAATTTAAAACGATTTCAATACATTTTAACTTTACCTATGGATTTTGATATAATTTATTACCATATAGCATATATCGGGACCCTTTAGTTAGAGCTAGTATGTGCTGTCTATGGAATTATCTTCAAAAATGTTGTATTCCTGCATACATCAAAATGCTCTTGAGTTGAATACTTTCCTCATTCAATAAGAATCTACATGAAGACTATACTCACAGGTTATTGACTGAATTCTGTAAACTACTTGACCTGAGGTCATTCCTGCCATAGTATAATTGAGCTTGTGAGAGAATTCTTGGCCACAGAAGCAAGGGCCAAGTATTTTAATAATACAGTGTACGCAGTCAATAAAATTTTTATCATATACAATATCATGTATGGTAATTTGATATTATATTTCACATGATAGCTACATGTGTGTCAATTAATAAAAAAACATATTAATGCTATATTCAATATTCAAAGTTTTCCCTTGTTTTATGAATGAAACCATATATAGCATAATGATATGCATTGTTATTTAACTATGCTGTTGAGACATGCAAGTGTATCTTATTACTCTAAAACTTAACGTCACAGTTGTATATACATCACCATGTCCCTTTAATGTCCCTGGCTAGAGTGCATAAACAGAAAACTATTATTTTGTGAATGAATAATAGATATATGTTCAAATTCAAAAAATGAGGGTACAAATGTATAAAAAACATAATGTACAATTATGGCTAACAACTATATTACTTTAGTTGAGTGTTTTTTTAACAGCAATATTATTTGTTTCAAAATTAACATAGAAAGTTACACAAGTATGGGTTCATGCATACCAGATATGGAAGTGCTTGGTGAATATGAGAACTTAACTATGATCAATATAGTCAAATATTGCATATTAACAGCCATGCTAAAATAATGGGACTCTTTATAAAAGTCAAATATTGCAAATTAACAGTCATACTAAAATAATGGGACTCTTTATAAAAGATGCAATAAAGTATAACTTACTGTATGACTGTAGCTGGCTTGAAAATGTACTTTAGTGGTTTTTTGGACATTTTTTTTTTTTTACAACTATTCTAAGTATTAGTTAATGATCATGGACTAGACTGGTAGTAAATATCACATAAAAGTTATGTACTTTCATCTCTAAGTGTAGATCATTTATCCCTTACAGGTTTGCCATCACCAACAGTGATGCAGATCCTCGAGGTAATTTTTGATGATCAAGATAGAAGATTCACCTCAAAATCCAAGAACCAATAAGATTTGAATATAGCATCATTTGTTTGGTGATGTGTGCATGGTTGAGATGGTATAGGGGTTGGTGCTTACAGGCAAGGCGATGGGTGCTGTAACCCACGGATCTGAGTTTGAATCTCATTAGAGTACGAATTCAAATTATCTAACCTGTATGATAATATTATTTATTCATATTTAAAATTCTGTTAATGTTATCAAGCATTCTCCTGTAGAATCCAGGGATAGCACTTCCCACTCTGTTTGGTGTATATTTGTAGTTCTCAATAATAACTTCTGTATACTTTGATTTTTGTAGTAGGAATCTAGATAGACTGTGTACTTAGATGAGAATTAATTACTGGGTCGACATGAGGGTATGTCTGCTACGCACGAATGCTTATACCACCGACTTTGTAGCATTATTTTTTGGTGATGTGTGCATGGTTGAGATGGTATAGCGGTTGGTGGTTACAGGCCAGGTGATGGGTGCCATAACCCACGGATCCGGGTTCAAATCTCAGTGGAGTACAAATTAAAATTCTCTAACCTCTATGATAATATTATTTATTTGTATATATATATATTCCATGCACAACCTTACATCATACAAATTGTTGGAAAATTCATGTTTACTGGGAAACATTTTGGGGGGGGATATTACGGGTATATTTTGCAAATCAAGGCATGGTGTGAAGTTTGCAGCTTTACTCCTTAATCTTAATTCTAGTCGATGAATTTCTGTTGTATTTTTATGCGATGTTTTGAAAACCAGCATCATTTAGAAACTGCCAGGTGCAGCTAGTCGTAAAATAGCCTGGCGTCAGTCCATTTTATAATATTGTATATATTGTTCTGAATTGCTTCAATGATGGAAAATTAGCTGTTTGATGGCTGTTAATACAATATAGAATATGAAGTTGTCTAAGTGATTCAACTGTTTTAAAGCTAGTGTTCATCCCTCAGCTAGCATTCATCCCTCATAACATATTCATTTCTGTTAGAACCTACAGTATCAAGTGACTAAACTGTTTACTGTTTTAAAGCTAGCGTTCATCCCACATAACATGTTCATTTTTGTTGCAACCTACAGCATGAAGTGACTCGATTATTTTAAGGCTAGTGTTTATCCCACATAACGTGTTCATTTCTGTTACAGTTTACCATATCAAGTGACTCGACTGTTTTAAAGCTAGTGTTTATCCCACATAACGTGTTCATTTCTGTTACAGTTTACCGTATCAAGTGACTCGACTGTTTTAAAGCTAGTGTTTATCCCACATAACGTGTTCATTTCTGTTACAGTTTACCGTATCAAGTGACTCGACTGTTTTAAAGCTAGTGTTTATCCCACATAACGTGTTCATTTCTGTTACAGTCTACGGTATCAACTGATTCAACTGTTTTAAAGCTAGTGTTCATCCGACATAACATGTTCATTTCTGTTACAACCTACATTATCAGAATAATTATCGCCAGCATATTTGACCTGTGCCCCCCCACCAAAAAAAACCAAAAGAAAACAACCTCCCCCCCATATAGTTTCATCTTAAGTTTGTCTGCATTTCAGTATTAATTTTATTTTCCACTTTTAAGAAATATTGACATTTTTGTCAGACATCCAGTGGGAATATATTTATCTACTGGTGCTGAATTTGTGAATTTTAATCTGTCAACCTATTATTTTAATTACAAACTTTTCACAAACATTGTGCATGGTGCAACAGTGTATATATTGACACTGCAGCAGTGCAAATGTTATAGATCAGATATTTGCCCCAAACAAATGCCATCCAGATATGTTGACTTTACATAATTTGCCAAATGAATACGATGCTGAATACTAAAAAATAGCATAATCATATTTGTCTTGTATCCATTATTGTATTTTCATTTTCTGATGTTGCCAAATATGGCCTATAATATTTAATAGTACATGTAGTATCACCAGTAACTTTGAGAATTAGCATTATCTGAAAATATTACAGATGTCTGATACTTAATTTTAAATGTATAATTCTTTTGGCACCACATATCTTTTCTTTAAGCAAATGTGTCAATTCTGCCTGATAAAAACAAATATTTTTCTACAAATTATCAAAATCAGCTAAGTTTCACATGTAGCTATCTACATTAATATGAACAGAAGCTCAGATGATTGCTTTTGGGGCTATATTAAAATCCACTTTACGGGTTTTGTTTCTTAATTTCCAATTTGCATTAGAATAAAGTTAGTGTCAGAGCAGTTTTATTTATGACTTGTTTCGTATAAAAAAATCTAAATATATATTGTATAAAAGCATTTACTGTTTCAGGTTTTAGTTTCCATGTATCATATTGCAATATAGTGTCTGCGAAGGTCACTTGTTTTGATAATTACTTTCTTGTGTGTGTGCATAATGCAATTTTTTAAAGTTATTTTTCTTTTGCTGTAAAATGTACAATGGTAACTTAATATGCCATCTTAGCATCTCCCAGCTTCATTTCTTGCCATAGTGAAACTTTAAAGATTCTGATATAGAAAAGATATTACCATTTGCACATTACTTAAAAATATTTGAAAGTTCATTTTCTGACATTGTTGTCGAAAGTCTCATGAATAATTAGCTGAATACTTTAATTATGTTAGTTGTCATTTTAGGATTTCAACATTTTCTGACATACAATTATGGACCTGCATGAAACATAAAAACAAAATTGTTGTAATATACAAAGTTTCTAGTACATTTGTATTTCTGATTTAAAAAAAAAATAAAATTGTTTAATTGCAAAATCTTCCATGATTGAAAAAAAACCCAGCCCATTAATGTTACCATATGATATGCAAAAAGTTTTGATGTGGAAAATGTTATATTCCATTTTTGATTCTGATCTTTCAAGTTATAGATGACTGCTAAAATTTTCCCCATAAAATATTCCATAAACCATTTGTTTAGAATGTTTACCTATCTTCAAGATGGAATAACTGGAAATGAAGTAAAACTAGAATGTTACCTAATGTTTTTAACTTTTGGATACACAATTGTACATATAATGTCCCTTTAGTCATGCCAAATTGTTGTTCCATTTGTACATGTACCTACTATTATGATGGAACTTTCATTTAATTTGTATCAGACTAAATAAAGTACCGGTACGTCATTACTGCAATATCTTGCCAAAAGAACATTTACCTTTTGGTAAAAATAGTAAGATTAATTCATTTTAGCCAAAGACTAAAAATTAAGTTAAAATATACATATTTAGTGATTAGTTTTACAGTTTTATCAGCTGCAGTTGTGTAAGTTTGGAACTTTGAGTTATTATTATTGAAACTTTGTGTTTATAGTTTTTGTGAAGAACAAAATCAATTACAGTAAATAAAGTTGTCTTGCTTTAAGAGACTTGTCGGGGAATATGTAGGCATTTGCTGCATTTCTTTCATTCAGAAACACATTTAAAACAGTGGATTAGGCCTTGACAACTTTTTTTTCTATATTTAGTGTATTCTATATTTAGTGTATACATGTAGGTATATTTTGTTAAACCAAGTGTGAAGACATATAAACTAACAAACATACTATTATCTATCAATTTCTCTTCTTATGCACATGCAGGTTTCACTACTCAAGTAACTCTATAATTAGTCATTTTGTGTAACTCAGGTAATTAGCATAATCTTAATTATCAAGATATGTCCTAAGCTAAACTGAACAATTCTAGATGTTTTGGGGTCACAACTCATGAAGCATATTGATCAATTATATCTTTTGAAGCAAAAGTTTTACACTAATCATTAAGATCAACCTAATTTTCCATGTAGCAATTTTACCTACTGAGTCTCAGATGACTGCCTGTATCTTGAGGCCAAGGTATATCTACTCTACTTCAGTGTATTTTGTCAAAAGAAGCTAGG
Organism: Margaritifera margaritifera; assembly: GCA_029931535.1. Taxonomy (NCBI): domain Eukaryota; kingdom Metazoa; phylum Mollusca; class Bivalvia; order Unionida; family Margaritiferidae; genus Margaritifera; species Margaritifera margaritifera. The sequence continues at coordinate 1,504,622 of JAQPZY010001403.1, forward strand.
TTCAATATACTTCTATTAACAATCAGTTTTATTTTTCATCTAATTTGGCAATATACTTTAGGGTAAAGATAGTGTGAAAGCAATTTTATTCTTGATTTGTTTCATATAAATGATCTAAAATGTACATAGCATCACAATATTTACCGTTTAGAGTTTTACTTTACAAATAGCATAGGGTATGAGTATATATGAGCATGAAGAAGGACGCTATATTTGATATTTGATTATTGAATGTACTCATATTGTATTTTTCATTTTTTTGTTTTTTCTTTTGCAATATGCTATATTTATTTTATATTTGCCATTAGTGGTAATAACACAATTTAATCCAGATTATTAAATCATATTCTGTCAAATAAATTTCAATCAATAAATCAGGCTATTACTAACCAATAATTCAGTCTACCAGTAGTCAGAAAGTACAGAAATGATATCAGTCTAATGTTGTTTAGTGAGATTTGTTTATTTAACAATTCAGCATGTGTATTATCAGTTTAAAAATCCAGAATTTAGATTTCAATTTGTATTCTTTAATCAATCAGTTTCTCTGTCAACAATTTTGGCCAGTGGAGTTTTCTCCCTTTATTTGGACCTCAAATTTGTCCATTTCTGTCGCCACTTCTGTTCTAAAGAAGGCGTTTATTAAAGGATGCAGTTTCTTTCCTACTTGGTTTATATATAAAATACCCAAGTTAGATTCTGAGCAATATTGCCACAACTGACGCAAAATCTATCCCAGTGTGTATAGAATCTTTCTTGTTTTATACCACTATGCCTTCATAACCTGGTTCTGTGAAATGTACATCAGTAAATTATTGCTATAATGCAATCTTAACATCTCAAAGTGCCTCTTCTGGCATGACAAAGTTACAAGTTTATTTTATGGACAAAATATTGCCTTTTTCCAAAAGTTTTGAAATAGCTGAAGTTGTATTTTTTTTACATTATTGTAAATGGCCTTATGTATAATTAGGTGAACAGTTTATATATATTTGCATTTTGGTATTTCAACATATTTCTCAAAAATTAATATGTACACGTCAGAACAACAGGAGCCAAAAATATTGTCCATTTTACATTCCTAGTGTTGCTGAAATTTGTACTTTTGTTGTTTAATTCCAAAATCATCCATTCCTAAAAGAACAACTTGGTTCTATTCAGTAATATTACCTTGCGGTCTGAGCAAGTTTAGGATCTGGTGATTTTTATGCTATGTTTAATCTTAATCTTCCAAATTTGATGTGACTACTAAAAGTTTACCAATATAGTATGCCATACAAATGGTACAGTTTTGGTAGTATGCCATACAAATGGTACAGTTTTGGTAGTATGCCATACAAATGGTACAGTTTTGGTAGTATGCCATACAAATGGTACAGTTTTGGTAGTATGCCATACAAATGGTACAGTTTTGGTAGTATGCCATACAAATGGTACAGTTTTGGTAGTATGCCATACAAATGGTACAGTTTTGGTAGGTTTAGATTTAATGAAATTTATTGTTGTAATATTGAAGCAAATAATAAAAAAGTTAATAATATTTCAGAATGTAGGATAAATGTTAATAATATTTCAGAATGTTGGATAAATGTTAATAATATTTCAGACTGTAGGATGAAAAATTGTACATATGGTGTGACTACAACAACATAACAAATTGTTCATTAATTTTATGATTATTGTCCACTTGTTTATTCTATTTTGATGGAATTTTGTTTTACATATTATCACATCATCCGTGTTAAGTGCTTTGAGGCACTGTAGATTTTTTTAATGTTTGCCAGTGAAGATATCAAATAATGATGTGACAAATGACATCAGAACATCATATAATGAAAAATCTTAATGAATGAATCATCCAATTCTTCTCTAAAGTCATTTCAGTGCATCAATTTATGGCTTTAATAAAATAACAGAATAGTTTTCATAATGTGATAAATACCATAAACCTATACTTCAACCAGTCTCATACATAGAGAATCTTACATGAGAGATTATTTCAAATGAAATTTATGAAACCATGCAAATAACATCAGTCTTCTGCTCAGTTGATTCATAAATTTAATTTGAAATGATCTTTCATTAAAGATCCTCCATGTATGAGAATGCTTAAAGTACAGGTAGCTATGGACCATAAGCGTAATATCTTGCCTAGGTTATATTTATATATGGCTATATAGTAATGTTTCATATACTATAGTACAAGTTTTACAATTTTGTTAAACTATACATTTTTATATACCGGTTTCACATTTGGTCAGTTGCATTTTTTAAATTTGGAGTTTGCTGAATGGTGTGCAGTTTTATTAATTTAATCTTAAGTGGTAATTTAATGAAACTGAAGCATAAGTTTCAAGATCTATCCAAAGCGTTCATGCCGAATAATTTTTTTCTCAGTCTTATTGATGAAACATTTGATTAGGTTACATTGTCAAATTATGCTATCATTTTTATATGTCCACCAACATGTGGAGTGTATAATGTTATGACATTGTCCATTTGTATGTATGTATGTACCTCTGTCTGTTACCTTCTTAATTTCTGCCCTATAACTTTAGTTTTACACCCTCCACCATTATCAAACTGTGTAGATGGCTTGTACTTTGAATACGAAAGAAGCCTATTGATACTGGAGTCAAAAGGAAAAGGTCAAAGTCACGGTGACTGAGAAAAGAGGAATGGTTTCTACATAATAACTTTAGTTCTACACAAAAGACCTGGACTATATTTATGTGGGTCACTTGCACATAGAGGAAGGAAGATGCCTTTTGATTTTGTGGTCAAACATCAAGGTCACCATGACTAAAAATGAAAAATGGTGTCTGCATGAAATTTCAGTTCTTGATTATGTACTATCAACAATGTCTTTCTGGATGTCTTTCTGTTTGGGAAATAAAAAACCTATTGATTTTGGGGTCTAAAGGTCAGAGGCAAAGATCACTGCAACAGAAAAAAAAATGGTTTCTGCATTACAAGCTTTAATAGCTGAGAGGGAAATGTTGAATATACTGTATGTAGAACGAAAATGAACATAGTGGTGATGAAATCCTATCTACAAAGGCTCATTTTCATTTTGCACATTAAGATGTTTTTCCAAACCTATCATCAAGTTTGAGATGATTCAACCCTACTGAGTATTGATAAGTTTTTAATCAGCCTTTGATTGTAACAATGGTTGTTGAATAACCTTCATGCAAGGTCATTAATCAAATTTAAACTGTGTAAGCTTCAAGATCAAGTTCTTAGGATATTTATGAGCAGTGGCGTAACGTAAAATTGCCCCCCCCCCCCCTTGCAAAAAAAATCAGAAATGTACCCCCAACCCCCTAAACCATCTGATTTTTGGCCCCCTTCTTGACGGGTCCCCCTCCCCCGTCCCTTTCCACTCCGCATTGTAGGAGCCGTGGGGGCGGTAGTTACACCCCTGCTAATGTGATTTCATACTTAGGACGAAAAGATTTTTTTTCATTATCAATACATTAAGAGTTCATTGATGAGGTGTCGAAATCTCAGTTCTGCATATAAGACACCGAAGGCATTCAACAGTTTTGCTGTCCTGATATCATGTATTAATATTTTTCACGTCAGGTCAGTAACATTAGCACAATGAATCTTGCATTTAAAAATGCATCTACAGTAGTAGAATAGGGCAAGTTTCCATTCTAAAGTGCATTTAAAACTACTTAAAACTAGTCATTTTGTGAATCATTTTTTTGTGTCAAAGAATATTACTTGCTTCTGTTTAAATTATCTTCTCGCGGTTTGTTTACCATGAAACAGTTCAACTTTTGTCTGTTTGTTCTTGTTAATGTTGCCAAATAGGTTTGTAGAAGTTGAAAATCAGGTTCTGAACCAATAAACAAATTTGCCTTCATTCATATGATATGGAGGGTGTAACGATAGCAGCTGTTGTCAAGAATACATTGTTCTCAATCTTTCAAATAAAATTTATTTCATCACATCCTTCTTTTTATATTATTTTTACATGATGAATCTATTTCGAACCGATTTTAATTCAATAGCACAGTCGAGACGTTGTTAGCTCTCTTGGATGAAGTCCGATATAATCTTCCGTCTACTGTATGTATTCATGCACAAAATGACAAAGACTTCCACTCTCCTCGATCGTATGTACCCTTGAAATCAAATGCAACATATCTTATATATCTCATTATTTTGTTGTTGTCAAATATCTATATTTTTCAGCCTATTTTCGTAAGCAAATAAATGAAGACCCCCCCCCCCCAAAAAAAAAAAGAAAACCAGGTGGATAAAGTTATATAAAAGACAGCAAAGAAAACAAGAAAGAACAAATATGTACTCGATATATAAGTCAAAGACTATCTTTGGATACAACAACATTTTCCGTCAACTTACCAGTTCATCCCTACATATATAAACAGAGGGATATAATGTTTCCACACAAAAACTTTAGTTTCTATTCATTCTATTTTGAAAGTTTTATTAATTGGTATTAATTTATACGTCTTGACCATAAAAGATTGTTTTCTTATTGTTTGACCACCTATGCAGACCTTCTCCAAAATACGGATTTTTTTCTTCAACTCCAAAAAAGTACGGAAATGATAACGTTTGTCCTTTTTAATTTTTTTTTTTAAGTTTGGCAAAATATGATTTGATTTTTCTTTTAAATATACTTTACATTTTTTATTATATCTCAATGGTACCTAAAATAATTGTCACCAGTAAAAAGACATGTACCGTACTTGTATAATGTAATACAACTATTTATTCATGTATGCAAAATAACTATTCTTCATCGACTATTCTAGATAGATTGGATTCTGTATGTGAAACACTACAGCTGCATATGTTATTATCAATATGCACTGACTATACATTTCTGTTTTATATATAACTGATATGCCTGGCATATCACATATATAAAAGAGTAAGTGGCTTCCGTGAGCTTTTATCAAAATAAGTTCTCTATTACGTTCTATTACTAAAGAAGACAAACGTGTAATTTTTCCGTTAGTACATCTATGGTATCTTGCTCTATTAACTTAAAAGCTCCCCCTATCTCTGTTTAAATGGTGCATTATGTATTTGGAAACCAGACATAATAAACAGATTCTCTATAGATTGTTTTTATATCATTGTAGCTGTGGAAAATAGAAGACTTCCACATCCAAGAATTTCTTCCTTTATCCAAGTGTACTATCGACATTGATTTTTACGTGCCCATATTCAGCCTAAAAATATACACACAATTTATTTCCTACATATTACAGTACTTTGTCTTGTTTGAGTTTCTAAAATCATTTAAACAAACTGAAGAGTTTTGTTACAGTTGTATGGGCTCATTGATTTTAATTAACATTTACCATATCTTATATTTTAAAAAGATACTAGTAATGTTCGACTGTGCTGTCCAATGAATTTCATATTATTTGGGTTGGGCTGTATACTCATATCAAACCAATTTATCCGTAGAAATGAATATGATGGAGATCTTATTGGGGAACATTTCTTTCATAGTAGTTTTGTCTAAATCTTGTCAACTAAAGGAGTGAGAGTATGGGGGTACGTTTTCTAGGAAAGTACAAGATCGAAACTTGAGCCAGTAGAGTGCTTGTGCATGATATTGAGTCTTTCGTTTGTCATTTTTTAAACTCTCATCTCAATTAAGAAGTACAAGAGCACAGAGACATATATGCCATGATGTAAGTTTATTTCACCTGGAAAGCGCTCATTGTATGATTTATATTTAAGACGTCAGTGCAGTCGTTTATAAATTATGCACATTTGATTTTAACTCTGTACTGATTTGGTATTGTTTGCAATCATAATCTGATTAGTTTACTTTGTTTTATTACCAGAAGAAATGCTTACTGGGGACAAGTCTTATTTCAGATCTAGTTTTTCTAGAAGAGGAAAGATCGATAATGAAAACAACTCAGTTTGTTTCTTTCAGGATTTAATTCTTGTCATTTAGTTACCAGTCTCCCTAACACTGCAGCCAACACGCGTTTTCCGCTTTGGGATCTTCCCACCCCCTCTCTCTCGCTTAAAAAAATCATGTCAGGGAATTCCCGTCCCCGCTATACATTTCGCACGTGTTTACACATTTGTTAGCCTGTAATTTCTACATGTTTGAAGAGCCACATGAATTAAATAGTATAGCATGTTTAGAAAGTTTAAAGCGTTGGGGGGCAATAACTATACTTGTCTTTCAAGGAACATATAGTTTTTCAAGTCTTGGAATGGATCTGCATTGAATTTGTATTGAATAAGCTCAGACATTTAGTAGTCCATAGAGCAGATTCAAAACGGCACTTTGAAATAGACAACGAGAGAAGAGCTTCGGCCTCCGATGTAATAGAAGATAATATCTTATACCATTGCTAAGTAGGCGAGACAATTTGCGGCAGCTACAATTATGAGCGCAGAAGGTAAAATCTAATCACAAGTTTTGTCCTTTTCAGCGTCAGAGCATTTTATGATAATAACAGAGGACTTGAAGGGGATGAATAAGGAAGAAATTTTGAAGTTAATGGTTAGCACTGGATCCTTCACCATCTTCTCAGTTTCAATGACCGACGCCATAATTCCAGTCATATCAGTTTGATATTAGGTTCGGATCACAATAGCTAACTCACCATCAGAGAACGGTTCGAAATCGTCAACGATAAAAACTTATCTACCAGCAAACTGTAAATGATCTTTACAGTCTTTGCATGTAAATTTTGACACTTTTGCTAGTACTATTTTCAGAACACTCTGCAAACAAATTTCTTATTGAGAACGGTCTCAGCCAATTGTACCGTCACAATCTCGAGCTGCTCTAACGAGGGCTTGACATTGTCCTGTATGGAACAGACCATATCTTGAATTGATGATACAATATTGCGTGTATTGCTTTTGATTTGGTGGAAAAATGTTTACGACAGAATTTAAAATAACTCTTATTACTCAAGATAAAATGTATATGTTGGTTGCAAAACCCTTGACCCCGTGAATCCTGGGGAATGCGGGTAATGACGTCAAGACAGTCAATCTTACCACGTAGTCTGTCAATTTGTCTTAAAAAAGAGTATATTGTAGATTTTTTTGGTGTGGATTACCAGTCATTTGCGAAACCAATCGTGTAGTCGACATAAATCAAGGCTAATTTGATTCTCAGTCTCATCAATAGAATCACCGTATGAGTAGTATAGATTTGCGAACGTTGGACAATTTATAATGTTGGTGTTTATCAATCCAGTATAGGGATACCGAGAACATTAAAAATAAAAATCAATAACATCATTAAACCAGTGAGACTTGCTGGTATTTCGACAATAGAAATTATAAATCACTAAATCACTCATGTTTGTATGTCTTGCCATCTCTTATAGTTGCGCAAGGAAATTAGAAAACAATATATATATATATATATATATATATATATATATATATATATATATATATATATATATATATATATATATACATATATATATATATATATATATATATATATATATATATATATATATATATATATATATATATATATATATAAAATTACTAAACCATCAAGATTCGATGGCATTATTTCACAAAGTACGAAGATTAATATACACTGGTGCACTAGTACTAGGTCACAAAAGTCAATATTTACTGGTGCAGCTGTTGATCATTGAGCGGAGCATAATGGCGGAGCGAACATTAGTTTTATATCCTACCACTGCAATAAACAGAGATGATAAAATGCTAGAAACGTGGGTTTTATCGTCAGGTTTCCACAATCGACATCTATACAGAGGGAGACAAATCTGTAGTGTGTTGGCTATCACGAGTTAGTTTCCTTTATTACAGCTTTTTATAAACTGTCGGATCACATGACTTGGGATTCTCACGAACATGACAAACAGTTTGATGGTAAGTGCTAATCTCCATTGTCGTCATGGTCTCAGTGGACACAAGGAATTCAAAGGTCGGGTGAACCAACCCTCGAGCTGACAACACTAGTGACTAGTGCAAGTTTCTTAGAGCTGGGAAACTAAAGAGCAGCACGGAGGATGAAAGGTTTCCTTCAATTGCTGGGTAAGTAACATAATCAGCAGGGCTAAGCACAGAGTTACTAGGATTGAGCTTTGTCAAAATGTATGTCAAAGGTCAAAAGCTTAACATTTTAAAGGTTGCAATGGTTAAATATAGATTTCCTTTACATCACTAAAAATTTATAGTTAAATATATATATTGAAAGTTTTATTAGATAAATAAATATAAATAAAATGAACACATTGATACTAGATATACCAGTACAAAAAAAAAAAAAAAAAACGTGAGCGAAAATGACCACTCTTTATAGAGATTGTACAAAGTAAAGATTCAAAATTTGTAGGAATGTATCAATGATATTGACCCATATTTGTAGAAGATTATCATTATAAAAGTCGTTCAATTGGGTTTGGTAAACATTCAGATAGACTTAACGATTAGACTTATGAAGGGACTTGCCCAATAAAGGGAAAAAGTTGTTAAGTATATACATATTTACCACAGAATCAAACCTATTAAGATAATGAACAGAGAAGAAATGGACAGTTTTTTTTATTGAATATTTATTCAACATTATATATGCCAAATTTTGACAGTCATTAAGAGAAAGTATCAAATGGATGTTTGACAGGATTGAATATTTAACATAGCACATCAATATGTATCAACCGTTCAGCAGAATCTCATGCATAGATTTTTCTATCTGGATTCAAAATAATATTAACGAAGAAAGAAAGGACAGCAATTTTTCTATTATGTTGTGAAATTTTTGTTGAACAAACCAAGTGAACACATAGACGGATCATCAAAATATAATTTAGATGGATCCAGTCTTTGGCTTGATTTGATGTCCGGTAAAAATAAGGGACATTAGGAGAATTCAAAATGAATTTGATCTATCTGTAAATGCGTATTAAGTATTTGAGAGGCAAAACAGTGGTATGTAGAGAAACTATATTAAATAAGCTAGAGTAATTGCAATAGAGAGGGAACAACATGTTGACATGCTAACTATATTTCAATGTAGTGGACCTAATGACTACAAAAATGAAAAGTACTATTGAGTAAAAAATTTCAAAGTTGATAACATCACTGAAAAAAACTACAAAATTAAATTTGTAAAAAAAAGCTTGAATTTTTACAATAAAAGTATAAATATTATCAGAACACAAAGGAATATGAGCATAACTCGATACATATAATGCTTTTTGAGTATGCTGTTGCAAAAGTTTGAGAAAACAAATTAGCATTAATTAAAATATCTATATGCTATCTACTGTAATTTCGGGAGTATCATTGTACCTGTGAAAAACAAAATTGGCATATAATTTAATATATTATCATGGACAATATAAACAAACACGTTCTATTTATTTGTTTTAACCTCAAACTAATTGACAAAAGATATAAACCAATAGCTTGGAGAGGAACATATTGTATTGAAGTATTGTAAAATGCGATTGGTAAGATTGCAAAACTAGTGTACGCAGAAATAAGACCGAAAAATGCAAAACGTATGGTGTTCACAAACAAAAATGAAAGACATTTTGACTCAGTAAATATATATTCTATCTCTCAGAGAGAAATTAGGCCTAAGGCAGCGTGTACCACACCTTAGACACACAGAAACGAAATGTTCGGTACAATAACTGAAAGCAAAGTAAGAGTCGACGAATCGCACGCACAAAGTATAGAGGTCAGGTACACAACGAATGTAATTTGAATTTTAAATATCGAAAATACATACCTTTCTTCGTTCATACTTAGTCAGGTTATGATAGCTATCTGTTAATTATAACATTGGTCAAAAATGGTCCAGATGAAGAAATAAAGATAATACCGAACAGCAACGAGAAATGCATATCAATTAGCAGAGATTTTATAGATAATAGAATCATGAATAAAGTAAAAGAAATAACAGTTAAAAGAAGAATCGGGTTGTTAGACAGTTTTAGACTCAAAAGAGAATATATAAAACAGCTGGATAACATTTCAGTGATGGAACATTTTACATAGAGTGTAACATTTTAGAGACATGAGATGTAAAATGTCTGAAGAAAGATAATTCCCATATGAATACATGGATAGTTTCTAAATATTTAATGGAACAAGAATACCACTAGTGGAAGGCTTTTACTCATCATTGAATGATTCAAACATATCAAATGACGATTGCCAGTATGTGCATAATATCATAGAAGATTTAAACCTTTAAACACTTTTAGATGTGCACCATTAGTATGTCATGACAGATACTTTGATGCTATGCGACCTTTTTCAGTTTAGGGCTGTTTGTATGAAACACTTACAAACTAGGGACATGTAATAATTGCAAAGTTCCTCGATTAGCACTTGATGCACGTTTAAAGGTATCAGGTGTAGAACTTAAAATTTAAACAGATTATAACACATTCCTGATGATTGAAAGTGGAATACTAGGTGGAATATATATAATGCCACATATATATGCTGAAACAAATATTGAGTTACACTTGGACAAAGATGAGGAGATAAAATCTGATGGCGTGTTCTAAAGGTCAAAATCAAGGTTATTCATTATGTACCTCGATTACAACCTCTATGGATGGGTCATAAGCCAATACATGCTGGTCAAAAACGTAAGATGGGCAATTGAAGAAAAAAATTAAATGGGTACAAAAAGATTTGTTTCAAATCTCATGTTGTATTTTGAAATTTGACATGGGGATTCCACTACGCCTGCATGACTATTTTAATGTTTAACTATTCTCTCCAAAGAAATTAGTTCCAGTTGAAAATGATTTATCAGAATTTTAGAAGTTGATAAATTATTACAAGGGTACAACACAAACTGTACCAAAACTTGTATATACATTCAAAAATAAATTCAATATGCCACAGAAGCTGAACGCTTTACATACAATTGGTTTTAAACTGAGTTTTCTTGCTTGATCAAAAACCATAGTTAAACCACACATTGAAATATTTTGAGAACAAATTCTTCCAAATTGATGAACAACGCTATATTCGATAAACAAATGGAAAATCTCAGAGGGAGAGAACAACAGCTCAAATACGTGCAGATGAGAATAATTGTTTTTAAATGCCAGACTGAGCTGTCATTTGCAAGGAGAACAATATTTTAACGATGACATGATAGTAGTCAGTCTGCAAAATATGAAAATCAAATTAACCAAACCAATTTACAGCGGACTGTCAGTGTTAGAGATATTTAAATGTATAATGTATGAATTTTACTACAACATGTCGAAAAGCAAATACGACAATAAAATGAGACTTCTGATGGCAAATACAGATTAACTGTCTATTTATGCTGATACAGAACAGTTTTCAGTGATAAGAAGGATAACATCACGTTCAGTGGCATTAGTGACTATCTAAAGGACAACATATTGGTATCTCACAAATGATTAAGACAATTCCTGGACATTTTAAAGATAAATTGGCAATGGATACCTACTCTCTATTCTGAGCGGGAAACTCTAAAAGCATTAATAGTTTGTTTCTTTGGTCATGTTTCAGAATTTCTACGGGTTTTCTACTTTTATTTCATCTGGAATAACATCTTTTTCTCGAAACACAGATTTCACCTTGTTACTAAATGTTAAACTATTTATCAAACCCTTTTCACAGAACGAGTACATACTTTTTCCGTTCATTCTCTTATTGTTCAACATCTTTCATTTTGTCGATGTCATATTGTTTGTTGTATGGAGGTAACTCATGTTCAAAAAACACGCCCTCTATATAATCTCCTTACCAATCCTCCAGTTTGTAAACAGTTGATCACCTAATATTATTTACATTATTTTAAATATTTCGCGAGCAAAGTTAGGAAGGTGGTCATTTTCAAACATTGTTTTCTTATGTTTTAAATTTTGACTGTTTCACCTATTTTGAATTTTTTAAAATGCATCGGCTGTCAAGTAAGCGAATAGGTTGATCCATAGTTTTGTTTTCTTTTCGTCCTTGCTTGCTTCAATCGGAGTCATGCCTATTGATCTATGTGTATCCCTCAATAAACATTGGTAAAACATCAACGCGTGTTTTGGTTTCTCTTTCAATGGAATACTTAGAAACTGTAGTCTTTAGGATTCCATTAAACCTTCTACTACATAAGCTTTGTTTGTCTGTGTAATATTCAATGTTTTCTTTTCCCAGTAAATCCTCAACTTTCCTTGTTTAAAACTCCTTTACTTCATCACACTGTATCTTTTCAGACTTTCTCTCTTTGAAGAGTTTTAAAAAGCATCATATATATCATCTCTTCTTTCTTTGTTTTCACATTGACAGACCAAGCGTTTTTTGCGAAATTATCTGTAACTGTCAAAATGTATTTCAATCCATTGTGATATTTTTAATATACTTGCAAGGCAACAATGTCTGCATGCTACTGGTCATCCACTTGAAAGACAACCTTTTTGTATCGAAATTATTTTCTCGCTTGGTTGTGCAATGTGTAAAAAGATAGTTCAGCTAACCGTTCTTATTTTTCATTTTGTGCCGTTTAATATGTTCCCACATTTCATTGATATTTGTGCAAACAATTGGACTTTAAGGGTGTCAGTAAAAAGTCTTAAATATTGTTCTTTGTCAGTGATTTAAAACGGCATAATACATCCAGCGAATAATTTGCACCTGATAACTTGTTTTGAAGTGCTATCATTAAACCAACAGGACGACCGTCTAAACATGTACTTTTAATTTCAACAACTTACAACGTTTCCACAATCATTTAAAACATAGGAATGATTTCAGAATTATGTAATAATCATTGACTCTGCTACACGGCTGCATATATTATGTCACCATGTGCTATTTAAAACTGAACTTTGTTCTCATAAATTCCCTCTTTACGAGATCTTAATATTTTACTGTAAATTTAGTCGTATACAAATCTGTACAGTTACACATATCAAATACGTAGTTTTTTCTTTACTCATACCGCACTATTTTAACCAGCATGCTATTAGGGCTGATTATGCTTATCTCGATGTTATCATCCATAAATGTAATCTATAAATCTACAACTTTTCTGAAACATTGCAGTATATCTTCAGTTGATGTTTAGAACAAAAACTTGACACCTTTGTTCTCTTGAATGTTTTGATGTAACACAACTAGCTTTGAGGACACATTTGTGGCATCCAAACCTATATCTCTTGATTCCGACAATATTGTTTTTTTTATGCTTCGTTACTTATTTGTATCACTTCTTTAAAAATAATTAAATTGAAGACAAAGAAGTTTTGTGCCATTATTCTGATTTGTCAGAAAATTTTAAGTATTGTTCACTAATTGTCTTCATAGTTGCAATGATCTAATGATTTGTAATTTGTAAACTTATATACTCGGATCTTGATTTTTAATGTTTTCGTACCCATATGCGAGATGGTGATACTTACATATGTGAGAGGTCTAGTGATTTTTAATATTTCAATGTTCTCGTAAATACGGGATGTAATAACACAAACTAATGAATGGTCCAGATAATACGTATCTATGCTACTAATAAGAAAGAAGAGTGGTCCTAGTACAGATCCCTGAGAAACACCTGCAAATATTGAACTGAAGTTATAATATGAACAATCCCTACAATTCACATTGAAGAGAGGAAATAACCTATATCTCATTTTAAAAATGTTCAAAATCCATAATAAAGCAACACGTCTCACATTTTGTCACTTCAGCACTGAGAACAAAACTAATTTAAAATGGTATGTGTTTTGTGAAAGAGACATGTATATCACAGATGCAGGCTGAAACAATTGGACTGATATGTTTTATTGGTAGAAATTAATGTGTTATTCAGAAACATGCAATCATACTTATGTATCCGAGAGCTGAACTGATAAAAAGTGTCTATTTTGAGCAATAGAGGTCATATACTTGGATCATGCGTAATGTTAAAGTAAAAAATACAGATGAACGATGGAATGTCTGAGCACCTATGGAATGGATATTAAAAGTCACGAGAGATAGCACAATATCACAATGTCAGGACTTCCACGCAGACAGTGACATTTTCAAATCATATTCTTACACATTTAGAAAGTGCTGCCCCTAATTTTGTACTCTCTCTCTCTCTCTGTGTGTGTGTGTGTGTGTGTTTAACCTCAAACAACGGATCACAAATGGGCAACAAAAGAAAATCAAGGTTCTGCGCAACACGGTATTTCGCATTTTCGGAGTTATTTATGGCCTTGCAAAATAACTTTAGCATTGATTTGACTTCCCTGACGCCAACAGCGGATGACATCATGATCGATATCACTCGCATTTTTCTTCTGAAAAGGCGAGACAGAAATAAGGTTATTAGGGCAGATAGTATAACGTGTGGTAGCATATATTCGTACGTTTGCAAGACGAAAAGAGAATATACTAAATATTTACTTGCACAGTTACTCTAAGATTTTGCGTTTTACAGGTGTGTTTTCTGTTCCCTCTTAAAACAGAGTGCAACCTATGCCAAGATATAATATAAACTATCATTTATATCATATCTAAGTCTCTTTCCGCCTAGGTAACAAATAACCAGATGGAGCAAAAATCATTATCCTCGTGTAATTTGTACTCTATTTACAGCTGTTGACCTAAATTGATCAGATTACACTGGATAATGTTGCCTACATCCACACGTATCAGAATTTTATAGAATAGTAGTATGTATAACAGGATGTTGTAAATCATCACACGCGACAGATTGTACATTGTTTAACTTCAACGTATCAAGAGAAGAATGATTTATTATGATTCAAACAAATGTATATGTAACCCAGGAACTATCACTAATAGTTTTCAATTTCATATTCATTGAAGAAACAATAGACGAGTTTCACAATCTCATCAAACAACGCAACACTGGTTACTGCATTATCTCATTACTCGAAAGCGAGGCTTAGAATGTATGCCTCATGTTTGAGTACCAATAACAAGTGGTGGATTATCATACAATTTTAACTTGGTATAGTACATTATATCGTTATTAAATATTTAAATGTTATAATTTGGAAATGTACTGTGTAGATTTAAAACTAGTTCTCATAGTCTAGAACAGATCTATGCTCGTTAACATGAAATACCAAGGCATTTGCGACTTTGTAACTGTTGTAATTTAAAGTATATTGAAAATTAACATAATTTTCTACTTGTGTGCCTCTTTGATGGTGATTTTGTTAAAAAAAATGTATTTACCCTGATCATATTGTGTGTGGCCGATATGAGGAAAGCTCAACCAAAAATATATAAGAAAAATCTATTAAAATTTCGATGCGTTAGCAAAATTAAAATATTTTTCAAATAAAAACGGTCACAATAAAATGTATCATATAGTTATTAATAGCATACGCATAGTTTAAATATTGTTATCAGTACGTTGTTATCTATAAACATAATCTGTATTTTTCTTTAACTTTGATATCTCTATATCGATCTCGTTGTTGCATCCTTACACTTGCATACATACATTGTATTGTACAAGGTAATGCTGAATAAAGTCATATTCTGTTCTCTTCAACCGAAAGAAAGTCTTTAAACAATAAATAAATAAATAAAATAATCAAAAGTGTCAGGGCAGACGTACGGTATAATTTCTACGCATTTCAACTCTTCGTCTCTTCCCATGAGGACAAAAACTCAAGCGAGTGTGACATTTATCATCGAAACCAACGCGCTAAGCCACTGTATTTTATAACAATAAATTACATAAAATGACTTTAATCTGATAACAACGGTTTATAATTGCACTACCACCGTTAAGTATTTGCTAAATCAGTGTAACTTTCGTCAGATTCTGATCTAGTTAATGGTGAGTACGGATAAATGGTGTTTGCTACAAGAATTTGAAATTTTATCATTTTTTTAAGGAGGAATACAAGATAGCACGAATATTTTACAGCTATCATCGTGGTAGATGTAGGGGCTGAAATAAATTGTTTTGCGGTGAAAACGGGGATATGACTACCATCGACCCGCCTCCAGGACGACCCACATATAACTGTCTATGACTAACATCTATCCTGGCAGCAGAAAACCTTTTATGATCAGGATATTTTCCAGTCGTAACACTTTTTTCACGACGAGTACTGCAGGAAGGGTTATCTGTAAGGGGGTGTTTTGCATGCTATAACCAGACGAGTCGCCTACCATCACAGGCTAGATCTCAATTAGAGAAATTTTCATCCTATGATACAGCCTGGTACTATCATGTCCGCCTCTATTGCTATCCTCAGCCAGCACAGTCGAGTCATGAGACGAAACCCCCAAAGAAGCCCAAACCATGCCCACTGTCACGGAATTATATAAATCCCTTTTATTTATTAAATACATGTACTCGGGTTTCGTTTTTCGTGTACAACGATACCCGAGGGTGATTTATGTATATTGTACAATATTTCGAAACAGTGAGTTCGGTTCACCCTATACCGCACGTGCGAAGTGCTTTCGATGGGAAAAACCGAATACATCAAGCGTACGAACGATGTATAGCTGCATCGTCTGTGTATAAATGCCTCACCGTAAGACTAAATCTTTACATTACGGAACGTCTTGTCAGTGAGCAGTCTACCTAAGGATTTGCACGTCTTCAGCTGTAGTGGTATGTACATTATTTATTAATTTCTGATGTATATTTTCTATGTAGCTTCGACTTGCGTAGTACAATGCAAATATTTTCTATTCTTGTTGGTGACTTAATAAGAGCTTTATATTAGCAATATAAGGTGTCATTTTTAGGAATCGTTTAGTACCATAGGATTATTATCGGACACGGGTCGGTTCACTTCTGAACTTGTTTATTGCTTTGTAATGTTGTGCCGATAATGTAATTTGTATAACTTACCGTATATAACGTCATTACGTGTTATCGTATATGCCCGTGTCAATCATACTACACGATGTTAGATTTATTTTCAGCTGATCAGAGTCGACGAGGTCCCAGCTATAGAGTGGACAATAGAAGTTGACTATAGCAGCTGTAAAGTTAACCATAGCAGCCGTAGAGCTGAATTAACAGTGTGTTGCTTGAGTAGCAGGTGATCGGGCGTTGCTGACCGATTGGTGGGCGCTGATCGCTTGATTGACCAAGGAATTGAATGGTGGTCGGAGACTACCTGTAATGCTGACTGCTTGATTGACCAGTGTGACTGATAGCCAAGTGTGCCAGTGACGGAGTGTTTTGTGTTACTCCATACATGTGATTTTTTTTAGCCGTGGGCTAATTTTGGGGTTTGTGATACCCAGTGGTTTGGGATTGTAAAGATATTTTGTGTGATATCTATCCCATTGTTTTCATCATTTTATTATTTGAATAAAATACCAGTATACATTTTTACTATATGAGTAAAGTACATCATTTTTACTATTTGAGTAAAACACATCATTCTTTTCGTCGTCTGAAATTACTGTGAATCATTAACCTTTGTCCTTGCACTGTGTAAGGTTATTTATTTGTATTCATATTTGGGTTACATTATTAGGTTCGTGCGAATTATGTTAATTTGTCCAATATTTGGACCTTATACACGCACGTATTAATCATAACCCTTTTTCCATTCAAGTCATTCATCAATAAACATTGCATTTTGTATCACCATCAAAAGTGTTCTGTTATAGATCCGAAATCCAACCCGGTTATCTTGATACAATGGTGTCAGAAGTGGGATCTCGGATTTAACGGAACACTAAAATTGTTGTTTTATTATTCTTGTATGATCTTATGTGTGTTTCAGACGTTCCTGACAAGACAGTGAGGTTAAGTAGCCATATAACATTACTTTATTAAGGTGGGTTTTTTTTGGTACACTTTCATGTTTTTGTTGCCTTCTGAGAAGGAAAATACGGTTTGTTTGTTGAAATCATAGCAATTACGCATTTATTTTTCACAATAGTGCACTTTAGATTGGTCATATCAGATTTTTTAAATGTCGTCAATGAAAGAACTTGTGGAACTGGGGAAACAGTTGGGCTACGAAGGGGAGTCTCTTAGAACTTTTGTTCGTGAAGAACAGGCTAGGGAAAGGGATCAGAGGTTAAAGGAGATCGAAATAGAGCGACAGGAGAGGGAAATAGAGAGGGATCAGAGGTTAAAGGAGAGGGAAATAGAGAAGCAGGCTGAGGAAAGAAAGATAACATTTGAAAGGGAGAAAATGCTATTTGAGGAAAAGAAGATAGAATTTGAGAAGGAGAAGATAGAGTTAGAAAAAGAGGACGAAAGGGAAAGGATAGAATGGGAAAGGGAAGCAGAAAGGGAGAAGGTAGAACTGCTTAAAGAAATAGAGAATAGGAAGTTAGAAGGAGAAAAACGAGTGAGGTTAGAAGCTTTAGAGATAGAAGATAGAAATAGAGGGAGGGAGTATCAGAGAAATTCTGAGCTATTGAAAACCAAAAGGGAGGGGGAACATGACTCTAAACTGAGAGGTCCAAAATTGGCCCCATTTGAAGACGATAAAGATAACATGGATAGTTATCTAAACAGGTTTGAAAGGTACGCAGCTGTACAAAAATGGAAAAAAGACGATTGGTCGCTCCATTTTAGCGCGTTGCTTAAGGGTAAAGCGTTAGACGTGTATTCTCGTTTACCCGCGGCCGATTCGCTAAATTACCTCGCGTTGAAAGAAGCACTTCTGAAGAAATACGAGCTAACCGAGCAAGGGTTTCGCAAGAAGTTTAAGTATAGCAAACCCGAGAGAGGCGAGACATTCACCCAGTTCGTGAGTAGGACGTGCAATTACTTGCATCGATGGGTAGAATGTGGTAAAGTCGTGAAGACATTTGAGGGTCTTATCGATTTCTTGCTTCGGGACCAGCTATTGACAACTTGTGGCAAGGAGTTGTATTTATTCCTGAGGGAAAAGTCCTTCACGAATATATATGACATGGCCACACAGGCGGATTTATTCGCTGAAGCTCGGGGAGGTTCGCAGAATGTCATCTCGCGAGACAGCAAAGGTGGGAATCAGGTCAGGGACCAAAAACCCAGTGAACCTGAAAAACCTGTTAGGGATAACCAGGGAAGGCATAAGGACAAGCAATGTTTCATTTGCAAGGAGTGGGGTCATGTCTCCCCCAATTGTCCTAAGCGGAAGGGATCGGTCCAGAGAGTTGCGGTAGCCATTGAAGGCAGACGGTCGGTAGATGGAAAACTCGATGTTTCCCAGCGGGCTAACCGGAAAGCTGTGCACGAGCCAGTGGTGCGTGCAGAGATCGGTCGCGACGCTATACAATCGATCGGCACGTGTATTTCTCCCGAGGCAAGGGTACCGACAGCGAATGGTACTGTCAACGGACAATAGGTGACCGTTTTACGAGACACAGGCTCCACTACTGTAGTCGTGAAACGGAGCCTCGTTCGCGATGACCAATTGCTTGGGTTTAAATCGCCTTGTATGCTACTGGACCAAACAATCGACCACGTTCCTGTCGCAAGAATAGGTATCGAAACACCTTTTCTGACCGGAACTGTTGAAGCGTTGTGCATAGCCAACCCGATTTATGAACTTACGACTGGCAATGTACAGGGATCCAGACTCCCAACCATGTCAGACTTTCGATTCCCGATCATCCAAGCAGTGCAAACTAGAGCTCAGGTAAAGGAGGATAACAAACCCCTACGTAAATTAAAAGTACCGGAAGCCATTACTGATATCTCCCGTGAAGAATTTTTGAACGAGCAAGAACGTGACGCGTCTCTACGCGTAACCGCAGAGAAAGTGTTGTCGGGTACTGTGAGGAAGTGTAAGAACGGGGGGTCCTCTAGATTTCTACTTCGAAAGGGTTTAATGTACAGGGAATATACTACGCCTGATGATAGGAAGTTCTTACAACTAGTTGTTCCCCAGGAATTCAGGTCGCATGTACTCAAGGTCGCGCACGAATCGAGTATGGCGGGTCATTTAGGTATGAAGAAAACAACTGATAGGGTATTGCGAGAATTCTATTGACCCGGTGTCAATAGCGATGTAGCGTGGTTTTGTCGTTCGTGCGATGTTTGCCAGATGACGGTCTCTAAGGGAAGGATAACTAGAGTACCGTTAGGTCAGATGCCCCTGATAGATACTCCGTTTAAAAGAGTGGCCGTTGACATTGTAGGACCCATATTTCCACATACAGATCGGAAAAACCGATACATCTTAACGATGGTAGATTCCGCCACTAGGTACCCTGAAGCCATAGCTTTGCCATCGATAGAAACCGAACGTGTAGCCGAAGCGCTCGTAGACATGTTCAGCAGGATCGGAGTGCCCGAAGAGGTTCTTACGGATTGTGGAGCGCAATTCACCTCAGATCTCATGGCAGAAATTAGTAGGTTGTTATCCCTTAAACAGCTGCGCACAACACCCTACCACCCTATGTGCAATGGGTTGGTAGAGAAATTCAACGGGACGTTGAAGCAAATGTTGCGACGGATGTGTGCGGAAAGACCTAAGGATTGGGATAGGTATCTGAATGCAATTCTGTTCGCGTATCGCGAGGTTCCTCACGAAAGTTTAGGCTTCTCCCCGTCTGAACTATTGTACGGTAGGACAGTTCGTGGTCCTATGCGTATTCTACGCGAACTGTGGTCAGACGAAGTCGCGAACGAAGAAGTTAAGACCACTTACCAATACGTTGTAGATTTGAGCGAAAGGTTAGAGAGTACATGTCGAATGGCGCAAGACGAACTCGCGAAATCCTGTCGTAAGTACGCGAAATACTACAACCGAGGAAAGCGGAGCAAGAAGTTTGATATAGGCGATCAAGTGTTGGTTCTTCTCCCCAATAATAAAAACAAGCTGCTAGTCCAATGGAAAGGACCATACGAAGTCAAACAAGTGAAAGGCGAAATGGACTACATCATTGACATGGAAGGTAAGTCCAAGATATTTCACGCCAATATGCTGAAACTACGTAGAAAGACCTAGTCAAACAATTGATAAAGGGGTCTTGAACGTAGTATGTATAGCGGTGATAGAGGATAGGTCGTGTGACGAATCGGAATTCGTCTCCAGCACCGAAACGCCCCTTGAATACCCCATTGACATAGGGAAAGAAGGTATAGATCAGATCAATGTATGCCCGGATTTATCCGAAGGTCACCGTACGCAGATCTTGGAGGTTTTATCCCAATACCCAGACGTGTTTACGGACAAACCAGGCCGTACTGGATTGATTCAACACGAGATCAAGTTGAATACCGTAGAGCCGATCAGGATTAAAGGATATCCAATACCCTTTAATGCGCGGGAGACAGTCAACGAAGAAGTGGGGAAAATGTTAACCCAGGAAGTGATCGAACCTTCCAGGTCCCCGTATTCGTCCCCCGTCGTATTAGTCAGAAAGAAAGACGGGACAAACCGTTTTTGCATTGACATTCGGCAACTGAATAAAATCACCGTGTTCGATGCAGAACCAATGCCAGACATAGGAAATTTATTTTCAAAGTTGGCAGGTCATAAATACCTTTCCAATTTAGACCTTACCAAGGGATATTGGCAGGTACCAATCGCTGATAATGCCCGAGAGTTAACGGCATTCGCGACTCCCAGAGGTCTTTATCAATTTAAAGTCATGCCTTTCGGTTTAGTCAACGCCGGTGCGTGGTGCGTTCGTCTCATGCGCAAATTGTTAAACGGTATGAAAAACGTCGACAGTTTTATAGATGATATCTTCGTTTATACATATACCTGGGATGAACATGTTAGAATATTGAGGGATCTGTGCGATAGACTTCACACTGCTAATCTTACAGCAAGGCCCACCAAATGTTGTATAGGATATTTTGACCTAGAATGTTTGGGCCATCTTGTAAGTGGACTCGGCCAGTTGAAACCCCACCCTGACAAAATAGGAGCAGTCAGAGATGCGCCTAGATCAGAGACCAAGAAACAAGTAAGATCTTTCCTAGGTTTGATTGGGTTTTACAGGAAATTTGTCCCCAATTTTTCGGCTATTGCCAGCCCATTAACAGACTTGACTAGAAAAGGGGAACCGAATAAAGTTTCCTTGGGTGTGTGCCAGGAAAATGCGTTTAACGCTTTAAAACAGAAACTGATAAGTGCACCAATCTTAAAGTTGCCAGAATTGAACAAAGCTTTTGTGCTGAGGACTGATGCGTCCGATACGGGACTTGGGGCTGTTTTGCTACAGGAGCAAGAGGGGATGAAATTGCCCATCGCTTATGCAAGCAGGAAATTGCTCTCTAGGGAGCAAAACTACTCCATGATTGAGAAGGAGTGCCTATCCTTAGTATGGGGGATAGGAAAATTCCATACATATCTTTTCGGGAGGGAGTTTACCTTACAAACGGACCATCAGCCGCTCTTATACTTGAATAAAGCAAAGGTCGCCAACGCAAGATTGATGCGTTGGGCGTTGTCTTTGCAACCGTATACTTTCCGAATCGAGGCGATTCGAGGGTCGGAAAATGTGGGTGCTGATTTTTTAAGTAGGGTATAATTAGCAAATCATTTTCGTTCAGTATTAAAAGTTGAATGTTTTAATAATTGTTTATATTCACATTCCGTGATTTTTCTAAAAGTGTTACCACTTTTTTTTAAGGCGGGAGGTATTGTCACGGAATTGTATAAATTCCTTTTATTTATTAAATACATGTACTCGGGTTTCGTTTTTCGTGTACAACGATACCCGAGGTGATTTATGTATATTGTACAATATTTCGAAACAGTGAGTTCGGTTCACCCTATACCGCACGTGCGAAGTGCTTTCGATGGGAAAAACCGAATACATCAAGCGTACGAACGATGTATAGCTGCATCGTCTGTGTATAAATGCCTCACCGTAAGACTAAATCTTTACATTACGGAACGTCTTGTCAGTGAGCAGTCTACCTAAGGATTTGCACGTCTTCAGCTGTAGTGGTATGTACATTATTTATTAATTTCTGATGTATATTTTCTATGTAGCTTCGACTTGCGTAGTACAATGCAAATATTTTCTATTCTTGTTGGTGACTTAATAAGAGCTTTATATTAGCAATATAAGGTGTCATTTTTAGGAATCGTTTAGTACCATAGGATTATTATCGGACACGGGTCGGTTCACTTCTGAACTTGTTTATTGCTTTGTAATGTTGTGCCGATAATGTAATTTGTATAACTTACCGTATATAACGTCATTACGTGTTATCGTATATGCCCGTGTCAATCATACTACACGATGTTAGATTTATTTTCAGCTGATCAGAGTCGACGAGGTCCCAGCTATAGAGTGGACAATAGAAGTTGACTATAGCAGCTGTAAAGCTAACCATAGCAGCCGTAGAGCTGAATTAACAGTGTGTTGCTTGAGTAGCAGGTGATCGGGCGTTGCTGACCGATTGGTGGGCGCTGATCGCTTGATTGACCAAGGAATTGAATGGTGGTCGGAGACTACCTGTAATGCTGACTGCTTGATTGACCAGTGTGACTGATAGCCAAGTGTGCCAGTGACGGAGTGTTTTGTGTTACTCCATACATGTGATTTTTTTAGCCGTGGGCTAATTTTGGGGTTTGTGATACCCAGTGGTTTGGGATTGTAAAGATATTTTGTGTGATATCTATCCCATTGTTTTCATCATTTTATTATTTGAATAAAATACCAGTATACATTTTTGTACTATATGAGTAAAGTACATCATTTTTACTATTTGAGTAAAACACATCATTCTTTTCGTCGTCTGAAATTACTGTGAATCATTAACCTTTGTCCTTGCACTGTGTAAGGTTATTTATTTGTATTCATATTTGGGTTACATTATTAGGTTCGTGCGAATTATGTTAATTTGTCCAATATTTGGACCTTATACACGCACGTATTAATCATAACCCTTTTTCCATTCAAGTCATTCATCAATAAACATTGCATTTTGTATCACCATCAAAAGTGTTCTGTTATAGATCCGAAATCCAACCCGGTTAACTTGTTACACCCCCACCAAACCAACCCCTAAACTGCGCGAGCGAAGCCCGATTGTAAAGGACTGCGATTTCGAAGTGCCAGAAGGATAGCAAACGGCTGTACTATCCTCCATTGCCCCTCAGATCCGTAGGATTCCTAACAAGGAGCTAGGAAGCCTAGGCGGTGGAAATAAGTACAACCTTATTTTGACCGCTTATCTGGAAAAGAATGCGCTAGGGGCCGAGAGCGTTTGCGACACAGGTGACAATCAATGGGTTGTAACGGCTACGGCCAACTTCGGTACCACCGCCGCCACGATTTCCCAAACCTCCAAGATAAAGCGCTCGGTTGACAAGGCAAACTCCGAGATTCAGAACCGGACTGAAAATTATATGCGGGAGGGGTCTAGACGGCGATTCGTCCGATGTGCCGAGCTGGCCCTCCAGGTATCACAGAATCGCCCGGTCCGAGGCAGCAGCTATATTCCAACGCCAAAATGCCTCCCGCTCTGGTCTGTTATAAGCGTGAATAACACCGACAACCTGTGCTTTGAGTGGGTCATTCTATCGGCTATGTATCCAGCAGACGACCGGAACGTTGACCGCCTTGGTAAGTACAGCGAGCATCTTGGCAAGTTGGTCTTCACAGGCATTGAGTTTCCGGTCAGGGTCTCAGATGTTGGCAACTTTGAGCCCCATACCCTACGATATCGGTTAGCGTCGTTGGATGGCACGCCTGGCACCTATACCTTACAAGGGTCTCCAACGAAGTGAGGAACCACGAAGTTTACCTCTGCTGTTGGCCGACGGTAGAAAACAACACTACGTGTGGATAACAGACCTCTCCCGCATTGCGATCAGGCACATCAAGCCGGAACATAAAGCGTACGTATGTCGACTGTGTTTGCATATCTACAGCCGGGCCGACCTGTTGGAATTCCACAAGGCAGACTGCGGCGATATCGAGGCCAAGCCCCAGCGGGTGGTTATGCTCGAAGGCGGCCGAAACATCCTTTCGTTTCAAAACCACATCAGAGTGGTGAAAGCCCTCTATATCATCTACGCGGACTTCGAGGCGCTGAACATGCCTGTGGAAGACCCCGCCTGTGATCCGAGCAAAAGCCACACACAGCAAAGATCCAGACCCCCTGCGGCTACTGCTATACAGTGTCCGCTGCAATGGAGTCTTTAAGAAGCCGGTGTTGTACCGAGGCGACAACGCCTCAGCAGGCCTCATTTGGGCACTGGAGAGCGAGGTCGCCATGCTAGACGTAGCGCCGAAAATCTCGGCGAAAACGAAGTTTACGAGCGACGATATCATGGCATTCCAGGCGGCAAGTGATGGCTTCCTTTGTGACGAAACAATGCACGACAAGACACGTAGCCACTGTCAAACTGGGTGCGACCCACAAGAAGTGCGACTGGAAATCACGCGCTGAACAAGTGAAGGCCAAAGTACCATTTGTGACCGCCACCTCTTGATGGAGGCCATCGGGACGGCCTTCGCGGCCGAAATTAGCGTTATTCTCAACAATATGGAAACATACATGGCGTTCTCTGTCGGCAGACTCCGGTTTTCTGACAGCTTCCAGTTCCTCCCCAGCAACCTGGAGAAGCTGGCATCCAACATTCTCAAGGAAGTGTTCCACATCACAAGCCATTACACAGGGTACGAAGTCAGCATGGTCACCACCAAAGGCGTGTACCCCTACAAGTACTTCGACAGCTGGGAGCGTTTATTAGAGACGCAGCTCTCCCCAATCAAAGTGTTCTCCAGCAGCTTGAGCAACGCTGGAATCAATGCGGGAAGCTACGAGCACGCGTAAAAGGTCTGGAAGGGTTTCGTGTGCCAAAACCTGGGGAACTAACATGACCTCTACCTAAAATTGGACGTGCTTCTGCTGGCGGACGTGCTCGAGGCCTTCGGGGCCACCTTGATAACGAACTGATGATTTCCGCCGCAGGGGTGGGTGGGTGGCAGCGCCGCACTGTACTTAAAGTAAAGGTGGCTGGCAATCTAAGACAAAGAAGCCCTTATGAGTGGGTCCCCCTTCGGATCATTGGC
This sequence comes from Margaritifera margaritifera, assembly GCA_029931535.1. Classification (NCBI taxonomy): domain Eukaryota; kingdom Metazoa; phylum Mollusca; class Bivalvia; order Unionida; family Margaritiferidae; genus Margaritifera; species Margaritifera margaritifera. The sequence continues at coordinate 1,530,569 of JAQPZY010001403.1, forward strand.
CAGCTGCTCATTATCGTCTATAGGAAGGAAACGCCCGACGGCCGCAGAGTACAGGCTGACCAAGGCCGCTCCGAACGAGGCGGTCATTTTTTGATCCGAGTTTGCCCTGGTAGACCAAATACACCTTTGCCACCTCTTTGGGATTCATCTATCCATTCCTGCTATGTCGGTCGCTGCCAGGGCACATAATAGGTATTCATTAGCCGTGCCTGCTCCAGACATTTCGGTCAGACGGGCGCGCTGCCTGGCGACCTCCTCGGCCCCCTGGCTGCTCGGGGACCAGCTCCGGCTGGAATCCGAGCATCCAGTCGAGGTCTGTGACGCTCATCTGGGCCATGATACTTTACTAGTATATGGCTTAGTTTCCTGGCTGTAAGCCCTGGCCTCTCGGAAAGCAAGGATTTTATCGTGGCGTTAAGACTGCTCATTCTTCTCAAGGATCATTGGGAGGTGTTTCTTCAAATAGCATTGCACTGAGGGCACATCATCTTGGCGGTTCTCGCATCTGCAGTTAGCCGATGTATCGATAGTAAAAGTCATACGGGTCATGTATGCGTTCAGTACCGACTATTTCAGTAACGGGTGTCGTTTTTTTAGAATTTGATTATACATACCTTTAAATGGCGATTAATCACTTTATTTGGATCCTAATACATCCATATTCCTGTGGACGGTAATTATTTACACGCCCCGAGAAACACATACGGCAAAACTCAATGTTAACGTACGCAGACATTTTTGGACGAAGTCAACCTAAAGGTGTGATTCAGTACAAACCGGATTAAATGTCGCGCCCTGTGCTGTCACCATGAAAGCTACGCATGTTGAAAACAAAATTTGTACTACCCTATATTGTGACGATTAGACTCGGCGTGATCTTTTCTTGACCCAGTTTAGTATCGGTCCACCATTGTAAAAGTCAATAGTTTTCGTCTGGAAGTTTCTTGATGACAGTTAAGGTGCAGAACATTCAATAATCAGGATTACATAGACTTTGGTTACACTGGTTACACTATGTTAGTATTAAATTTTAGAACAACAGTTAATATTTGATTTATGATTAGTAAATGCGCCAACATGATCACGTTGACATACACTTTAGCTGCTGCAGCACGATGCCAACGGCCTTTCTTTCGGTGTACACCAGTTTGGATAACACTGTTTCTGCACGGACGACATATCCTAGCCTGGGCTTGGGTTCTCACCCCGCAGGTTCGGCACGGGGCTGGTAGGACGTTCCTCCTGTATAGTCTTTGCATGTGAATCTCGCAGAACTCCCGCAGACATCTGGTCCCGCATATTGCTGTTTCCCCAACCAATACACACTTGCATCTATTATACTCCCTCATTTAGCCAGGGTGTATCACAGGAAGAACATTTCTCTAATAGGTGTGTAGCCTGCAATGGCAGATGTCCCGTCGGGTTGTAGCAGCCAAAACACTCCCTTTCACAGCTAGCGAGCCCTCCCTGCATTACTCGTCGTAAAAAATGTTGCACGACTGGAAAAAATGACAGTCATAAAACGTTTTGTGCGGCCGGGATAGATGCTAGTCATGGGCAGTTATCTGTTGGTGTCCTGGAGGCGGGTCAAAGCTACTTATACCTCCGTTTTCACACACACACACACACACTTATTTCAGCCCCTGCACCTACCATGCAATAACTAATAAATACTAGTCATAAAAAGTTTCCTGCGACTAGTCCCCTATTTCACCAAAAACCCCTTATTTCAGTAGTTTACATCTGCCACTCAACCGATACTAGTCATAAAACGTTTTCTGTGAGTGGTATTAGTGAAACATGGCTAGTCAAAAAAAGATAACTAAGGGTGAGGCAAATTTAGCCTTTTCCATCTACTCTTATAACAATACGTCATGATGTCACAAATGACGTCATGTTAGGCAACAAACTGCTCAACAGTAACGTTGGGAAACAATGCCACTGCATACAGAGATCGTTTGACCCCAAGGGCAGCCTCGTTTTGAGTTGTCATTTCAGTTATTTGAGCGCTGATATGTGTCGAAAAAAGATGACAATTAGCCAAACAGCTGGCTAAAATCACAACAACAAAAAAGTATGTACCTTTTGTTCCCTTTTGAGAATTCCTTGCAAAATGACATAAAAACAAGAACAGGCATTTCTGCAAAAATTTCGCTGATTTCAATTTGTGATGGCAGTATCGTTTTGGGGAGTAGTTTTGGTAAGACAAGGACTTAATGACCGAGTCATCCGAATGTATTCAAGGGTCATTTTACTACACTATTATGAGCTTTGGTCAAATAAACTCGTACGTTTTCGTCATGTGATAAACAGTATCTTACAGATAGAAATTATTCGACTCGTTTCATAAATTTAATTTGGAACGAGCTCTCATGTAAGATCTTCCGTTTATTGGATGACTAATCGCTTCATCTACTCTACAGTTATTTTAATAGTTTGTAATGATGCGCGTAACTTAGGAGGAAAAACTATTTGTATTTGTATTCTCTTTTAGAGTGATTTTGAATGCACAAAATCCCAGCTTTTAATATTCATTTCGTATTTGTTTTAAAAAATTATGTTCCTGTATGTATGTGTTTTGATGTTTTCTAGGGTTTCGTCCTCGTATTTTATTTCATAATATTAGCTACCGCGTAAATAATCTGGTTTTGACACTGTTTCACTTTTGTACTAGTATCACTGAACAAGACTCTCGCGTGATTCCGAGAAATCTACGTCGATCGAGAGTCTTGTCAGCGTCTATGTAATCGATATGTTATCGATAAGTGTCGCACATTTTTTTTTTTTTTCGGGGGGGGGGGGGGGGTAGAAATACACGATTTATATCAGTAAAGTCCATCAGCACCTTTTGTGCTTAAGTGATAAATGGAAACCTATATATAATATACTTTAGAGATGGTACAATGTATTGGTGCCAAAGCAGGCAATATACCCTTGTTATGTACTCAATGAATTAGTGTAATAGTCTGAGAAGTTGTAAGATTTTCGTGCAGATGGATATTTTGGTTTGGAGCTTTATGGCACAGCAAGACAAGTAGATTATTTAGTACCGAGACAATTGGAGTAAAGTGCCTTGCCCAATGACACACCACGGTAGCCGACCCAGGATGATCAGATGGTAGAATTCGAACTCGCACCCTTTCGATCGCGAGTCCCCCACGTTAACCACTTCGTAGCTTTGGCTTCTGCCTAAATTAGTCTCCTCTTACGACATACATCAGGCCTATTCTACAGCTCCGAGCCCGCAGGAGGATCGTACAGATAGAACAACCTGTATCATCTATATTTTTGCTGGTTGGGCCAATAAAAAAAAAAAAAACAGCAAAAGAAACATATGAAAATTGTGCCTTTATGTGATTTAAGTTTTTATTATCATGCTGACTAACCTGTCAACCAATCAGAGACTTTACCTGATATTTGGTAAGCCTCGTTTTGAGCGTTACAGTTGTTTGTATAGACCGTTACCAGACCCACGTATGTCTAATATCTCTCAGAGCTACACAAGAGGTCTGCTTGAAGGATACTTCTTTTTATGAGAAAGAAAAATGCACGAGTTTATAATCCGACTTAGATACCTTTGTCAATAGGCCCTTTTAACAATCTCCAATTGGAGCATTCTCGGTCATTCGGCTGACTCCCGTACTACCAGCGATCGAGAACCAGACTAAAGTGTCAAGCCACTGCCTGACTGGAGTTCTATGCAAGAAAAAAAAAAAAAAAAAAAAAGGGGGATTTAACCTGAATAATCATCTATTTTGTTCGTTGTGTCAATTTTGTTGTTGTTGTCGTTGCTTTTGCCTTTATTTATTTTTTTGTTTAATAAATGTGTTTGTTAACAACTTAACTTATTATATAATTTACCTAGCATTCTGCCTCCCTCCCCCATATTTTTTTTTTTCATTAATTAATACGCATATGACTACTTTGTTCGACAGTCAATCAAGGGCGTGGGTGCGTCCAGATCTGGGTACACACAAATATTGTGAGTCACAAAGTGTTAGATGTTGGCTCTCAATTCTTTATGTTTCCTTATGGCAGTGACCGTTATTTCAAACAATTTTATTTTCTTATCCTTTCTTTATTCCACACTGGTTGATGTATATTCTTCCTTAAAGAATTAATAGAAAATCTCAGTTTCTCACAGCAAACACCATTATTTTCCTTTCAAAGTATTCCTATGTCCTCCCCATTAAGTAAAACAGCTGATGAAAGTTACACTGAGGAAATAATTTTCGGTGATTATCTGAAGTAATTATGAACCTTGAAAGGTTACTACGGATAATTTAATGACGTAAAATCCAACTGGTTTGTGCGTTTATTACCCCCGGGGATGGAATTAAGAGGATAATCTCTAACTATTTTATCTATCATCAGACCCCTTTGTTATTTTAAAGGCTTTCTCTCAAACTAGGACCATTGCTATCCAATAATAGAGCTAAGTTAGATTTTCGGCTGTAATAGCTCACCATTGTCTTTAGTACACATAAATGAGGCAGATACCCTAAGCCTAGTTTTGGATCAACGAGATAATACAATAATCCGCCTTATCTTTGGTTATGGCCTCAGAACACAATTTGCACCTCTCGCGTTTGACGAAAATCAACTAGAAATTCCCCCTCCCCACCCCCACCCCCATAAAAAATAGTAGCAAGTTTAAACGGTGTGTTTCACAGCTATGTTAATAATTAAAGGGTAGATTTCAAAGTTTACAAAACTGTACAGATTGTTAAAATTGCCTGCTCTGTAATACACATAATGCAGGGCTCAGGAAAAAATATTCCAAGCACTCGTCACTGGGACGAGTGATTTGCAAGAAATATTCGTCCCTGTTATCACTTTACTCAACACAGTAAACTGATCCACTACACTACTTGTTGCAAGACCACAGGCACCCGATGCAAGCTTGACCCTAAAATGGGCCCAAAGCATGAAAATATTATGTTCTGGGTGAAGACAGCGAGATTAAAACCATTCTAATACATGGCCCCTTAGATAAATATAGAATAAGAGACATGGTTTGTAACTCGAGAAATTTTAATTTTGCACCTGGTCCACCATTTCTTAAAGGGTTTTTTTCGACATTTGTATGTAATCTAGATGTCATTTCAATATGTGGAGAAGTTTTGCTTTCCAATGACCTCTCACACATCTTATAAATTACATGTGCGGAGTTAAGAGCCAGACAATGTCAAAATTGTTTGATTTTTCGTCTGGTCAAACTGTTTATACATTGTCACGCCAAAGCGAAGATGCTACTAGATACTTTAGTTTTATCAGTATGTAATGACTTTTCTAACGAAAAATGTCACTAACTTGCATTTGAAAGAAGAATTCCAAGCGAATCTGCAATTTTCACTAACTTTTGTACACATTAATCAATTTCAGTCAAATCATTTCTAGAAAACATCTCAACGCGCTCATCAAGCTAAAAATTATTCCTGATTGGCCAAAAGTTTTACTAAAGGTATTTGCTTCGTGGCCCGCTTAAATTAAGACCAACCAGCTGTTGTCTCAGCATTATGTGCTTTCTAAATAGATTACAATAGCAAATTGGTGGGAACCGGCGTAAACACTTAAAATGCTTCTTCGAATGTAAGTTAGCACATTTTTCTTGTGAAAAGGAATTACATTCTTATAGAAATAGCTGCTGGTGTCTTCACTTTGCAATGACAATGTATCATTAAAGCTGTAGTCTTGAAAATCTCGGTGACACTGACGAGACGAAAATCACAAAATTTTGACATTCACAGGCTCTAAAGTTATAACAGGTCTAACTTATTAAGATGTATGATAGATCGTTGAAAAGGGAAAAAAATCCACATTAACAGAATGCTTAGGTTACATGAAAGTGTCACTGTAAACGCGAATATCGTTAAGAAATCGGGGTTTGGTGTGAAACTACGATTTCTCGATTTAGAATACAAATCTTGTGTCTTCTGACATATTTATACAAGGGGCCATGTGTGATAAGGTTTTTAAACCCACTGTCTTTACTCGTAACAATATTTTCATGATTTGTTCCTATTTTAGTGTCAAATTTCCTTCAGTTACATGAGTAAAACGCAAAGTCGGCTTCCTTTGAAACATGTTCTGGACTGAATGGACACAGATTTATTCTCACGGTGCGAATCTGCATCTACTCGGCCCAGGGACAAGTAAGTAGTAAAGTTTTCCTCGGCACAGCCAATTTTCACCCGGTCAGGACGAGAGGACGATTGGTTTTCTGAGCCCTGTAATGGTATGTAAATTGTCACCTAATTCCAAGTTATTCATGCGTTTCTTTGTTACTTCCCCTGAGTCAGTCTGTTTCACTGTAATAATACACAAAAAGAACTCAATCAACCGTTGATGAGACTTTCGGGAATTCATACACTAAGGTGAGTTAGTGTATGCAGAAGATTACAATGTTTTATTAATGATAATGAATGGCTATACATAATATTGAACGAATCTAATTGTGATATGAGGTCCGGTATCGGCGGATGTGAAACTCATATATAACCTCAAGCTCGGCTAACGCAGGATATAATGGACTGAACGAGTACTTTTTGAAAATTTGTACTAGCAGTAGAGATAATGGGCCAAGGACGTAGAGTGTCTCAGTCTGATAGTCGACTTTGAATGTTGAGTCCGTTAGAATGATCGTACGACAGAACAGGTAAGGTTCACATTATTATTACTATTAGTATTGACACAGTATCACACCTTCTTGTTTGCAGATATTTTGTATCGAGTTTTAAGGCGGAAAAACTGTATTAGTTCATGTATTATTGCAACGGAAAGCAGCTCCTTTTTTGGAGATTTTCCAGGTTATACTTCAACATGGTATCCCGAAGGTTATAAACATGATCTCATGTGAGCGTTCAAGCTGAAAACATTTTCTCTAGCTATCTGTTTATTTTGTGTGCACTTGCTTTCAACTATATTTACTGTGATTTTATTCAGTAAGTCGTCAGTCCCACAAACATATGTGCACTTCAAAAGAAGGAAAGATTTCACTGCATCGCAGGTATTGAATAACAACTGGGTGGGAAAATGTAGGTCAAATAGGAAAGCTTATACTTCAAATGTAATAGCATTGCCCAAATTGGAAGTAAAGTAAAATTTATTTAATGTCGGATTTCACAACATTAACATAAGCTGTACTGAGCATTTATACCCACATTATTAAAAGATTCGTACATAAGACATGGAGGAAATTAAAATGCAAAGCATTTATACCAACGTTATTAAAAGATTTGTACATAAGACATGGAGGAAATTAAAATGCAAAGCATTTATACCCAAATTATTAAAAGATTCGTACATAAGACATGGAGGAAATTAAAATGCAAAGCATTTATACCAACGTTATTAAAAGATTCGTACATAAGACATGGAGGAAATTAAAATGCAAAGCATTTTTGCCAACGTTATTAAAAGATTCGTACATAAGACATGGAGGAAATTAAAATGCAAAGCATTTATACCCACATTATTAACAGATTCGTACATAAGACATGGAGGAAATTAAAATGCAAATGATGCATATACACCTTAAACATATTATATGCGAACACGCATGCATATTAAGAATTGACAAATTACATAAAATACTAACATTCATGCATCATATAAAAACTGACAAATTACATTATTTACATAAAATCATAATATATATATAGTACGGACAATACAATATATGTGGCATTATAAGTACAAGAACATAATTTGGGATGTATCAAATGCATTACATAAGTTACATATAACATTTCAATTGTGTGATTACTTCATACATAAAGATGCATTTAAAATTTACCCGATACAAAAGTTTCTGTGGCATAAGTATTTATATGTACATTAAAACAGAAATCATAAATTATAATTAATTGAAGCATGATTATTGTAGATTTTAACTTGGAAAGTGTATTAACATTGTATATCACTGATATGTCATAAATATAATGGAAGCAGGAAGCATGCTATAGCATACATAAAACCTAACATAATTTACTTGAAGCAGGAAACATGCTATAATTAAAGAAGAGTGGAAAAGCAACTACAGGCATGCAAAGCAGCTTCAGAGCTTCAGGGTGGACAATTCTGTCTATTTATCAAGCTGTGAAATTGACTTAGAGAAATTTCTTCTCTGAAATTTTTTAAGTAGTGAGTTCCACAGTTTTGCACCATATTATCTAAGCGAATTAATGCCATATCTTGATGTTATCACCCTGGGAAGGTGTGCTGTATTTCTATATCTAACGAAGTAAGAGTTTTGGTTAATATGTATAAGATCATGTAAATAAATGGGAAATTTTATTTTCGTATTCTTAAAAACCTCTAATGCCATTGAACTTGGTATTCTTATTTTAAGAGATGGTAAATTTCATCGTGCCATATGAACCTATATAGTCATCATAAATGAACCTAAGATCTCTCTCCAAAATTTTCTTCATTTTTTGCATATTAATCTTCGTATAAATGTGCCATACTAAAGGACAATAGTTAAAGTTTGACATAATGACTGAGTAGTAGATTGCTAGCTTTACTAATCTATTTATGTACATATGTATTATTTTTAGAATACTGAGTTGTTTTGATGCTTTCTTGCATAATTCTGATATGCAAGTAATAAATCTGAGTTGAAAATTCTCTGTAATTTGCAAGAGTTTAACTTCCGTTTCACATATTATGATAATTTCTTGTAGGTCAAAAGAGAGATTTTGATTATGTGTATTGGAGTCAAATAGCCTTGGGTAGAAACTTCTCTAGGTTTGCCTTCATTTTGTTATTTGTGAATCACTGTAAAAGAGATGTGCCATCTTTTTCAAGAGTTTTTACCACATTTTCAGCAGCACAGGATAAGTTATTGTCACCAGCATAATTCTAAAGATCACTTTCTGTTACACAATAGAAAATATTATTTAAAAGTATATTAAACAAAATTGGCCCAAAGTGATCCGACACAGGAAAATATTTCTGTCGTCCCTGACATAAAAGGAAAATGACTAGGAATGAAGTTATACCAACACAGGGATTTAATAATACAACTCCTCGAGGAATTTACAAATAAACATTCTATCTTTGATAGATTTACCAATGTTCGTTCCAAAAATAAATTGAACCCCGGGGTAATATCAAATGAGATGTAAATTATACTCGATGCAGTTGCACAATAAATCAATACACAAGGTCGGCCAATCGATAGATTTTCTATATTCTGTACAGTATAGCGCGCCTCTTGGCACAACTAAAAAGTTTTAGTATTCACATTTATTTTCCTCGGTCTTATATGTTATTTTTAGAAAAAAGCAACGAGTTACCTGGAAGAGTAAACTATTAATGAAAGTAGAAAAGCTACACATTTGGGTGATGAATTTTAAGCAACAACAGACTATTACATTATCGTTCATGCTAGACATTGTATAACCTACATTGACATTAGTTCTTTAACTCATCAATATTTTATAAGAACTATTGATTGTGAAAAAGATATCCACTGACTGTATAACACTATTCTTGCTTCTATGCACTAAATGAATGTAGAAGTTATACTAAAGTTACCATAGTTACCAGGGGATGATTGGATATTAGATAATAAGGGAAATCAATAAAGCAGACGGGACATACAAGTGGTTGTAAATTTTATATGTCATATACTTAGTTAACATAATACATAGTAAAAACATGTAAGAATACTTAACATATATACTGTACTTGGACGATTTGTATAAATTGCTGATTGAGAGATGCAATAAATATCTCTGACGTACCCTTTTGTCTACAACCATTTACAGTCTTCTTGTAACTTTTTGCCGCAGAAAGCTAGAACCCAAAATTATAGTCTGCAATAATGTATAAACTGGATGATTATTAGAAATATATTAAAGAAAGTAATTTAACATAACATGTTGAAGATATTTTAGCTGGACTTTGGCTGAAAATGAGGACTAATCTATCAACTGTGCTCCGTCTATAGCAGGCATGTGCAACTTCCTCTAGGGCGAGGGCCGAATAAACGACTTTTAAAGCCACACCTTATGATGTAAATAAGTGGATAAAACCAGCTGGCCGTGTTTGCACATGCCTGGTCTATAACATTACTGGATTTCGTTTTTGAAGATTTACATATGTACTTAACAATCACGTTAAGGTATATGGTGAAAGTTTATCTGAAATCGGATGAAAACAGCGAAGTTATAATGATGTAGATTTAAGGTGTTATGTAGTAAAATCTAACAAGGTGTCAGTGATGTCTGTTTGACAGTTCTTGCTCTAAAACAAACAACAGTAAAACTGGAGATGTCTCAAGACTGTATGGGTAACTGGCAAGCAGGGGTGTATTTGGGCCACTTGTGTACAGAAATATGGTTTGTCCTAAATAACCATTCAGACGTTTTGATGACCTTGGATTTGCTGTGTTCTGAAAATGATTCGGTTTCTTTTCGTTGTAAGTAAGGTAAACAACACACCCGAACACCAATTTAAAGGTGAAACAATTTTCCTCCACCCCACCCCCACCTCGCCCCTAATAGGTCAGCGCTCTACGTTGATCAGTGATATGCTGAGTTGTCTATAAACCAGTTCTGATTTTTAACACTTTTCGTTGCTTCACCGCAACGGATTTTCTATTTAAGTCAAAAGTTTAACACTTAACCATCTGATTGTAAATTAAACGCAATACTCATGTAAGCATTGGCATGCATAAACTAGTTTAGTACAATGTTAAAATACATTATCTTGCTATTGATCTTATCGTGAGATTTAAAAATAGTCTCAGCAGGAGATCTCGAATGTGTGTAGGTTTTAAAATATTACAATAGAATTGAGTGCATGTACCCATATTTGTATAGAATTTATTCAGCTGAATGGATAATAGTAATCCCATTCTTCTGTTTGTCTATACCAGTGACAAAGTTGACAGTCTATTCACCGTACGAAAAAAAAATCAATTTTTAATATCGTTCATTGGCATATAAAACTACAGACAAAGATATCAGCTCTCTATGACCAAACTATCATTCGAGCAGAATGAAAAGAAAGAAACTTTTGCATCGACGCATCATAATCAAACAACGTCAAACTATGACCTTAAAAGAACACAGGAGTTCTACTCTTGTCTGTATTTCAAACCTGTCCCTCTTACTATCAAAGACATATCGCGTCGTGTAGCGTATCTTGTAACGGCATTATACATTGAAAAAAGAGAGATATAAAAATATTTTGGCAATAATTAAAAACATGCAAGTGTATTTTTTTCAAAGGATAATATGTAATTTTTTGCCATTTCTATGGTTGACTCTGCTAGAGCTAGTTTTTATATTGAGTTGCCATATGCTGTTTGAAATCAAACTTTGTCTTCTATACATTATATCTACAATTCTGTCGAATCGTTGTAGACTGACCTTTTAAAGTTTAGTAGAACTTTAAGTCGTACATTTAGTCTAATAAAATCTGTGTCTTTACTCAGTCACATCAAATATGTAATTTATTCCTTCTTTGTATCTAATTGTTTTAACACTCATAATTTAAAAGCTGTTGCTGCTTATTTCAATGTTATCATCATTAAATATAATCTGTAAATCTATATCATTTCTGACACATTGGAGGATATATTTTGTGCCGCTTGAAATAAAAAAAATGTACAATTTTATTTCCATGAATGTTATTCTTCGACGCAAATATCTTTGACAACAATTTTATTCCGTCCAAACTTGCGCACACATATGTATTATTTCTAGATATCTATATTGTTGCTTTCATATTAAACTGATGAAATATTTCTGACCGTTTACGCTACAAACCAAGAATGAGGGTTGGATGTTGTGTCTATAGAGTTTAGGATCACGACGCCTATCTCAGAAATCATTCGTCATATCCCAAAAAGTTTTAATTTTACTTTTCTACGTAACACTTCATTGTTAGCACTGAATGTGTCAGAGGTCGGGCTCGGGTTCGCGTGGATCGCGCTTGAACCTGAGTTAGAGCTACAACCTCGTAGTTCCGAGTTGGCTGTCTATTTATTTACTGTTTATGGTCCCTAGCCCTGGGCTCGTTATCCTGAAAACTCGTTAAAATACTATTTTTAACAAGTATGATTTTGGAAGAAATTATTGGTTATTGATTTTCATCCGTCATTTCTCAGAAGCTTTTTTTTTCCATTGTATCTTAGCACTGCAAATGTGTCAGTTGGCAGGGGATAATTTCGTAAATTGGCCCCTTTCAAATTTTCTAACTTAAGGCTATGATGTGACTTTTTCAGGTATTATTGTTTAATAATTAAATATATGGATATGTTTGTAAATGAAGTTCTTCGTGCTTGCGCTTGTGTTGTTCCTGAAATTGATGTGAGGTATGTACACCTCCCATAGTTGCTTTGCAGTGTGTAGACAGTGAAATACCAATAGTCGGCTAGGAAGCAGAGCTAGCTACCCATAGCAGTATACACGTGGATTCAAGGCAAGTAGAATATCTATTAAAAAAACGGCTTGGATGGCAACTATTTTGAATCGCATCAAGCTGTTTAGTACACAATGTTTTTCAAAATTATCACCCAGGGAAAGTGCTTGCGTTTGCACAGCGAGCATCACTTTGTGTAAAAAATGACCTTTGGACGTGAAAAAGGCATGTATCAATACGGGGCTGGGGTGAATAAACTTCTTTTGCTATGAACTTCCATTGACTTGTCTGGTCAAGTGAATGATATTATTATGTTTTGTTTTATTATAGCTATCTAAAAATATGGACCTTTTTTCCCTCACTTGTGTATTTTAGGGTTTTTTTTAAATGAATTTTTGTATTAAGCAGATGGATGCGGCATTAAATTTGTGCATAAACACTGTCCCTTGCACCTTTAAGAAAAACTTCTACTTTTTATTGGTACAGTCAACCAAATCTGTTATTATTCATGTTTCATTGCGTATGTAAGTAATTATTATGCATTAGCCTCATTATACTACCTTCCTTTTTCAACATACAATTCTCAGCTGAATGGAAGACTCGATTGAGGGGAGGTAACTGCGTTTTGCACCTCTATGTTAGAACTATTTCCATCACGATAAAAATAGCATATTTTGGGCTCCACTTACTAGATATGGGAAAATAATGGCGATTATAATGTATTTTCTTGTTCTTTATGTAGGTGACAAGATCTGCACTCCTATTTTAATGAATATTATTCATATTTCAGTACAGACACACAAATAATTGCATAACATATCGTTACGCATTAATCAAAGTATTTAAATTCCACAGGAGCAGATACACTTAAGAGAAATCATAAATAAAGATACTGTTATGAAAGGTGAATGCCAACAATGGAACAGTCTTAAAAATAGTGATGCATGTGGCATTTTGCGGGCTCTATTTTGGGGGAGAAGACTGGAAGTTTTAGCACACTGACTTAGATTCTACCTTCATGACTTCACTGTGAAGTTGACATCAGCGATTGATATCTCACACATAAGCGATAATAAGAAATGCATCAATGTTATGCATCTATCTTGAAAATTCTAGGGTCAGTTATCAAAGGAGGAAAAGCTTAAAAGTTGGAAATAATGGTTGAGTTAAAGGTATCCTATGAGGCAAATATTCTCTTGGGTTTATGTCATATGTTTGTTCATTGCTTGTTCATGGTTCAGCAGTACTGTAAAATGAACTTGCATATAATTTCCTGTTACTTTGTTTCTTTCGACTGGTATACCAGTTTGTCTTTCTACCAAACATTTGACTTCCTCAAAGCAGTGTATCAGCAATTCAAGTGATAATTAGTTAGAATGCAAGTTGTCGAAAGAGTGGATCAGTCTTTATTCTTGGCATGCCGATTCCCCTAGCCAAAATCAGAATTACTCTGCTTTTATCAGCTGAAGGTAAAGGTACATGCCTTGTCTTTTTTGTATTTTCACAACAGGAAAAACATTTTCACATTCATAGGATTGAAACATTCTAATAAGTTTAGAAAGTTTGCTGGAGTTAACAATACAGTTTTCCCTCTGAAATTCTCATGTTTTCACTGAGTATTTAAAGTGCGCCAGTATCACTTGTTTCTTTTCTTTTTGCATGTCTCAATTTGCATGGTAAAATATTAAGATTATTTGGTCAGTCATGCTGATAGAAGCATCAGCTTGAATCTCATCCAGATACTCATCATGATTTAAGTGCACAAGATATTGACTTTGACGGATAGACTTAGCTTCCGCAAGAGTTGTGTTTTGTGGTATGTACTTATTAGAGTCAAGCAGTTGAAATGCTTCCTATATTTAGCCGAATTTTCCACTGTTAATCTTTGTTCTATACCTTTTCTCACTATTTACTATCATTTTGTAAACTCCAAAAAATCATAAACGTCAGTTGAAAGTGAATGGCAGTCTGAGAAGAAATTTCTCTGTTAAATTGTATGGAGTATGTATATATGTATGGTCACTTTCAGTGGTCATTTATCATCGGATTAATTTGATATGTCACTCGGTAAGCTTAGCATGGTCCCACACAGCAGTATATCAGTGTTCCAACATGGCCTAATATTTTTTATTACACTTTGATCGATCCCAGTTAGCTACACTGTTGTGATTACCCCCCTCCTAAAGTACGCGCGCGCGCATACACACACACCATTGCTGCTGCTATTAGCACCACCAGAACAATAATCAAAGGTTAGGAACTATTTATTTTATATCAGGCTAAAATTACTTCTAAAGCATATTATTTACTTTACTGTGTGGTAGCTTTCTGTTAAGTTAGCTAGAACACTCTAGACAACCTTTTATTCAGTTTTATCATTGAGAACTAGCATAGTATCTCTGTCATTCACTTATAAAATGTGTAACTCCAAAATCCCTTCTTTGCATTCAAGCAGGATTGTAAAGGAATTTTGGTAATGTCCTGATGCTGTACTGGCAATCAAAGACAAGAAGCATCTGAGGATGCACACAATTTTAAATCTTTGAACGTATGCAGACAGTCATAACTCACAATGTACGAAATGCAATGCTTTTTGCCGCAAAGTAGTCCCTTTTTTAAAAGAGTAATAACTTTTTTTTTATTAGTTTTGTATACAATACATTTTCCTTTATACCATTTTACTATATAATGTCCAAATTTGTGACATGTACACAACGTTTGACAGAAACTATTTTGAGCAAAATAGTTAAGGTGGCAGGGGATAGATTCGTAAATTGAGCCCTGTCAGATTTCTTAACTTAAGGCTATGATGTGACTTTTTCAGCTTTGATTGTTTAATAAGTAAAGCTAAGAATATATTTTTGAATGAGGTGTTTCAGGTTGTGTTGTTCTTGAAATTGATGCGAGGCATGTACACCTTCCATAGTTACTTCGCAGTATGTAGACAGTGAAATACCAATAGTCAACTAGGAAGCAAAGCATGCCACTCATAGCAGTAGACATAACGATCACGAGAGTTTAGTATGTATGGCTAGCAAGACCGTGATCATTACTTTGTGTCACAAATTACCTTCGGACGTGAAAAATGCATGTATACATTTGGGGTTGGGGTGTATAAACTTCTTTTGCTATGAACTTCCATTGACTTGTCAGGTCAAGTGAATGATATTCTTATGTTTTGTTTTATTATAGCTTGTGTATTTTATTTTTTTATGAATTTTTATATTAGGCAGGTGGATGCGGCATTAAATGTGTGCAAAAAAATTTCCCTTGCACCCTCAGAGCTCGGGCTGTAGTTCTTGTGCATCAATGCTCGAACCCAAGTTAAAGCTTCAGCATTCAAGTTCATGGTTTGTGGAGGAAGGGGTTCTTTGACCGGGACATTTCGCAAAATGTTTGGGAGGGATTTAAAAAAAATATATATATATTTTTGATGTTGTAGCATAGGGATTTTTCTAAATAATGCTTTTGATAATAGTGTGGTTGTTGTCCGGAAAATTTTGTAAAATTGTTTGGTGGTTGGTAGGTTGTTGCTTTAAAATATAGTTCTTGAGGGGTTAGGGTGTTGTGTTGTATAAAGGCAAATATATTGTACATACTTACGTTTGTTTTAAAAGCATCATGTCATATGTGACCGATATTTGATCAACGAAGTGGCAGTAGGTATGGTGGATGATACAGACCAGCTACTTGGTACATCTGGTGGTTGAAGCATGTGTGTTACAGCAGATAGAGAATGACGATTATAAGTGTTTCATAGAATGGTATTTAAAGGAACAAATGACTCTAAAATATGAATAAAGTACATCAATAGCATTGAAGTTTGTCAGCAGTACATATGGAAATTATCAAATGCAAGAACTACATGAAACTCTAAGTTCAGATTCAAAGCTGTTAGATGGATTAACGTATAGATTTTTGTCATAGGATAATTCATCATAAATCTACTCAAATGTGCTTTCAATGAATGGCTGGTTATGTATATGAAGCTTTGGTACGAATATCTTGTACAAATTCCAATTTATGGAAGAAGGTAGACCTTTCACATAGAACAATGGCGACGGAAAATTTGTCAATGACAATGACAATAGTTTATTAGCAATGCAGGACATCGACACATACTACTACAGTTACTTTACAGTATTTCAATAATGTAGCGCGCCATATTACCATAAAACTAACACAGATTGAAATGAAAATATCAAACAACCACAACAGAAATATGTGGTAATTTGAAATGGGAATACCATCAGCAGCAGGGGGGGGGGGGGGAGGGGGGTGTGAACCGACCATTTTTGTCGCGACCTCATTTTGGGAAATCGATGCTTCAACAAAAAATGGTCGATTTGTGAAATCGAGACTTCTATCAAAAAACAGGGGTCCGGCAACTGAAAAAAAGTAGCTCACCCAGAGTGCAGGTAAACCTAGTAGGATTACTCAACGATGAGATATGTAATTGAAATCGGCATTTTATTAATAATAATGAGTGATTCTGCGCTAACCATGGAATCTCATACAGCTAAACTGGCACGACAACGACTAGATGCGATTAAGAAATATCTTCCTGTTCGTGATTCTGTCAAACAGCAACTACAACAACGTCAGGAAGCTCAAGTGGAATTTACAGAGGGTACAGAGCAGTTATTTAAACCAATTGTCGAACCAACCAAAAAAATTGTTGCAGCAACTGAGTCAACACGAAAAACTCTTGAGACATTACCCGCTGACATTGCTGGTCGTTTTCAACCCCAACCTGAAGTTCAGCCACCGCCAAAAGTTAAAATTAACATAATAGATAAATTTACTGAGGAAGGTATTGACGCTATCAGGGATCCAAAACAAATAATTAATATTGCTGCGTTTGGGTGGGTTGATAGGGGCAAATATGTAAAACCTGAATATGTTAAAACTCTAAAATCTACCGATTGGGCTAAAGATGTATATCGCGTTGCATATAATATTCAACAAATCAGTTCTGAGGAAGATATCCGTGATTGGGAAATCTTCGCCGGCGTAGTAGAGGAATATGAAGTGAAAAAAATGCAAGAGAAGAAAGCATTACAAGAGAAAATGAAGCGTGAACTTGAAAAAACAGCAAAAGAAAGGAGAAAATCGGACGTAAAAACTCGATCTGAAAAAAAAAGAGAAACAAAAGCTAGGTCAAGAAAAAGTCAGTCTGATCCGGAACCACGGTTAGAATCACATGACGAATCGCCACCTTATGTTGAGGAAGAAGAAGACTACGATCTGACATTTACAGAATTACATCCTACGGAGGGAAAGGGTTACAAGATAACTCGTAGGAAACAAAAACCTCTAGACAACGACAATAATCGCGATCATCGACTCTGTCCTGATAACGTTCTTGCTGATGTTGATCGATTAGAAATTCTGATTGGTGGAAGACGAGCCGGCAACAATTCCCCTGAAATTATTAACGAAGCAGCTGCGATATGCCAGCGATTATTCACAGGTGGTATCATGGATATTAACGTTTATCGGGTATTGATCGATGAAATTACTGACGATTACTACAGCGACTACGAGTAAGTCCGTAGTCACAATTAGATCCGCGGTAATAAAAAATAACATGATCATACACAATGCTCAACGTGGACCAATCATGGTTAGGGTGATAAACTCACGATCGCCAGTATATAAAGCTACTTACGGAGATGGACTTGGTGATGTTGTTCAAGGACTATTTAGAACGGTAGTTCCAAAAGCGATCCCGATTGCAAAACAACTAGGAATGAAAGCTATCGATGTTGTTCGTGATAAGGGTATTTGTTGGTGATGTTGCTGGTAAAGCATTCTCAGCAATCAGAGACAGACTTACACGATTAATACGACGAAGACCGCAGGTAAAACTACCCAGCACCGAGGTAATGCCAGCAGCTGTCAGTAAAGTAATAAACCAAGTTGCAAATGCGCAATTGAAAGAATTAGCCGGAAATGCGAGTATTTCTAACGATGAATCTCAGAATGTTACTGCGAATTTGATAGCGGGTAGTGGTCTAACTGGTCGTCGATATTAGACAACTGTGATTATAATAAAATGTTCAAGCGTGTATCTGATCCTGCATTTGACATGGACGCACCTATCCTCAAAGACGAATCTGTACGTGACCATCAGTATTATTCTTACGAAGCACGAGAACCAAACCAACGCGGGAGAATTGAATTACAAGTCCAAGATACATCTAGATATTTTTTACCCGCGGAGGCATTCATTGAAGTTCAGGGTAGACTTTTGAAACACGATGATACTGCATATGCAGCAGGTGTGCAATGTGGGTTTGTTAACAATGGTATTATGGCATTATTCAACAGTGCACGATACATCATTGACTGTAGAGAGATCGAGGTGTGCCACGACAATGTTGACATTGCCAAAACAATTATCGGGTTGGCCAGATACAGCGATGATTATTCACGGTCTGCTGGTCCATCAATGATGTTCGCAAAGGATATTACTGACCACCCCGATCATAGGTCATTTCTCAAGGTACAAGTACTACGGGATACCGCTACTGATCCGCAACCAGCTGGAATGATAGCTAGACCTGCGGCTGCTTTTTCGGTACTAAAGGATGCTAATTCAGATTTCAACTTAGGATTCGCAGCACGTAAAAATCAAATTAACGCTGATGGGAGATTTAGTTGTGCAATTCCATTATCGCATATCTTCGGTTTCTGTAGGAATGTTAGAAAGGTTATATTCGGAGCCAAACATACAATCGCACTAGTGAGAAGGGGCGCTGACAATGATGCAATATGGCGTTCCGCTGCTGCTGATGCTGGTAAAATAACATTGACAAGACTCGCATTGTGGATGCCAACGATGACACCGTCAATTACCGAAGAACAACGACTGCTCTCATTCATGGATCGCGGTGGTAAATCAACATTGTCGTGGCTGACGATGACCACAGACTCAATCACGAGTACAACTGTTGGTACCTTCGCATGGCAGATCGCATCACAACAGGGAGTTTCAGCACCACGGCATATATTCATAGCTTTTCAGGATTCCAGGCGAGTTGATTCCCAGGTACACAACCCGATGGTGTTTGACAATATCCAAGTGAGCGAAGTTTCTCTGAGAATAAACGGACATCAGGAACCATCTGAAGAAGTGTTATTGGATTTTGTTAATAATCATGTTGCACGTGCGTATCATCGTTTGATGACATTTATGGGACGTGATCAAAATGTTGATTCTGGTTTGCAGATATCTCAGCCCGATATAGCAACGCTATATCCGATCTATTACTTCTCACTGGAACATTTGGACTTGTTCAGACAATCAGTCGTTGATATACATTTCCGAGCTCGCGTAGGTGCACTGCCAGCTGCTGATATTGCCTACAGAGCCATTGCTGTAATACTATCAGACAAAACAATGCTACTCGAAGGCGTCGGCGGGCGAATGAGAGTCGTTGATGCTTTAGTCGAGAACATGTAAAAAAAAAATACATCGAAAAATCTGCAAGCAGATTCAATTGGATAATTTATAATATCGTATAAATGTCATATCATCATGTTAATGTTACTTTGACACCTGGTCAGATTAAAAAACTGCAATCTGCGGCAAAAAATAAATGTGGAACAACGATATTGCTGAAATCAACGGCCGCAGACACCGGCCCAAATAAACTATCATTGACTGAACGTAAGATGAAACGTTTCAACAACGCTAAGAAATCAAAAACTGGTATACGACTTGATATCTCCGCAGCTGCGATTGACGATATGTCAGCAATCGGTGGTATATTTCCACTTCTTGCAGCTATACCAGCATTAATCGCAGCTGCAGCCCCAGCTGTTGCAAAAGCAGCCGCACTTGGCGCTGTTGGGACAGCTGCTGGAATGGCACTAAAAAAGGCAACAGGTCATGGAATACGACGCAATGACCACGGACGCCGGCGTTCAAAAACATCCAAAAAAAAAGGGCGGACCATAAGTGGTCTGGGTCTAAGATTACCAGGAACCAATCTAGGTCGCGGTCTAAGATTACCAGGAACATAATTCCTATGTCTAATTTTGATTTACTTGATGCTGTACAACAATTAAATATTAAAAATTTCAGAGGTGTTTTCATGCGAGATCAACTACCAAGGCGACCAAACAACGTTGAAACTGGTATCATTAATCTTGATTGCACGAGTGGTCCAGGTACTCACTGGGTTGCTTATGCGATTGATCCACATAGTGTTATCTATTTCGATTCATATGGGCTAGCACCACCAGTAGAATTTTTGAAATACATTCATCCGCGTGTTCCGTGATATTCAACGTTACCGACACAAACAACAAGAGATTTACTAATTTGTGGTCCAGAAGTACTTGCTGTTCTTGAAGCAATATCAAAGTCTCGTAGTCAGTTATCTCGTTCACCACCGCTACATAAAGTCGTACATGAATATACGGCCGGTAAAGTCAACCATGCGCGACTGTTAGAAACAGGCTCAGGTTTATAATGGTTGATATTTACGGAAGATCCAAACGCAGACCAGGTCCACAAACCACTGATGATTTATCAAAATACGTGACTCACGACGAGCTTGATGATCTTATGAACTTGACCGGGGTCGACCGGGATGAAGTTGTTGTTTTTCAGGATCAACATGGGCGGCTAAAGACGAGTAATATCAGGTGGGTTGATATTATCCGACGGGTTTTAGGTGCTGTCGCAGACAACATACCTGTATTTACTGATGCCGGAAGAATCAGAGACTCCAGTATATCAATCACAACGATCAGAGATCAGATCAACGGAGTGCGAGCACTCTGCGTTGCTAAAACCGGTGATACAATGACGGGTGAACTCGACATGAACGGAAATCAAATTGTTCTTCTGAGAGAACCAGAATCAGACGATAACGCTGCAACGAAGAAATACGTAGATAAACATGATTCCAGTCATAGCACCACACTAGACAAGTTGCGAGCCGAGTATGATAGTCACGTAGGAATGTTTATTAATTTTCGCAGAAACATAAATAAAGTCACTGAGGATTTCTTTGGAAATCCCAAGGTGGTCAACGTAAAGCTAGCTGATATTTATAGTGATCTTGCCAAAATCAAAGCAAACGTGGAAACTATCAACAAATTACAAGAGAGAACAGAACGCGAACGTCCCTTCCGTGTACATATGGTAAAATCTGGATCAGCAACATGCTCAAAACAAAATAACACTATCAAATATACCGCAGAAGATACTGGCGTGTACAGGCTCTCAGTGTTTAGCGCTGCGAAATTTAGTATATTTACTACATACCCATGGCGTCATTCAACCGATACATTTCCGGAATCAGTGTCAATTGTGCTAGATCAAAATACGGAGGAAATATTTATATTGGATCCAGAAGATAAAACTTTAAACGCAGCGTTGTACTGGTTTTGTTTGGAATTCGTTGCAGGAACACCACAATTAATTATCTGAATCTGGAAAATTCGTCTTAGATAGATTTGTGTTAGTATAAAATGGCATCGTTGAATGTCCAGCGGCATCGCGGCCACAAGTTTGATCTGGATGATCGTACACAATTTTACAGGTATAATCAAGTAAGTGCATGGCAGGCATCATTGAAAAATATCATCGACGGTTACATGATAAAACAAAAGAAGTATAGTAGACGTATCGTTGTTATCGATAATGTGGTTTACGCGGTATCCGCAGTGGTTGCTGGAACAATGACGTTAATCGGCACGTTGTCAGCGATCTCGATCGCCGCCCCCGCCATCGGAATTGGCGTTACTATTTTCGTCGGCGTATTTGGTGTTCTTAATATTATTGCAAAGCGACTGTCAGCCTGTGCGGTTAATAAACTACACGAATATACAACGCTACTATCAAATGCAACGAATGCACATGCGCAGATGTCATCGCTAATATCAAAAAGTTTAAACGATGGATTTATATCAGATGATGAGTTTAATGCAATCAGTGCTGTTTATCATGACGCGTGCCGGTTATTTAGAATCTGTGTAGATAATAATGACAGCGGATCAGGAGATAATAACATTGTTAAGACAGATTTCTGATAATATTACTCCGTCGACAACTACGATGATATCAGCGGTGTCAACGCAACCAGAATTTGATATTATTTTTCCTACGCCGATAACTTCCCCGAATCTACCGAGTAAATCGAGTTTAGAGATCGCATTGGCACAATTACGAGTGTATTATAGTTGGCCAAACATCAGATCAAAATCATTTGGCGGATTGGATGCCAATAATTCACTGGTATTTTCATACAAAAACAACGCCGATGGTACGCCTGACTGGAACGTTGTTAGTATTCCAACGGGAGCTTATCAGATTGAACAAATCAACGATCAATTTCAGCGGCGAATCAAGTCAATTACAGGAAAGGAATCCAAAATTGCAATAACGGTCCACGAACCAACACTCAGTGCTGCCATTGAAATATCAACACCGGATTATGCCGTTGATATATATCAATCGTCGATCAGAACCGTATTGGGATGGCCTGACACACCACCTGTTCATCTTGGACCACCAGAACCAAAGAGATCTGATTATTCGACAGACATCAAAAAGTTTATAGAAACTCCTGAGTATCAAATAATATCAACATGGATTGAATCTGAAATCCCCTTCTTCATACCTATTTTTAATTACGACTACCCGTTGACGATGGACTCCTCTATTTTAGCTGAAACAAAAGATATCTCCGCGGACCTGGTTATTAATAAAATTAATGAGGAATATAATGCGTATATAACTAATCTAGAAAAATTATCTGAGAAATACCTGTCTGAATATCCGAATGATAATTTACTGCAAAAAATTATAGCGATAATCCAGCATTTGAACATGGTGATCGCTAACGTAGAGGGATTTCAGGGCAGGGCGATAGGTATAATTAAACCCCTTCTATTCCAAGACATAGGAAGAAAATTTCTCGAATACTTTAAGATAGCCGAAGATGATTTACCTACATTCAAGATACCCGGTCTTGACCTCGATGAAAAGAAAAAGAAACTCAAATCGATCATCGATGATCACTTTGATAAAATCCAAGCCGCATGGAACATAATAGCACCTCCAGCAACGATTCTGCGGCATAACAACGGTGTTGGTGATCGATCGGACCGTCACATATCGCCAGGTATAGTCGATATTACGTCAACGATTTCTGTAAACCTTGTATGTGACGCTGACGATGGAAGTTATCAAGCGGGTCTATCAAAGACAGATTCACTGAAATCCAAACAAGCTCAACAAAGTTAAATTCTTTATAGCTTTTCCCCGGAAGTACCTCCTGGTAGTTTGATTGTATCAGTACCGGTTAATCCCGTTTATCTACGATGTCATAATCCGTCATTGTCGCGCATTCACTTTTCACTGGTGGATCAAGATAATCACTTGCTGGATTTACGCGGTGAAGAATTAACAGTGAGTTTGTATGTGCGCGCATAATGTCCAGGGACATTGCAGCGATCGCGGCGTGTTTACACGCAATCGCAATATCCAAGGGACATCAACCACGTGAATGGGTACTCTGAGTACAACTTTGTAAATGATGTAGTGATGTAATCATCGTCTCTCTTTTTTCAACAAAAAAAAAATATTTTTTTTAACTCGTTGGTGTGTGTGTACACACCGCGTGTAAACACGCCGCGATCGATATCACTATCGGGCCATAAGTTTTTTTAACTGTCTTACACGCTCACTTATAACTTTTTTTGCTTCATATTCTTGAGACAACTCTGATCTAACTTTCTCTATTGCGTTTGGAAGTGGAACAAACTCAGCAATTATTTTATCATCCCGATCATCCAAAGGATGATTCACCGGTAAACCGGCCATCGACGTTGTCATTGCCTGTTGCAACAGTTTTATAAATCGATATTCTGCAGCTAGTGTATACCTACCTTCCTCACGTCGTTGTTGGAATATTTCAAAATCATTTATAATTCTTTCTGTATTTGCTAGCGAATCAGTAAGTTGAATACCCGGAGTGCTAGCACTCGAATCTTTGGAAAATAATTCACGCTGTTGTAATTTTTCAATCGCAGAAATAATCGCATTAATATTTTCTTGGTTCATATAAATAATAAAAATATTTCTTTAAATAACCGATTTAAAAAAAAATATTTACAACATCTATTTACAATTACATCCCCATATGAACCCCTAGAGTGTCATTAACATTCTAGAAGGTTCAGAGGGTTAGATAAATATATACAATGGTACAGATTATATGGCGTGAATACATCCCCATATGAACCCCTAGAGTGTCAAATTAACATTCTAGCAGGTCCAGAGGATGATCCAGACATTAGATAAATATATAAAATGGTAATGGTAATATGGCGTGAATACATCCCCATATGAACCCCTAGAGTGTCATTAACATTCTAGCAGGTCCAGAGGATGATCCAGACATTAGATAAATATATACAATGATACAGATTATGTGGTGTGAATACATCCCCATATGAACCCCTAGAGTGTCATTAACATTCTAGAAGGTCCAGAGAATGTGTACAGACGTTAGATAAATATATACAATGGTAATGTGGCTGATGATACAATGGTAATGGTAATTGCTGATGTATTCGATGAATATATGCAATGGTAATCGCTGATGTGTTCGATGAATATATACAATGGTAATCGCTGATCTGTTCGATGAATATATACAATGGTAATGGATATTTTACCCAAGCGCGTAAATGATTCGCGTTTGTAGATTCGAGTGCGGATGATCATTGGATTTTGCACGCCACCCCCCCCCAATGCAAACCCAGAGGTGCAAAACATCACCTCCTCCCGTTTTTTGGGAGGATTAGGTTCGGAGTTGGGTGAGTAGCGAATTATCAATGATCATCCGCACACGCGCGACTCCCCCCCCCTCATAATCATTAAAAGTAGGATGTCTCTGAAAATCTTCGATGTTCACTTGTTCCATTTATATAGTAATATTATTTCTCTAATATATATATCATTCGGGTATAAATCTACCTATGGCAGATTCGGGGATTGTCTAATGAGATAATCTTGAGCGTCTTTTATAATATATTCCTGTCGTTTATCGTAGTACTGTTTCAGTGCTCTGTATTTCTTCCACCGCATGAAACACAAAGCTCGCTTTGGCCTCTAACTCCAACTCCACATTTTATGCACTGTTTTGGCCCTGAACTCCCCCGACGCACACTGTGCATGTGATAGGCACAATACTCGTAATAGCAATTTTTTCCGCATGGAATTGCTGATCCAATCATCAACCATTTACAATTACCTTTGCCTCGTAATGTCATTATATAATATTTAAGATAATATTTAATTTAGATATATACTTGCCTTAATTATATGATGAGCAGGAGTACTGATGAGGAGTTTTCGAGATTAGCCATGATTGATAGTATTCCCTCTGGCAGGTTTGATTTTGACTGACTAATGAATAAACGAGAACGCCCAAGAATACCCTTAGATTTACAATTACACGATTACATAAGCGAGGCCAAGAGAGAGTTTCGTGATGATAGAGCGGTGCACGTTTGGTCGACGTTTCGGATCGATCAAGGCGATATCTCCATCGACGCCATGATGAATGACCAGCGGGCAGCGACAATTATTGGTTATCTGGACCGGAACGCGAGCGTTCTGCATCGATATTATTTTAGAATTAAATTTATTACGGCGTCCTCCTCCGATGCTGATGACGGTGCTGGTGACAACGTCACTAAATGGATCATCTGAGATAAACGCGATCCTGTTCGAGAATCAAAACATAGCGATGTTGTTATACTAGATAAACATTCTAGACCAGGGATGTTAACAGGTATCGACATGCCGTATTATGAAAGGTCATACCCTGTGACTGCAGTTGTTTATGCGATTTATCCGTTGAACGAGCCTGACATTAATGCCCTCGCGCCAATGAAGACTTCCGGGCCGTGTGATACTGTCTTAAACTGTGCAGCTCAGCGAGTAACAGAGTACTTCATGAACGCGCTACGAGGAAAAGGATTAACAGATATGCGACTCAAAACAATAAACAAGTGGTCCAAAGGTGTAAAAACGCCGGGAGCGCGGATAGCGGATATTGCCGAACTAGAAAAGAAACTAAAATTTCCAATAAAAGTTCAAACATTAACCGATGAGATTTTATACGATTCTGGTAAATATAGGACGAAGGGAGCCCCAATGGTGATAATTTACCACAACGCCCACGCGTGGACTACAGGTATAACAAAGTTTCCCCTCGAGAGGAAAGTTAGGATTTACAGTGGTGATATGATGGAAGAAATTTATAATATCAGCAAGACTGATCCTGTGTCAGTATGGCTGTTTCGGAGTAATCAGGCCGGAGTATTTGACCAGTTCGTGTTGCCATCTGGGGTAATTTATCGCAGACAATATCTTCAGACGGAAATGAAACAAGTTGCATTAAAATACACCGTAGAGTGCGCACACTCCGATACAGATCTCGTAAACAAATTACCCTGTACTTGTTTTACGGTACCATCGATCGTTGCTCATTTTGCTCGGCGGAAAAACTCATGGCGACCGACACCCTCGGAATGTCTCGAGGATGTTCAGCACTCTTGTATCGAATATAAACATGGAGGGTTGTGGAATACAACATACGATCATAATGACGTTATCTCGGTTGACATGGTTGCATGTTATCCTGCTAGTTTTCTTGGACTTGGTGAATGTAGTCCTTATTTCTCACGATTCGGACATCCGACACACGAAATGACCAGAGTTGCGATAAATGGCGATTTACCTGATTATGATCTAACTGGATTTGCCTTGATTGAATCATTTGAATTTGACACGCGCGCCCACCCCATTATTCCCAATTGGTTTGGTAGTCATTTTACCGGGCGTCGTTGGGCTCCTGTAGTTCTATTAAAGTACATGCTCGATGTACGGATACTGGTACGTCTGACAGTAAGCGAAGTAGTAATTTCATATAAACCACAAAAAGATGTTTGGCTACCAGGACAACAAGCAGACAAAAAAGACAATTCATTTTCGAAAGACATTGGACGAAAGATTATCGGTAAATTTACAAACGGCGCCGCATCTGGTAATAAACGATGTTGCACACGGCTGATCATTGATAACGCAGAATTGGATTTTGTAATCAACAATACAATGAAGAGAGGAACATTCGTGAGTACGGAGCGAGTAACATTACGAAACGGAAGTGAACTTGGCACGATTGTCAGTTACAATGATGGCGATTCACCACAATTTACTCATTTGAGATCCTCGATGTTGGCTTATGTCTCAATAAACCTCTTATCGATGATAACTCGATTTACTGATGAAGCTGTCAGAGTTGCAACGGATTCGTTTTATATCAGCAAATCTGTCGTAGATAGATTCGGGACAATGTCACCGGTAAACCTTTCAGATGAAGCTGATTGGGGCTCGTGGAGAATCAAAAACGAGCAAATCCACCACTATTCCGATTCTGCGGATTACAAACCCGCTGCAGAGTATTACCAAAATGAGAAATTGTCCGACAAATCATTGGCACCATCAGTTCATGATCCCATATCTAGACATAAGACAGTCTATCTTAATGGTCCTGGTGGTTCGGGCAAGACAACGCGTGCCATTGAATTACTCAAACAGTGTGATCTCGTAGTACTAACTCCGACCCATCGACTCGCCAGGGAGATGAAACTCCGAGGTGTTAAAAGCTGTACTTATCATAGTTTCTTTCGGTGGCGCGGTGATGAATGGCATCCATCGCGAAT
This sequence comes from Margaritifera margaritifera, assembly GCA_029931535.1. NCBI lineage: Eukaryota > Metazoa > Mollusca > Bivalvia > Unionida > Margaritiferidae > Margaritifera > Margaritifera margaritifera. Next base: position 1,558,706 of record JAQPZY010001403.1, read on the forward strand.
GGGGCAGAAACATATTCCCAAGATCATTATCTGGGACGAAATATGCACAGTGTCCTTAGAAACATTGCAACCGTTTCTTGATTGGCTAAAAACAAGATCAACTGCGATTATTATGTGCGGTGATCATGGTCAACCTCCACCATTCACAGGGAAATCACCCCATTGTTGGCTACTCGACCATGTTGATTATTACGAAGAAATGTTGGAAGATCATAGGGCAATCGATGAATCGTTAAAACAATTAAAAGTCATGATGAGGCTTGAATCAAATGAAATCCAATGCGCGCTGATACGCAGTTGTATTCCAGAAACTACCATCGACGATTTTTGGAAGTTATGGCATCCTAATAATCTGATCGTTGCATCTAGGAAAATAGTTCGTGATACACTCCAATCGAAATTATTTTCGCTCCACAAAGAAAAATTTCCAAATCTACTAGTACCGTTGTGTTATCGCCCAGCGGATACTCGCAAACAAAATATTGATGTTGTTATTCCCGGACGCCAAGAAACACAAAAACTTGTTCTTAATGACATTGTCACTGTTGATATCGACGTTGTTGAAGAAGCCCTAAAAGAACCAACATGCTGGACATTGGGATATGCAATAACAATACACTCGTCGCAAGGACTGACAATTTCAGACACTATTGTTTGGATCGTCGATGATCGTGTCGAATGGTCAAATTTAGGATATTTGGCAGTATCTCGAGTAACAAAAATATCTCAATTACGTAGGATGATTTATACCGTAAAAGAAAATTATCAGGGGAATATTAACAAGACTATAATAAAGAGAAAACTAGATGCATATCAGCGAAGTGACAAAAAAAAAAAAATAAACGCGAGTTTGATCTTGATGTAGAATTCATCATTATGCTGAAACAACAACAAAACAATCATTGCACTCAGTGTAACGCAGTAATGCGCTAGCAATATTCTCCTAATGACCCACGACAATTTACCGTGGACAGAATTAATAGTAGTTTGGGTCATATACGCGTAAATGTCATGCTGACTTGTCTTGAATGCAACAGACGTCGAGGAGCCAGCTAGCGAATCCATCCTGGTGGTAATTGTGTATCTTCAGGAATTACTTGTAATTGTTCACGGACAAATCCACGCGTCGGAGCTCCCTTTAGTCTGTAGATTGCGGGCCTACCCGTAGATCTTACTACGCTGGAAATCCTATGGGTAGTTACACTCCAGATAGGATCAGTTGCTCTTTTTTTTACCACCTTCAAGTTCACCAGGTTCATATAAATACCTGACCGTGACGTTACCGAGTAATGGTTTTTGTGAGGGCAGATTGCTCTCACTCCGGCCACTAAACCGTATATGTTTATTCGTTATTGCATCGACAGGTTTCATAGAAATTCCACGCGTGACTTCGTTGTTTAATGCGGCTATTACCCTTGGTAATCTTACAACCCATTCACGAGATCGAGTATCAGTAGAAAGTAATTCCTTTGCATACTGATATCCGAACAATCGCTCAGCAAGTGTTCGATTAAATCGTTCGACAATTGCCTGATCACGATGTATTGCGGTGTGTCCGCGTCTAATTTTGACACTATGTTGTTTCATCATCGATGATACTGCACCAAGAAATTCTTTTCCAGGATCAACCTGTAACAACTGTGGCCACCGTAAAGGCCCCCGCGAGTAAATCTTTTTAATTGCATCTGCAACTTCATTTGCTGTTTTAGTTGATAACGGCTCCGCTTCCTTGTATCTACTCGCAACGTCAACGACGGTCAGCGCGTATTTGTATGTACGTCTTTTAATAGTGTCATGAGGTAAAAACAAAATATCTGCCTGATGAACCTCGTTGGGAGTGCTAACATCAAACCGTCCGTATTGAAATTTTTTAGGTCGGGGTAGATAAATCTGCCATATTGCCTGTTTGGACAACCAATCTGCAGCAACGTCACGAGCGACACCCGCTGCATTGGCGAGTTTGCTAGTCGCTGCTGTACCTTTACAATATCCTCTTGGACTATAATAAATTGATTCCATTACCATTACCAGACTTTTAATTACCTTGAAATACTCGCATTCCTGGTAAATCTGCCTATGACAGATTTGCTCCTAACGCCAGTTTACCACGCATGGCCGATCTTACCAACCAGTTGGCCAGCGACTCCCTCATATTTTTATTTTTTACAGATTTTAACGCGTGAATTAAGTTGACGTCTGCTATATGACGTTGTTGTAGATCTTGATTTTTATACGCAACGTCATGAGTATGACACGCTTGATCAATCGCATTTATTGGAAATTCGCCTGGTTTTGGCTGATTTTTTTCGTCAAGTCTGATATCAAGTCTAGTTCCAGGACCACAATAATTATATCCCGGAAGGTGTTTTTCGCCAGGATACTTTCCCCATGGAGTTCCTGGTAATCTCCCAAGTACAGCAGCGATATCACCACCCTGGAATGCTCGCGTTGGCTTAGACGACACAAACTTGTATTTCTTTGTACCGCACTTCACGCACGTGCCTGTAAGTGCAGGCCTGTTATTTTTTGTCGTTATTTTTTTTAGTCCAGTGGTATCAGTGACTTTTCTACATCGAACACAATATGAATCCATAATATATTTATATCATGGATGTAATTGATTTCTCAGCAACGCAGGAAAAAGAACCAACCAAGCATCATCCTATGTTGCCAAATTCAATCAGGGCAATTATTGTTGGTCCATCTGGATCTAGTGAAACTCAGTTGCTACTCAACCTAATAATGAGATGGCTAAAATGGGACAAGCTTTATTTAGTAGCACCATCTGCAGATGACCAGCAATGTTATAATGTCCTTAAGGACTTCAACGAGAGCGCAGAGGAAGCATTGGACGGCAAAGACGTCATTGAGTTTATCACAGACATCGACGAAGCACCATCAATCGAAGATCTTGATGGCAGAATTAATAATCTTGTAGTATATGACGATGTCATGCTTGACAATCAAAAGAATCCCGCCAGGATATTTTCACGAGGCAGACATAAAAATACGGATATTGTTTATGTGACGCAGCGATACTGCCAAATCCCTAAAGTGATCAGAGATAACTGTAACTTGTTAGTCGTGTTCAACGGCGTTGATATCCATACGATTCAAAATATTCACTGGACTTGGTGCTCCGGAGATATGGACCTAAACAAGTTTAAAAATTTCTTTGCACATGCTCAAAAAAAACCTCATGGATTTATTTCGATCCATCTACATGACCCTACAACAAGATATCGCATTAGTCTCGATCAAATCTTTGGTTGAGTAATCCTACTAGGTTTACCCGCACTCTGGGTGAGCTACTTTTTTTCAGTTGCCGGACCCCTGTTTTTTGATAGAAGTCTCGATTTCACAAATCGACCATTTTTTGTTGAAGCGTCGATTTCCCAAAATGAGGTCGCGACAAAAATGGTCGGTTCACTCCCCCCCCCCCCCCCTCTGCTGCTCCATCGGATATCTGTCCTATTACATATGGGCAGAAGAAACATGGTGTGAAAAATATTAATTATTTAATTTATGTTAATAATATAGTTATATATCCACTTGCTCTGTTCAATGGAATAAAGCAAAGACATTTTGTGCAAGTTGAGATATTATGACTGGGTTCTTAGATTTCATCAAAGAATGAAAGATTTCCTCAAATGGGTGTTTTTTGCTAAATATTCCTGGTATGAATCTGTTTCTAAGATCTGTATAAAATGGGCATTGTAAAACAAAATGAAATTAATCTTATATTTGGCTTTTGTCACATAACATACACAAACGTTGATTTGGAGGGATGCCATTATGCCATCCTTTCCCAATAGTTAAATTATGGGCGGAACATTGGACAATAGCTAATGCATTTAATAGATGGGTAGGTAAATCAATGGTTATATAACACTGAGCAGAAAAAGTATCATAACATTCACAGCTGTGACATGCTTTATCTGATATGTTTACAGCCGAATTCCAATTCTGAATTAAATTGTCTTTAAGACATTGTCTAAAGTAGAGTAAAAATACTTTTTTCATCTCCTACATCCTGTGCGTGCCAAATATAACCGAATCCATATCTGAATAGTATGTCTTTAACTTTCGTAAACCATGTGACTTTACCCTTCTTGTCCATTTTGTTTCAGTATAATTTAACATTGCCTTCGATATCGGTTATCATCCATTTTGAGATACCTAATCTGGTAGTTAATACGTTTATAATGATAAGTAAAGCTCAGAGGTAATCTTCAATGTTCTCCTCGTGGTAAGAGGGAATATGTTTGTCTCAGAAGGTTCAGAAATCTAGAAATCAAGTATCTTTTCAATTGCATATGAATATTCGTACCCCTAAAGGACTATATTGAATAAAGACTGTTTTCTGCCACCGTTTTTATAAATAAAAAGTAAATATTGTTACATTACCTGACTCTGTGTTTAATTGTGTTATTCAAGATACAAATGAAACCCTCCAATATTCATTATGTTTATAGATTTCTATTTCATGCTGAAAAACGACATTTGAACATGGCTGGTATAGGAAATTGCAGAATAAATGCTGCATTTGGCAACTTCATAATCCAAATTAGATATGAGTGCAGTCTTGCTCCACGACGAAATTTCAGCAGACTGTGTATTTTCTGTTACCAAATTTGTTTTCAGATATCATCGTAGAGCAAGGTTGTGCAGATACCTAAAAACAAAAAATTGACGTCTTTTACGGTCTACGTAGCGTTAGATTTTCTTGCTGTCGCACTGTTAGTAGCTCCGTCTCCACTACGCGTATATAAATAGTACTGTAGTTTCCACCACATTTTATTATATTCCCACCAGTTATTTACTAAAATTATTCAGAAGAAACAACAAAAAGAGATTTTAAACAATCTTATTCATTTCTTTCTTGCACTTTTATCCTTTCAAAATTGTTGCTTGCCTTGAGCACATGGCTCAATGTTTTGTAGAGGCGCCAGCTGGAATGCGGAAAAAAGTAAACAGAAACTGAGCGGCGTCTATAATACGTAACATTTTATTGTTTAACGTGCCTAAACATTTCCAGTTTCTCACATAATGGATGTCATAACTAATAGGAACATAAACAGATTATTGTTACTTACAAATGATGTATAACAAAAGGAATTAACATGTTATATTCAGTTATGTTATGAGACAACCCATCATGTGGGGACAATAAATAAAATATGTTTGACTCTGCTGCAGTGCAGTTCTTCACACACACACACACACACACACACACACACACACACACACACACACACACACACACACACACACACACACACACACACACACACACACAATTATCCATAGAGTAAGGTCATATCCAAAACACATTTAAGAAATTCTAATTCAGTCGATCTTTCTTCGTGTTTTAACAGTTTAACGTTTTAAAAAAATGGGCCTGCACTGTACGGTATTTCCGTGGAGTACTCTAGAAAAGGATTGTTTTCAAATTACTATAAAATATACACTGTGTCTGCCGCATAGGAAAAGTGTATAGGCTACTTCGTTCTCTCCCAAACTATGAAAACAAATTTAAAATTTAGGGAAAAATATTACAATGGTCAGTTTAAAAAAGGGATTGTTGAACAGAACTACACGTCAACTTCAAGCTAGACAGTGTAAGCCAACATATCAGTTGAACCCAAACTTTGATGAAGCGTCGGGGAGCCACACGGTAGAACCAGGTTCGAATTTCGGAAGGGCGTTTATTTTTTTTATTTTTTTTTCTTTCTTTATTTTACTAAGCTTTTTTTGAATGTGACAAATACTAGATAATAATAGTAAAGATTATTTTTTTCTAAAGGCACTTATAGCACATTATTGGATATATCGAACCCGCGATATCGGCCCAAACGAGCCTCGGTGTGTCCTTGGGAAAGGCATTCAGTTCCCATTTCCCGGGCATGATATAGCCAATCATGTGTTAAAAGTGCCGTTAAAGGCAACAACAGCAAAAACAACCCCATTTTATTACAACGTTAATCCTTTACCTGGCATGATGCCCCTGTATCTAATAGGGAATATATATCTTCGCCAAACGCTAAATAGAAATCGCAGTGTGTGCCATAATATTTACGTGTAATTAAAATACATGTAACTCGGTTTGGATAAAATATGTATCGTTAATAAATATAGGTTCTTCAGCTTTCCAGCAGTCATGAAAAAGCTACGACATTTGTTACAGTACGTAATCATAAGTGAATCTCATGCCCCTCTAATCATAGAAGTACGGTTCTGTATATCCATTGAATGGCCCTCTGTCTCTGTCTCACTGTCTCTCTCAGTAGTAATAAAACAGAGGTGATTTGTGCTATTTAACACCTCATTTTGCAAGGATTTTAAGTTTAAAGGTGTAATTATGCTGTCGAAAATGAAGACTAAGATTTTTCCTGGACAAGTTTTAAAGCTTCGGCCACACAGTTAAGAATGTTTTAGTAGCGTCGACACAATGAAATGGGTGTGGGGTTGGATATCGGTAATGTTTTTCACTCTGCGCATTGGAGTGGAGATTTAGACCTGTTTAGTTATGATCAATCCAAAAGGAAATAAGAGTGAATGGACAGAAGCTGGGCACAGTAACAAGCTTCAAGTACCTAGGTGCTATCGCCTCTGATGAAGGTTCAAAACCTGAGGTTCTTTCCAGGATTGCGCAGACGACAGCTGCTCTGGCTAGGCTGAAGCATATTTGAAAAGACAGCAACATCACGCTTGGGTCCAAGATCAAGCTTATGCGCTGCCTCGTCATGTCCATATTCCTATATGCATGTGAGACATGGACCCTAACGCAGAAATAGAGAGAAGAATCCATGCCTTAGATATGAGATGTTATCGAAGGATCCTGAAAATCTCATACTTAGATCACGTCTCTAATGCGGAGGTGCGCACTAAAATCCAAGGTGCAATTGGACCTTATGAAGATCTGCTCACCACTGTAAAGAAACGCAAACTAAGATGGTATGGTCACGTCTCACGCTCAACTGGCCTGTCAAAGACAATCATACAGGGCACAGTGTGAGGAAAGAAAAAACGAGGCAGACAGAAGAAGAGATGGGAAGACAATATCAAAGAGTGGACAGGCATGGACTTTGCAAAGTCCCAAAGAGCAGTGGAGAACAGGGCGAAATGGAGAGAGATTGTCGCAAAGTCATCAGTGGCGCCCCTTCGACCAGCAAGGTTACGGGAGAAATGAAAAAAAAATGAGTTATGATCAGACCTCAAGAGCACCTTCTTCCTGGAAACCAACACTACTTGCACGTGAAAGATTACAAGTGGAACCCTAATGTACGGTATTTATCTCTCAAGTGACATAGATTACTTATTTCAGTTCTCAGGTCAAACATTTATAGATTTTTGGACTGTCGCATTACTTTGTCGCATGGCAAGTATGTCAACCTGGAGTTGATAAAACTACATGCATTGTGATACTAATACTTGTTTCATTTTGTTTTATTGATTTAGAGTACTTGTAATGTTCCATATTAAACCTAAATCAAAATGACTTGTGTTTCGGATAAGATATATACTACAATGAAGCAAAGACGACTAGTCCCCGTGTTTTCCAAACATGTCAAGCAAGAAACTCAAGAATAAGCTTAAAACAACAAACATATATTATACGTGGAGGAAATCAGCGTAATGGAAATTTAGCAGGCTAATAGAGGGATCGAGGTTTATAAGATCCTGAAAGTTCTACTAATCTAACCTCATTTTAATCAAAGTTATAATACATTTTATGTTTTCTGATTTTGAGCTTGAGTTTTAGTTTTGCTTAAAACATTTCAAGAATGCGGGGCCAGGCATTTAGGTATGCAATACTTGCAATCATATTTTAGCAAGTTAATATCCAAGAGTAATCGCTAATATTTCCAGTTCAAAAGGCTACAAAATTTAATTACAGTTTGTTGATCAGTCTCATCATATTATTCTGATACAAATCCTTTAACAACGTTTGATCCGTTCCTCCAATACCACCAAATTGGCAATTTTGAGTAAAAGTACAAATAAAAGAATTCATTTAAACGCTTATCTGAAACAATTATACAAATCACGGTTGAGCCATAAAGCGTGTGATATTTTCTCTTCTAGTTCTATAGATTAATATGTGGAATGTCTTCAACTGTTCCAATAAATAAAGTATTTTAAGATATAATTTATAACATTACAAATGATTGTAACCATATGTATTCAAAATTAAATATACAAAGAATAGTTAAGGTAAAGCTAGTGGTTATTTCTTTTCTTATCTTATTGTGCGAACATTTTTATAAGGATAGAAACGATTTGCGGTGCCCATAGATCGTCCGTACGAGATGACATTGCTTCGTGAACGAGGAAACGCGACTTATGAAATCAATAAATACGCATTCCCACGATACCCGCTTTAAAACTAGATAAATACGATTTAATTTCCTATTACATTCTGATTTACATCTGTTTGTTCTGTCAGCAGGGTTTGTGCAGCTGCCATATAGCAACCCAAGTGGAAACTTTATCATAACAGTGGAAGTTTACACCAAAAGACAGAACGATCACGAGAGAGAAGTATGTATGTCTTGCAAGGCAGATTTATCAGATTGAAGGAAAAGAAAATACTGAGACCAAAATTGTGTGCGAATCTTCTCGAAAAAGAGTGCATATAAAAATGAGAGCACAATATGATTGTTGGCACAACAGGAAACCTATTTTAGTTCACCTGGCCATAGGGTCATAAGTCCTGATTACTTCGTCCCTCGTCCGTCGTGGGTGGTGCATCTCCGTCAGCAATTACTATTTTCATATTTCTTTAAAAAACCACTTGAACAGTTTCAGCCAAACGTATCAGAAAGTATTTGAGCAAAAAGCCTATAATTAAAACAAAAAAGTAATGTCGATATGGCCGCCATTAATAAAAGTATAAAAAGCTTGAAATGACTTCTTCTTAAAAACCGCCATATAGTATTTGATCAAGTTTTAGAGAAGGCATTGTGGTATAAAAGTCTTTCAAGTTTGTAGAAGTGATGCTGATCTGTCATAAAATACTGTCACCATTTATAAAAATTGAAAACGTTTAAACAATATCCTTAAAAACAATTGCTGAACAGAATTTAACCAAATTAAACAGAGAGCATTGTGGCAAAAAGGTCTTTTAATTTTATACAGATGATACCGATCCGCCATCAAATACGGCCGCCGTTACTAAAAAACAACACCTTGAGGCGACTTCTCAAAACTTGCTGAATAGACGTGGACCTAATATGTCAAAAAGCATCCCCCAAGAAGATTTTTAAAACTTGTAAAAATGATGCCGATTTGCCATGAATTATGATTCTGTGACTACAAATATAATAACCTTGAAACGATTTCTTAAAATCCTTCCAACAGAATTTGACACCGTTAGACTGGAGCATGAAGGCAGTTAATATGTGTACAAATGATACAGATCTGCTATCAGTTATAGCCTCCTTTACTTAAATTAGGAAAACTTTTAAGCGAGTTCTAAAAATAAAAGGCAGAAGATATTAAACCAGATTTGGGGTCAAAGAATTTTGGAATAAAGTCCTTATGTGTTGAAATGTCTTCGATCCGGTATAAAATATGGCCGCCGTTTCTAATAAAGGAAAATTTTGAAGCGACTTCTGTTCTAAAAGGTGAGCAACACAATTTGACAAATGTATTCAATACGCTTTTAGGTGGATGCCAACTAGGCGAGTACTCTCAAACCTACTTGGCCTGCTGTTTTTCCATGGCACAACTAAGCGACACTGCACAAAGGTACATATACATGTATAAGATATGATCAGGTTGACATCCCATTGTTTTACACCTTCAGTTTTTATTAATGGTAGAGTAGATACACAAAACATTAAAAAGAATATAAATTATTAATACTACATCTTTTAATGTTTAGTCAAAATTAAGTTTGATTTTATTTTATGATGCTTTGCAACGTCACACTACTCATTTGTTTTCTTTCTTTATTTTAGAAAGAGGCACGGAGATGTCGCTTCGCATTGTTACCACCTATTAAATAAACTTGATTGGTTCGCTTTGATTAGTGGACAATATGGCTATGTCTCATGCAGCTTCTTGTACTAGTAAGCGACTACAAGCTTTGAAAAATACTCTGGTAAAGTTCAAAGGGATTCGCATTGCATGTGTAGGCAGGCGTACTAAGACAGCGAAGGTCTACTCGTATCTAGAAACCCATCCGGATGAGATTGAGACTGCAATAACGTCGAGCAACTATGTAAAACATTTCCATGAAGAAAATATCAACATAAACAGAAGAAATATTATAATAAAGAAAAGTGACGGATCATTGTATCTTGTCGATCCTTACTTATGCTCAACGCTGGAAAAACAGTTGAAATCTAGACGTGGCAGCATTTGTCGATGCGTCATCTACCTAAAATACGACGATGCCACATACGGATTTACTGAAACAAGACGAAGTGGAAACAAAGTTGAAGAGAGAAATATTGTAATCGACAATTCAGACGATATTAGAGAACTTGCCAGGCTTCAGATACATCCATGGTCGCTCACATCCAATGGAAAGAATCTTGAATGCAAGACATGCACAAATCAACATTTAACGTGCGACAAAATATGCGGCGAAAATGTGTACTCCTTAATCGATGTTAGATATAACAGCCCTCTTATAAGTGAACGAGAAAGCAGCAACCAGAATGTTCTTGACGGCAGTGAACGAAGCGCAAGCAATTATCAGCTGCAGCACCCCATGAGGCACCCATTGTTCTGCGAGTACCCTACACGGCTCTCAACTTTTCGGAATTGGCGACATCATCCTGACCCAAGAAGCCTTGCAGAAAACGGATTCTTTTATCAAGGTAGTGTCCTTTAAGCACTTGGCTGATACATTCTAAAGTCGGTTCACCGACGTGATGAATTTAATGCCATATTTTATAATTGTAGTTTATCCAGTCAATTTGCCACCAACATGTAGGATTTTTGTAACCGTTATCGTCAAAGATTGGGTGTAAAATGGAGCAGAAATTAGTTGACTAAATTACATCATAGTGAATATTCCTATGGGTTTTAAAATGGAGTATAAATTAGTTGACTAAATTAGGTCATAGTGAATATTCATATGATTTTTAAGCAGATACAGCTTATGTTCTTGAAGAGGCGTTTGATCTGCACGTTCAATCTCTATTTCCTTATCTCACACCCAGACTAGAACTATTGTGGTGTTTTCAATGTCATCCGCACATCCACAATATCAGATAAACCAAAGAGAACTTTTATAAATCACAATTTGCTTTAAATTTAATGTATATTTTAAACATGAACATTTTCGGAAAGCTTGAAAAGGTGGTACCTAATAAATACAAAACGGTATTCATGCTGTTGTTGTGAGTCGCGGAAAAGAAATCGTGTGATATGGCGTATCAATACGACCCTGACTTTCTCGACCTATCTCTACGCCATATCAAACTGTTTCTTTCCGCCGACCCGGAACAAAATACGCAAGTAGTTTTGTAGATATTTCATTTCATGATTGCGAGTAGATGTCAAAATTGATTCACAGAGACCTTCCCAACTCAGTAACGGAACAAATGAATATGCTTACAGGCGTAGGAGACACGGTCACATGCCACTTCTGTGGAGTAGCCCTGATGCATTGGGACCCAGATGATGACGTCCTATTGGAACACCTTCATTTCTCTCCAAACTGTGGGTACCTAATGAAATCGTTGGGTGCGAGGACCATTCGGCAGTATTTGGTATGTTTGTGTCGGAAGATAACAAATCTGTATTGCACGCCTGTCACGAGTCACCCATCAATAGTCTGTGCTTTGTCTTTTCCGGTCTCTCTTGTGTTCTCCGCCTAATATATGACACCATTTCACTACCTGCACATTCGAGCATACATGTAAGAGTTGCTATATTTTGTTAAAGAAGCAAATGAAAAACAAAAGTCAGTCATATTCAAATGACTGGATTATGAAGATTTCTATTTTCTGGTTGAATATGAGTTCATCATGTTACAAAAACTGTTGAAAGGTCCCGGTGCATATTTTCAGGTCAAATTCACGTCCTGTTTTTGGTTAATGTCACGCATCTGTTACTCTTGATCTTCTTTGTTTTGTTGAGGATCATTGTATTTTATATATACAATCATATGGCGAATAACAGTGTTTTCAAGTGCACAGTATTCAGGATTGATTAGATAATTATCCGGAATTGATTAGATAAATGCCAATAACTGCCAACGAACAGTGCAAAATTATCTTTTTTTAAAAAAACTAGTCTAAGCGCTTTTGACTGTCATTAAGTCTTAGCGGAAGGCAATTACAAAACAGAAAGAAACAAGATAAACGATAAGCACAAAACGCGTTGAATTTACAAAAGTCTACATAACTATGTCTATTGGAAGTATTATTTGAAACATTTAGATTTCGTGCCTGGTTGGTTTGAACTCCAGTGATAAAATGAATACCTAGTTCGTAATTATCTACAAATGGAGATGCAACAGCGCCATCTATTTTCTTAATGTAAAGTGATGTACCCGTAGATTATATCCCAGCTAATGCATAGTTTATGTCTTAGCCACAACAACAATAATAATACCAACAAGAACCACAAAAATCAGTAGTAATTATAAGTGAGTGAGTGAATAATGAACTAAATGAATTAAATATTAAATTGAAAAATATGGGGGCTCTTAACTGATGATTTTATTTCCGTGTGGATGCACTTTTGGAGTCTTTTTGGTTTAAGCCGCTTTTTTTCAGCGTTCTTAGGCTGCGTATCCGGTAAGATTTCTTTTCTTTCCTGGTTTCGCATCTCCAGTTGTGGTTGCGGGCAATTGTAGTTACTTTTATATCACTGAAAGTATGGCCAGGGGAAATGAATTTCTCTATATCTGGATTTAAGCGGCTTAAGCCAAGAAGACTCAGAAAGGAATACACATAAGCAAGCATGACATGATGAGACATTTTGTATTTTTACCTGTGAATATATATATATATATATATATATATATATATATATATATATATATATATATATATATATAATGGGTGTTCTGCTTTGCTTTAACATCGCATGCACTACCACTCGATTTACATACATGTAATACCTGCACTATTCCAAACAATGACATTTAATGTTAAGAAAACTTTCTCTTCGGTGAAGTTAAGTAGTAAGAATGACGTAGGCTCTGGACCAATTAGCCTGCAATATCATTGAAACCGATTAACCAGTTTTTATCCATTTTAAACCGGTTTTCATAACTAACCTATGACCATAAATCGTTTTTTATTTTTAAAAATCAAAACCACCCCTTTCTATCCTCCAAAGTTTTAGGAAGAAAACCTGGGCCATTTAGGCCACTGGAATTCAGAAGTTTACTAAAAACCTGGATTACTTGTCTTCAAAATTTTAACGAAAAAATGTGGCCGCTGGTTGTCTAAATTATATGGAGAAAAAGCAAAATGTGCCACTGGTCTTTTAAATTTTACATAAAACCCGCGCCACTTATTTAAAAAAGTTTGCTAAGACTGGTCCCCTTGTTTTTACAATTTGTATGAAAAAAATGGGCCACTGGTAGTCGCATTTTGTGAAAAAATATGGGCCACGGGTGTTCAAAAGTTACCAAATGACCTAAGCCACTTTTTCTTTAAAATTACACTAGAAAAAACCTATGTCACTTGTCTTTAAAAGTGTTCTAAAAAACGTAGTCACTTGTGTGAAATATATTATTTAAAATATAGACTACTTCTTTTCAAAGTTTTATGGAACAAATCTTCGCTACTGGTCCAAAGAATCGTGTGAAAAATCTAGGCCACTGGTCTTCAAATTTAAAAAAAAAAAAATTAAAAAAAACCTGGGCCAGTGATCTTCAAAATTTCATGAGAAACCCCCGCTGACATTTAAAACATTGTATGAAAAGGCGCTGACCACCAACATCTGCTATATACTACAAATATAGGATAAAAAGCAAGCGCGTATGATCCAATTTTATTATTTCAAATTTACTATGCAGTGGATACAAATTCTGTTACTACAAATGGCTCTGGAATATTTTAAATAAATAGCAGTACACCTTATTCTTGTCTTTCAAGCCAGTTTTATGCACATGTTGATAAAGAAATATCAAATGAATTTAATGAGATAAGAGTATATTATACAGAAAATAACTATTGTACACACAAATCTCTAAACACTTTTGATAAATACACTTTACAATATGATAGGGACGATTTAATGAACAGATATAGGGAACATTATGATATATGATGTTGGAAAAGTCAATTAAACTGGGCTGTATGGATGGCGACATCAGGATGTGGAATATCTTATTGACATTTATCAGATAAAGTATGCCAACGTTAATAAAATCAATATAAAGGTTTCATATATAATTTGAAATAAGAAAACTGCTGTTTGAATGCTCAATACCATTATCTTCAAGCATTTAGTCCAACAAACAAATTCATAAATTTTAAAGAATGGAACAAAATTTGTGATAACTTTAATATTAATCTAAATCGTGATTGGAGATATTCAAAAGGGAAGAATTTAACAATTATGAATGCTCCAAGAACCGATTTTTAAATAGAGAAGAAAATGACTGAAGCTGAGATAAGTAGACAGGATAGATATGAATTAGACAACTGCTGCAACTGAGAATGGCATATATGATACAATTATTAGCAATATAGCTCTCAAACACAACAGATGAAAAAAATAGGATGGACTTATTATTTTCTACAAGATATAAACTGGCTAATAGATGAAGGAATAGCGCGCCTAAATCAGAGTATTAGATCGTATCTATTTTAGCTGTTTACGTGGATAATGCAACAACAATGACACAGTATGGTACTACTGTTGAAGAGAGTGTAACAAACTGTTTGAAATAATAATTTTAGGTAAACAAAGTTATAACTCAGATGAACACATCACAAGAAGATTTCAGATGATATTTCATGTTCAAAAGTTAGACTATACTATGCGGTTGGTGGTGATGGTGTACTTTGTATTATCCAGTGATATAGTGATGCAAATGAGTAGTATAGTAGGCTACAATATCAATGTACAAAGGTCATCCGAATTGTTTCCACTAGGAATAAATGCTACTATAAATACGAACGTGGTAAAGATTATTATACAAGCTGCTGATAAACAGTCTATGACAGATTATGAAGTAACAGAACTAGGTCAAGAAAACATTTGCAATTATTATACAGACAGGACGTCAGGATTATTAAATGAGAAAGATGAAATTATTGTACCTACAGTCACAACAGCAACTAATGCACCTCATGAAATATAAAATTTGGATCATAAAACAAATAACCAAGCCTTTATTAGTATGACTGTGGTTGAAGGAGCTTGTGCAATTTATTTTTTTTAAATAGATTAACTGTCTGGTTAATAGATTAGTTAATCTATAATCCTTTTTATTACTACAAATAAATATTTTAACACATTTGTAGAGAAGAAGCTAATTAATTCAAGAATTAACAAACTGACATTATCAGCTACTGAATAAATAAGTTTTCCCGTTAATGTTACAAGCCATCTTATTACAGTAACAATTACACCAGACAATGCTACAGCTCCTTTTTTATAGCTACGTTAAACAAATAGTCGGCAATATTTTTTATATCTTTTTTATTTTATCAATGGACGTGAATTTGCAGTAACATTTTAAAAACTGTATGGCATAGGATTTTTAGTAAAATTTTGACAAGTGGCTTAGGATATTTAGTGAAATTTTGACCAGTGTCCCAGTTATTTCAAAAAATATTGACGACCAATGCTCCAGATTTTTTCATAAGCGTTTGAAGACAATTGACCTATGTTTTTTGTAAATTTTGAAGAGTGGCATAGAAGCTTTTAGTAAACTTTTGACAAGTGGCCTTGCCTTTTATTAAAATGTTGAAGACCAGTGGCCTAGGTTTTCTCAAAATTACAAGTGGTCGAGGTTTTATAGTAAAATTTTCAGCAGAACAATGGTCCAGGTTTTTCGTAAATATTTTGAAGACAAGTGACCGTGATTTTCAGTAACATTTTGAAGACAAGTTGTGTATGTTTTCTAGTAAAATGTTTGAAGACCAGTGCCCCAGGTTTTGCATAAATATTTTACGACCTGTGGCCCAGGATTTTTCATAAACATTTTGCAGACAAGGAGTTTGCAGTAACATTTTGAAGGCCAGTGGCCTGGGTGGCCCAGGCTGTTTTTTTCATAAAATTTTTTAGGCCAGTGGCCTATGGTTTTCCATAAAAATTTGGTGGATAGGAAGGGAGTGATCTAGGATTTTTCAACAATAAAACTGCCGAATGGTCACATGTTAGTTTTGAAAACCGGTGTAAAGTGGATGAAAACTGGTTATCTAGTTTAAACTGGATAGAACAGGTTAAGAGGCCAAGAACCTAGGTCTTTCTTACTATTAAACTAAGTAAGTAAAGTATTGTAAGACTTATTACAGTGGCAGTTAAAACATTAATTCTGAAATGAATCATTGGTATACATGTTCTTGTTATTTGTGTTAATTTTCATAATTTTGTGGCTTCTCATGCTACAGGATCAGAGAAACGATGGTGTGACTACAGGAGCCTACAACATAGGTAAGGGAATATCTTTATCTCCCGGTTTCACTAACTGTACATCTTATGTGTTATATTGTCAGTCGGTAGCTTCATCTCAGAACCGAAATTGTAGTTTTTATTTCAGTATTTACCAAGACAACAATTTTTGACCTTGAATGTTGTGATGTACATTGTAGCAAACATGAACATATAGCCAATACAGTTGGTTTTAATAAAGTTGTCTGAGAAACAGTTAAATCAAAGGTACATAGATGAAAGGGCATGAAAGGACTGTTTTTGTTTCTTCTTCCTATCATTATAGAATGTCAGCAAAGTATTAAGAATTTTCGTCTGACAATCACTGTATTTAAAATTGATAAAATGATGGTTGTTTCCCAGATAATCTGGAGATGCCATGTGCAAGAAATATCAAATATTTGTTCGACTTATATTATGCCTAGACCATTTATTCATTTTTGATTTTATTTATTGAAATAATTAGTCATCTCTCATGTTATTTTACAGCTAAACAGGAAACACAAGGTTCACGATCGTCAGCAGAAGTTTTCGTACAAAACAGCCGAACTCCAAGAAGCCCATCATACCAGTCTCCTAGTGTCAGAGTCTCCACATTTTCTAAATTTCCGAACTATAATGACATGAATATCGAGGATTTAGTCAATGCAGGATTTTATTATACAGGTTTATGCATAATTCTCTCTCTCTCTCTCTCTCTCTCTCTCTCTCTCTCTCTCTCTCTCTCTCTCTCTCTCTCTATATATATATATATATATATATATATATATATATATATATTGCTGGTAGAATTACAAATATTAATGAGGATGAAATACTGTGGGTTGGGAGGAATCGGACGATTTTGTTGGTTTAAAATTTGGTGGGTTCACACCCTTTACTTACGTGTTGTTCAAGAAAATTATTATCTTAATAGATTGAATTTATTTTCTGGATACTCGTTACCCACGAAACACGGAATTGTAATTAAATATTATTCAGTAAGAGAGTGTGTATGTGCGACCAGGAGAATAGAGGACAAAAAGTCCAGTTGTTATTTCCGTAAAAACGAGAGAGAGAGAGAGAGAGAGAGAGAGAGAGAGAGAGAGAGAGAGAGAGAGAGAGAGAGAGAGAGAGAGAGAGAGAGAGAGAGAGGGGGAGTTAGAGTCATCAGTCAAAAGGTTTTAAGTGTGCATCGTATTTTAAACTTCACCTTGTCTCAACCAAAGGTGTGAATGACATTGTCCGTTGCTACTGGTGTGACCTTGGCTTAAAGGAATGGGAATTTGGAGACGATCCATACTGGGAGCATGCTAAATATTTACCTGAATGCAACCATCTGATGACCATAAAGGGTCAACAGTTCATCGCGCATGTGCAGAAAACATATGAGCAGAATTTACAGGTGAGCAGAACTTGTAAATAACTTCCATAATATCTTAAACCTCAATGTTTGTTTATGTTATATCAATACTCTTTGCAAATGCCCCGTCGTATTTAGCTACCAAAGGAATGCTTGCAGAAAAGTTTCCGTTATACATAATATTATTTTCCACTTAAGCTTCACGATATTAACTGGCGGTATAGTGTCGCGCAAATATCCGTTTGCTTGTCCATTCGTTTGTTCATTCGTATGTACGTTCATGCATCAAAGTGCTTGAGACCTGAGTTGGCTTGAAACCAGCACAATGTTTCATAGTCTGTTTGAAATGGGCAATAAAAATTGTTTACCTAAGTTCATCTCTAGCTGTTTACTCTTCCTGGTGGCCAGTTTAATTTTTAACAGAAATATTCGAGAGTCGTCAGACCTCCCTTTCTCGAATAATAAATTGATCTAGGTTACCATGGAAACTGGCAATCAGAAATTATATATAAGCACTCGTAACAAATTCTAACGAATCCTCCAAACCCTTTATTCTTGATGACAAACTGTCTAAGCGATGCCTTCAGATAGATGCGATTTTTATTTATTAGCAACTATAATTTCAGAATCTACGTTATTAAAAATAAATTAGTCTTGCTAATACGTTAAGTCCTTGGCAATCATGGTAAGGAAATCCTCTGTGTCCAGAAGGAAATGTGACATAATTTTGACTTGATTGGAAAACAAAGATAAAGAATACACACATAAAGCCTGTATACAGCAATAAACGAATTTGTGCCAAGACAAACAACCTCTTGTTACGACTCTATGGTCTAAGAAAAATGTAACAGAAAGAAAGTGAAACCAACAAATCATGTAAAAATCAACAAGCAATTTATTACTAGATAATTAAAATGAAAAATCAAAAAGTCACTTACAGTAATGTGTTTTGAAATCCCAATAATCCAATAAGAATGATTGTTCTAATCACAAGTCCTAAATAAAGAATGTTCCAAATTCACGGCTGTGTCCTTGAATGTTATGATGTGCTAATGGTCTCCAAAGTCCTGATGTACTAGTAATCTTGATGTGCTGATGTCAAAATGAAGTATTCCAAAATCTCTGAATAAGTTCAGTTAAGTTCCAAAATCATTAATTAAAAATCCAAAATCCAAAAGTTTATGAGCACTGTTATAATCCAATGAATATTTAAAATAATTCCTCTCTTAGAATTTGGAATGAATTTTCACAACTGTAATAGCTCTTTACAAGACTGATGGTAATGTCAAAACTGAAAAAAATGTCCACCAAACATGGTATATATAAAGATTAGTCACATGACAGAATGTTCTAGAATGTGTCATCTTAATGGAATTTTACTTGTAAACAAAATTCAACCTTGACCTTCAAATTGAGAAAACATATTGATCAAAACAACCTAATTCAAGGACACTAGTTAAACATGTTTTTCCTGATAACATTAAGATTTAAGCAAATATTAAAGTGAAAAAACATTTATAATTTCCTAAAATATTTATAATATTATATAAACATCATACATAACACTCTCGCTGAGTCTATTGAGTGAGGCCTATGCCGCGAAAGATGATTTTCATCTACTGGACTTTTTTCGATTATAAATTGTTCTAGATTCAGAATTCCATGATTTCTTTCCCAGGAAAATATAATGTTAGTCAAAACATACGCAATGCAAAACATCACATCTAGAAACTAGTGCTAAGAACGTCGGACATTATTAGTTCACATCAGCACAACACCCACCCATCTGTAACACTTGTGAACAAATCAATAGAATTACTTCACCATGTCAAGAGTACATTAATATTGTTTGCATTTTCTAGGAAGTTAAAGTTTCATCCAGTCCAATAGAGAATTCTGGTGCTGCCGGAGGAGCAGAAGAAAGAAATCATATGAGACACAACGTTGTAAATGCACCGACTTCACATTTGGGTAGTATTAAGGGAATATTTACTTTACTCTGGTGAATATACCAAAGCAAAGGAAAATATTACTGAACTATTAGTTATGGAGAAAGATTATGAGCAAATATTAAAGACCATTAACTTTAGCTGATAACAAAACTGTGTTCAAATAGTCAAGAAATAGCCACATTTGTGGTAAATATTTGATGATATTTTTAGACAAACTGACAGAGCTGTTCTCTTTTCTAAGACAATATCATCTGAACAGAACATGTGTATATTTGAAGACATCTCGGTTCGAGAAACAACATAGATCCTGTATGTCAAATCTAACTAAAAGGGTGATGACACACTTTTGTTATTTAGACACAGTCTTCTCAAGTATTGAATTAACCTTTAGCTGGATGATGACAATGATTTTCTCTCATGATCAGTAACCCTTCTAAAACAAATCGTTACCAAAAGGTAAGTTGGATTCCTACTCACAATAACTTTCCCATTTCCATAATTTTCCTACTTTTTCCATTGGGTATATTTTCGACTCAGCTTGAGTTTTCCCTTGAGTACTTTACGTTGTGTATGTGGCAATCAACACAGGAAATACCTTAAATATTGATGTAGACTCATTGATGGTTTGTATAACCTCCATGAAACATTTCCTTTTGGAAATAAGGAAAAAGACATTGTACAAAAGGGGTATATATGTCTCTGTAGATAATTAATAACGTAATTCTATGGTAAATTTTGAACATTAATGTCTAAAGACAGACTCTGCACAATTATTTTCAGCGGTCGATAAGTCCTGTGAGAATAATATCATTATATGCGTTAACATATTGACTGAATGCGTATGATAATGCAAACATTGAAAAGAATAGGTAAACATTTTCGATTCTAAATTACATTTTAGATAGATACCCAATTTTGAGAATGTGACATGTAAAGAATAGCCGTGACATTGGGCATTGATTCTATTTTATATAAAATATATCCGATGCCCAGGAAGGAACGGATATAACTATGGAAGCTGAGAAAACGTTTCGACTCTAGTAAATAACTATTTAATGTTATCATGGGAAAAGTTAAATTTAAAAAAATCATGACTCCTATATTCTTTTTTTCTTTCTGGCAGGGAGGGGAACAGAAAAACAGAGAAATATGATAGATGTCCTTTACACACCTGCTGCTGAAAGCGTTCTCGAGCACGGATACCCAAAAGAGATTGTTCTGGCAGCAGTTAGGAAACTGAAAAGCAAAGGTATGAAAATATTTTACTATTTAAGCCAACAACAACATATACATTTAACGACGCATATAGATCATTTTTTCCTAGATACTGAATATATTTGTCAGGCAAGATACTATCTCTTGTAAAACACTAATACTAAACTTCAATTTTATTGTTTGAAGAAACATATATTGCAACGGTAGCTCCGAACAACGTCCTGTTTAGAAAACAATTCGGGGATTATCTGATCGTTTTTGGCAATGTGCACCTAGGTGAGTTTAGGCATACTTACATTTGTAATATTGCATACTTCCTAGTGCAACATTTGAGGGTCGACTAACGATTCTGCAGAATCCATAAAATTCAAACTTTTAGACGAATGGTACGCATGTTAGTGAACCTTTTTGTATCCGGAACTCGCACGAACTTTGGCATTCCCTTTGATATTAACAATATCAGACTTTAGTAGATTGTGACATTTTTTAATCCCACCGAAGTCGTCTGTAAAATCATGGTATCGTGGTTGTAATGTTGACATGGACTAATAAAGAGCTGTTTACCATTAGTAACTAATGAATACAATAAAATCACTTTCCGCTGCTTTTGGACGTTTATGCCATTTTTAATCAATTATGGTGTCGATAGTTGCTATACTATGCCTCTCCTACGAATGAACTTCATTTTGTTATTTCTCACACAGAAGCAAGCAATTCATAATCAATACACTGTTCTCAACAAACCTGGTTATATTTGCAATGAATATTTCACGAGAAAATTTGGATACGCTGTCTGAGAATTTTTTGGTGTGTATTTGTTGGAGACATGGCGTTTCGTGAATTACTGGTTGATTAAGATTTGAAATTGATATCTCTGGCAGGTCAGTCTTCTCCTACAGCGATGCAGATACTCGACGTTATATTTGATGCTGAGGAAAGCGGCGTTGACCTCATAGTTCAAGATCTCATTGGATTAGACTTACAGAACGTTGAGGTTGTGAAAGGATCAAAAGATTACGGTAATTAACAACTATATTAATAGTTCTGTTAACTTCGGTAAACTACTGTATGTCTTTTTAGCATTCTCGTCACTGATGTGTGATAAAATAGCTTATAGCTGAAGAAGTATTTTACTGTGGTAGTGTAAAAATTATTTACCTTGAAAGTTCTAACTTGAAAAGCCAAATAAATCTACTGATTGCAAAGATTATACAAAGATTATTTTTCTGTGTCCTAAATAAAGTATTTAAAAGGTTATTAGGTTTTCAGTGCTAGTGGTCATTAGAACCTTTTGTTTACTTAGATTTTATTGAGACATGGCGCATTTTAAAAAATTACAATTGTTTATTCTTTAACACTGTTATGATCGAATACGACTTGTTGGTCAAACCAATCTAAGTTCGAATTGACCTTTTACATTCTAGTGTGCCTATCATATGTGCTTCCTTCCACTATATTTGCTAATGTGCTTGACGAAAGGTTTAAGCTGAGTTATCACCTTTCAATTCGCTGATATCGCTTGATAGTGTAGAGATTAAGACATTACCTGTTGTTCATTTCAGAAAGTCTTGAACTGCTTGCTGAAAACCATAGACTTAAAAGTATAATGATATGCAAAAAATGTCAGATGCGGGACAGAACTATGCTTTTTCTACCATGCTCACATAGGAATTTATGCGATATTTGTGCAAAGGAGACAGATGTGTGTCCAGAGTGCCGGCAACAAATTACACAAAAAGTGAAAACGTACATGGCCTAATAACGGCATGCTATATAACTTTTCCGAGAACTCGATACTTGTTACTTATTATACTAACAACAAACCAAAGTCAACTCACTGAAGATTATTCCCGGTACAGTATCAGTCGAGGGGCCATTTGAACACAAAACAAAGAAGATTCAGAGAGAGAAAGAGAGAGAGAGAGAGAGAGAGAGAGAGAGAGAGAGAGAGAGAGAGAGAGAGAGAGAGAGAGAGAGAAAAATGTTAGCTATAAAAAAGAGTGCGGCAACTTGTGTTATGAAGGCACCGGGAGGCCCAAAAGTAACGAGATATGAAAACAATGCATTTCATTCTTTGCAACCTATTTTATCATTACTGAACCATCTGATATTGGTCACATAAATATGCAAATATGGTGTCTATAAAGATAAATCTAAACAGGTTCCGCGAAGAAAACCGGCTGCTGAATGGTGTCTAGAGAGCAGCATTCTATTAGGGACCATGCAGATTCACCTAGAAACTGTTTGAATAAATGACAAGTGGCACGCTAGATGTTCCACAAGACGAGCTGAAGCATTCTCTTAGGAGGACCTATTTTGATAAAAGACAGTTTGAGGAGATTGAAGATGTCGAAAGCTTGGATACTTTTCTTTATAAATGCAAGGACAAGGTCAGTGGAGTACCGTTAAAATGTTTCAAGCATGTTTAGGCCTCTTCAGACAGGATTGGAAGGTTTAGAAGTTTATTTGCCAACCTGAACTTGTATCGAAGATATGGCAGCTGCTAATGATATGAATCCAATGGAGAAGCACGAAGCACCATAGGTCATTTGAATCCAGTCTTTTTGTTCAACGTGTAATGCATAACTGTACAATGTTTTCGCATAAAGCAGAATAGTGAAACGTTTGTTGGAGAACGATATGCATGGCACATCTACCCAAAAGGGAAGTTTACGAGGTGTTCTTTGTTGCATCAAGCATAGTAGTGGGATCTGCCTAACGAGCCAGGAGGCTATAACAAAGAGGTTGACATTGCTTGGGTGCTGCCTGACCTTATAGATGCATATGACTCGGTTCCCCAAATTCTGATCAGATACCAGATAGGATAGAAAGAATCAAGTCAGAAAGTTACATTTGCATTATTATTAAATTCACAATAAAGTTGCAGAGAAGAACTTTGGAAGATATTGAGATGATCATGAGAATGTAATTGCGGCTACAATATGTCATATATCCTGTTTATCCTGGTAATGGAGGTGATCATGCGAACAGCTAGGAACAGGTTTCCAGGAGTAGCCATCATACAGGGTTAAGAATTTACACCAGTATATGTTTTCAAGGATGATTTTATACCGCTAAATCGTCAGCAAATCATGCAACAGCTATTTTTAAGCATCTGTAGCTCATAAGATGGGGGAGGAATAAAATAAAAGAAAACTGAGTTCAGCAGTCATGTTCTCAAAAATGTCGCATAGACACCAAGTTTCATCTCAAGCTATGGAATTTGTTTGTGCCCTGATTTTAGAAGAACAAGTTACGAGTCTAGGCTATTACTATACAGAAGGGGTTAAAGACACAAGACGTACAGCTAAAATAAAAGGTAAATGGGAGCAAGGACTGAAACTTATCGACAACTATTGACTTCCAGGGAACTGCAACTGTTGTCATTACAGTCTGGGCTATTGAAAAGACTATTTGTGGTCAGTGTGACTACTGATTTTTCCTGCAAAGTTTAACAGGTGGAGAGTTGCAGCAACGTATAAATCTATACATGGCTAAAATAATTCTGCGGTGATGACTGCAGTCGCAGCTCTTGGAAAGGCTGTTGTGTCTAATGATCATACACGATTTCCCCCCAGCGTTTAACAGTTAGAGAGGTGCATCAGTGTGTAAATTATTAGGTGGCTTGGGGTCATCCTCCAGCTGTCTGCTGTCGCCCTGTTCAGCGGAACTATAATGTTCAGACTTCTCTTGAAGGGGTTTACTGAAGTGTTGTGCTGTTAATGGCTGAGTTTTTCAAATCAATTAGGAACTCTGCTAACCAGGTGATTTGGAACAAATATCATGACGGTGTTAAGCATGGGGATTTGGTCCCCATCTGTGAATAGTACAGGTTAACATGACAAGAGGTTGACACAGAATTGTGTGCACGATAATACCTAAGTATTATATATGGACAAAAATACAAATGGATTTCGTTGCCGCGAACAGAATTACCCGGGGTGTAAGGCTTTTAGCCTTGGCGATTTCGAAATACTGAGTTTTGTTCACTCGCTGAAGCACGCATAACGCGCCGGCAGTGGAGGGCACATTTATCTCGAGTTCTCTGGCCGTGGATTTGACCGCGAGTATAGTAATTATAGTGCCAATTCTCTCTCGATCGTCACAATGCGGACGAGTCTTGTCAGGAAGTTGTCCACTTTATGAAAGCAATCTTCAGCTGTAGAGGTATGTCCAATTATAATACTTTATTCTTTCTTGCTAATCGTTACATGTGATGAAATTGTTTAAGATATTGAATGTTTCTGAATGTATTCTAAATTTCTACTATGTCAGACCTATGTCACATAACGCCACGTCCGAGTTAGACACTTTATAGCTAAACAGGCAAGTTCAATTCACTTATATGCCGTACGCATTAAATGATGAGAAACGTTCGAGTTTTTATAATACAGTGCGATTATTCTTGTCGGAGACAGATTCAAGCTTGAACGTGGTTATTATAATAATAATATCGTAAGTCGTTCTTATGAAAGAACTTAATGTGTAACTAAGTCAGCTCGTAGGCATGCATGCGTAATGTGTAACACTGTATTCGCACTCAAACGTGTCTCATGTAGTACACGGCTCAGTTATTGTATCTTAGCTGTTACGAGGAGTCGTCGAACTCTGGATCTGGAGTTGTACAACCCGGATACTGCGGTAAATGGTTACGTTAGTTCGAGGGACGATACTGGTCAACTTAGTGTGAGGACCAAATGTTCTGGACCAACGGATCTGCGGGATAGGGATATTCTTGTGTGATCCTTCGGCAGGCTGGAAGGAACGGACCACACGAGGTCATTCGTTAATCATTTGATGTGTCGGTAGCTGCTGATCGGAAATATCTCGTGATAATCACATGGATGCTACGAGATAACATCATTTTATATTTATATATATATATATATATATATATATATATATATATATATATATATATATATTAGGTTACTTGTTGATGAAAAAATACATTGATCATATCTGTTGATAAATCCATATATCAATCATATCTGTTGACAAAATCCATCCATTGAAAAACGATATCATTTGTGATTATTTGTTTGAAATTCATGCTTTTGATCGTATCCATTGATGAACGATAGCATTTTGTTGTATCCCTTGTTAAACTTTGTGAGCAGTTTATGGTAGGATTTTTAGTTGTTATAGTTTAGGTTAATAGAGGTGGGAGTAAAGGTGTGAGCTAGGGTGTCAGATATTCAGTCATAATTAATTTGCATCATAGTTCAAGTTATTGTGTTAAGTGTTTTCGGTAAATTCAATCCCACCCGGTCTCATCTTGTTACAGATGTCTTATGAGTTTTATGAGAGAAAATAAATGAAATCAATAGGAAGTGACTTGCTAGTCACAAGATTTAGAAAAAAGAAAACGCGTGGCCAGAGATATAAAAAGACAGAAATAAAAATGACTTAGCAAAAGCAGTCTCTCAGCCACAGCAAAATCAACAGAAGAAATGGGAGGCAACAAAGTCAAGAAACCTGTCTTAAATTGAAAGTTAGAGGCTGCAAGTATTATACTTTTTGCTGCAATAGAATATTATGTGCTCTCAACCCAAGTCAAGCTTTCAAAGCGGAAGTGAGATCAATTGCTGAGTATGTAACTGGAGAAAATATTGTAGTATTTGCTGAGGGTCAGTCTCATTTATCTTACAATATTCAAGTGGAGATGTGATCAGGACCATAGGCTGTTAGCAACAACCACAGAGAGGTCAGTAGTAAGTGTAAATTGAAAACCAGAGGAACCTAAGGCCAATCTCATTCAGTTTGTGTAGAAACTACAAAACCAGCAACTAAAGCAGAAGCCAAGTATTCGATGTGTCAAGTGATATCGATGTAATGGTACAATATCCCGAAGAGATTGTATTAATGTGGCTTAGGTCAGACTTCATTATCTAGTTTAGGTCTATATCAAGCATGATTGTATGAGAATTGACAGCTCTTTGAGAAGACAACATTAAAGAGACATAAGAAAAGAAATAAGACAAATATGAAAATTGCATGGATGAGCAACGAGAAAGCGTGGAACGCCATTAAACGTTTCCTTTTGGGAAAGAGGAAGATGACATTGTACAAAGTGGCATACATGTCATTGGGTAATTCATACTGTAATCCGATAGTACATTTCGAACCTTAATGTCTATAGAAAGAATCTTAAGCATCATTTTCAGCGGTCAATAAGTTTTATTAGCATAATCTCAGTATATTCAGAAACATATTAACTCAAAACGAATGAAAAGACAAAGACTGAAAAGAGTATTTATGATTCTAAATTAAATTGTAGTTACCCAATTTTCAGTATGAGACAAGTAAAGGATATGTGTCAAATAGGACACTGATTCTAGTTTATAGAAGAAAAAATGCTGTTGGCTAAGAAACCATGCGACACTAGGACAGGTGTTTACTTAATCTTACCACGAAAAACGTTAAATCTACAAAAAGTAGTCATCGAATTTTGTTTTTATTCCGGTAGGGCGGGGAACAGAGAAATGCCAAAGTATGATAGATGTCTTTGACAGGTCTGATGCCGAAAGAGTTCTGGAGCATGGATAGCTACAAGAGAGTGTACTGGCAGCATTTATAAAATAAAAGCAATGGTATTAAAATAGTTTACTATTCAAACCGACAACAACATCTATATGTAACAACGCAAATAGTGCGAGTTTTACTAGTTGCGGAAGAGTTTTTGGCTAAGGCTGACTATCTCTGTTGCAAAAACATTTATAAGAACCTTTAATTTTATGGCTTAAGGAAATGATTCATTGCGGCGGTAGCTGTAAACAGACCCATTTTCTGAAGAGAATTCCGGGACTATCTGGTAAGTTTCGTCAATTATTGCGTTTGTAATGTCGCATACATTATTCTACAATATTTGAAGGCTGACCAATGATTCTGCAGAGTCCTTACAATTTAAACATTTAGAAAATTTGTAGACATTTAAGTGAATGTTTATGAATCCGGAAGTTGCACGAACTTTGGCATTCCCGCTGATGTAAACAATATCTGGCTTTGGCTGATTTGGTGATTTTTTAATATCATCGTAAGTATGAAAATGGCATGGCTGGAAATAAAAAGAGCATGGACGGAGAGATGTCTCTTTTCTTGGACACCTCGACGATGAAGTATCTTTGCGATATCGGAGTGTCATCAATGAGAGGGTCAGGTGTGTAAGAGATGGGTTGATGCCAAAGAAGCAGTATTTACGCAGATATGGTGATCAAGCAAAACACATCTATTACGTGATTGATCTTAACTCACTTTCTCAAAAGAGTGGTACTAGAAATGATGTAATACGAAACAAATCTGAAGAGTTTCAGCTTCTCACTTCGCGGTTCTTGTGCATATCTTACTTCTGCCAGAATTTATGTAACAAAGGCCAAATTATTGCACCTGAATTCAGTTTATAGTATTGATTTGTGCAAATTGCTTGGAAAGATATTACTGACAAGAAAAAATATATTTTCACACGAAGTAAATTTTTAAAAAATATCACATTTGAATTTGACAGACTTGAAAAGATTTTAAAGGATTCATCCAAGTGTCGAAAATCAGAAATGAAATCAAAAGAATTGTCAGGACCGAGACAAACTCCAGTTATTCGAGTGAGTCAAGATCCAAAATATAAAAAAATTGGCATCAAAATCATAAACGATCAAACCATTCTCTGATCTTCCTATCAGTTACGACAAGAGTAAGTGTCCACCACAACATGAATGGTTGTCCAGTTTGAGTTAAGAGTGGCTATGCATGTTTGATTTCAGCTACAAAATTCTAACAAAACAGAGAAGTTAAGAATCCCGTTCTAGAGCTCTCTTCTCCCCACCAAGAAAAATAAAATACAAATACAAAACATAGTTGTCACAATAGTACAGGAATGTTAAAATGAACTTCCGTCTAACATATACAGGCCTGTCCACGTAATTTGGAGTCCCCTTGAAATTATGACAAAATCCTTGTTAGATATTAAGCATATATATTTCATTTGATTTGGTGACTGATGCACCAATTTCATTGTTATAAACGTAAATTAGATAGTGCTGCATATGATTGTGCATAATAGTTTAAAATATTGTCTCTCCATCCCATTTGATATATATAGATATTGGACTAACATTTGCAACCTGTAGAGTGGACAATATGAATTCTCTGACATTGCAATTTCTAATATGAATCAAACAAGTGTTATGTACAATACCTGACTTTAAAATATGTTAAACTACTGTTAATTTTTGTATGGCTAAACTTTCCACATCTCAAGAACACATTGGATGACCGTATTGGTCGGTTAGGAATTCTTTCGACTCTTTGTTATTTCGTTTGTCACATTTTTCAGTTGACTTTATTGAATGATATTATAGTTTTATCTGCTAAAAAGTCCTTTGTATAGATACAAATATTTGAATTACACGATGTTTAACATAGTATCACTGACTAATTCTGATAGGTCAGTCAATTCTTAGTGTCTTCTCCTCTTTTCTTCCCTCTGTAGACTTTTCATTGTCCACGTAATGTTGCTAAATATTTCAATGCAGATTGTATAATAATAATAAATATGTACTTAATTATCGTAGGAAGAAAGGGCAAAACAGCCATAGCAAATTCGAAACTTCTCGAATGAAAATCAATGGATTTTGGAGTCATTAATTTTCATACACATCCTGCGCAGAACGCTTTTATGCACCTCTTTTATTACAACTTTGCACTATTCTAGACTGAAGCATTGCATACGGATATCTTGATGATGGATCATGCAGTTGCATTTAAGTATATTACATAGGAAAGAGAGCCAAAAACATTGTAAATTTAAAAGGGCTTTCACATTAAGTGGACCGAACCGTAGTGATAAAGCAACCGTTTACCCAAAAGTGAAGAGAGAACCACACAGAAACATGTTTCTAACCTAAGGGAACATTCCCTAGACAATTTAAATTCTGATAAAAATTCCTTTCAAGGATTCGTACAAGGTATACGCTAATGTACCATAAAATTATACCGCTAAAATGCTTTTTAACGGTTTTGGGCGGATCATTGTTTTCACTTTTCTTGCTTGCTATAATGTCCATTTTAACGAGTTCAGGTTTCTCTTCAGTATATCAAGGTATGTAAGTGAAAATCAACGCAGGGTATACTTAAACGTTTTACGCAGGTACATTGCTGGTTTTTGTAACCTCCATGAAACTCTTCCTGTTGGAAAAGAGGAAGATGACATTGTACAAAAGTTGCAGATACGTCATTGGGTAATTCATACTGTAATCCTATGGAACTTTTCGAACTTCAAAGGCAGAATCTGCAGCATCATAAGTCATATTAGAACAATCTCAGTCTATGCGATAACATTGACTGGATAGGTATAGAAATCTAAGTACTGAAAAGAGTAGGGAATATTTATTATTCTAAATTAAATGTTAGATACCCAGTTTTCAGTACGACATTGTTAGGGATTTCTGTGAAATGGGGCATTGATTCTAGTGTATTGAGAAAATGGCCTATTGAGAAAATGCTGATGACCAGGAAAGAACGAACATACCCAGGTTGGACGAGAAAACCAAGCGACTCTAGGGCAAATATCTACTTAATCTTACCACTTGAAATGTTACATTTGCACAAATTCAAGGCTCATTCTTTTGTTCTTTTCTTTCTGGTAGGTCGGGACAGAGAAACAAAGAAATATGATATATGTCTTTAAGACTCCTGCTGCTGAAAACGGTTTGGAGCAAGGAAGCCAACATAGATTGTTCTGGTTACTAATTCAACGTGAAAAGCGAGGCTATTAAAATATTTTAATATTTAAACCAACATCATCATCTACATTTATCAACGCAGAAATTCCGTTTTTTTCAAACGGCGATGCAGACACTCGAGATTATATTTGATGCTGAGGACAGAGGAATTGATTTAATAACAGAAGATCTAGCTGGATTAGACACACAGAATGTAGAGACTGTGAAA
Organism: Margaritifera margaritifera; assembly: GCA_029931535.1. Classification (NCBI taxonomy): domain Eukaryota; kingdom Metazoa; phylum Mollusca; class Bivalvia; order Unionida; family Margaritiferidae; genus Margaritifera; species Margaritifera margaritifera. The sequence goes on from JAQPZY010001403.1 coordinate 1,589,741, forward strand.
GGATGAAAAGACGATGGTAATTCACACCTATATTAATGGTTCTGTAAAATTAGGTAAATTACTACGGCTTTTTAGTATTTTCGTCACTGGTGTATTATGATTAAAGAACTTATTATAGCAGAAATATTTTTCTGTGGAAATATGAACAATAATTTAACTTTAAATTTCTAACTTGAAAAGTCTATTATATATATTGATATCAAATATTAATAGAGAGATTCTTTTTCGTGCCTTCTAAATAAAGTATTTGAAAGGTGTTTTAGGTTTTCCAGAACAATTGGTAGTCAGAACCATATGTTTACTAAAGATTCCAAATGAGAGACGCCGCTGTTTTAAACAATACCAATTGTTGCTTCTATAAAACTATTATTATGGAATACAAATCGTTGGTTGAGCCAAACTATGTTCGAATTAATCGTACCTTCATTCTTGTGTTCCTATTATATCAGCTTTTTCCACTATATATTTTAATATGCTAGACAAAAAGTTTCAAATCAGTTATCACCTGGTATGGCCTGATGAAGTAAACATTAAGATTTCATTTGTTTTTTTCCCCTCAGCAAGTCGTCAATTGGGCGCTGAAAGCCATATGCTTAAAAAGTGCAAGGAGATGCAAAGAAATATGCTCTTTCTACGATGCTCGGGTAGAAACATATGTGACTTTGATGCAAAGGAGAGTGCGAACAACAGTTCAAGCAAAAAGTGAAAACGTACATGTCCTAGTAAAGGCAAGCTATACGACTTTTCCCAGAACTCGACACTCTTACCTTTGTTTATTCTACTACCAACAAACCAAAGTCAACATATTGAAGATTATCACCGGTATAGTATCAGCTGAGGATTATTTAAAAACAAAATTAAATAGACTTGGAGAGAGAGAGAGAGTATAATGAGGAAGATAAAGAAAGAAGAAAATAGTGCGGTACCTTGTACTGTGATGGCCAAGGGAGACGCAATAGGCACGAGATATAGAAACAATGTATTCCTTTCTTTGGAGCCTGTTTACTGTTACTGAACCATCTGATGTTGGTAACGCAGATTTGGAGACTAGAAAGGTCTATCGTACAGGTTACGCGACCATCGACAGTCGAACGGTGGACAGAGAGCAGTATTATCTGGGGATCCACATAAATTGACACAGAAGTTGTTTGTAGATTTGAAACGTTGCACTCTAGATGTTCCTCATGATGTGATGAAGGGTTATCTGGGGGCACCTAATGTGATAAGAGACAGGTAGAGATGACATAAGATATGGACACACCTGGAACGGCCAATCTCTCCAGGCATACTAATTGACTTTGTAGAGTAACATCTGTAGAAGTCTAGATTTTCTGTGTAGAAGCAAATACAGAGGTAGTGAAGTATCGTTGAAGTGTTTCAAGCATACTCAGTTCTCTACGGACGGGCGTGGACGGTTCCGATATTTGTTTGCCGACTTGAACTAGTATTGAAGATCCCCCAAAAAGAAGCACTAAACACCACAGACTCCTTCGAGTCCAATATTTTAATTCAGTGTGTAAGGAATAACTGTATACTGTTTTTCATTAAAGCAGACTGTGACAGCTTTGTTGGATAAGGTTTTGTGGGTTTAATGCCATTTTTCAGCACATGATAGGTTGTACACGGCGGCCAGTATATCTGGTAGAGGAAGAACCCGAGAAAACCCAAGGAAGAACGACCGACCAACCGGAAGCTACTGGCTCGAAACTCGAACTCACGTGAACGAGGTGAGATGTCAGTAATCGATAAAGGCAAACACGTTAGACCACACGGTCACCCGGAGCCCCCTGTTTTGTTGTAAAATGACACGCTTGACACATCTAGTCGTCAAGAGGGAGGTTTATAATGAGTTTTTTGTTGCCTGGAGCATGGTATAAGGACCTGGCTAGCGATCATGGAAGCAAAAACAAATAAGGCTGACATTGCATGGTTGTTGCTCGACCTTGCGGACGCGTACAATTCAGTTTCCCAAATGCTGATCATATATGCTCTAAATTGCTTTTGCATACCAGAGAGAATAGATAGATTTATGCCAGCCAGTTACAATAACATTAGGGATAACTTAAAAACAAAGTCACATACAGGCACTTTAGAACATATTGAGGTGTTCCTGAGAATTTAATTCGGCTTCAACATTTCATCTATCCCGTTTTTCCTGACAATGGATGTCATTATCCGAGCAGCTAGGAGTATTGGCCCTAGAGTAGGGATTGTAAAGGATTAAGAATCTACGCAAACATATCTTCATGAAAGGTTTCATTCCGTTTAACCCATTAGCAAATCATACAACAGTTATTTTCAAGCATCCAAGTAGTTATATGCTAAAAGAGTCGGAAATACATCAAGTTTTATCTCATGCTTTGGAATTTGTTCATTCCCACAAGTTTTTGAGGAGCCAGTAAAAAGACTAGGATTTTGGTATACAGAAGGGAGAAAGGGCACAAAGCGTATAGCTAAAATAAAAGCTAAGTGGGAGCAAGGACTGAAACTTGTCCACGACTATTGACTTCCAGACCAACAGCAGCTGTGGTGATTGCAATAGGAGGTAATGGAAAGACTGTTGTGGCCAATGAGAATATGCGATTATTTTTCCAGCGTTCAGCAGATACAAAGTGACATCAACGAAGAAATCGATACGTGGCTCGGAATGATCCTGCGGTGGTGATGGCAATCGGGGCTCTTAGAAAGGCTCTTGTTGCTAACGAGCATATACGATTTCCCCCAGCGATGAACATACAGAGAAATGAATCAATGGGCAAACTGATACATATCTTGGTGTCTTGGGGTCATCCGCCGGGTCTCTACCTTCATCAAGTTCAGCAGAACTACAAAGCTTAGCCTCCTCTTGAAGGCTCTTACTGAATAATTAAAGCTGTTGAAGGTAGAGATTTTTCACAGGAATTAGGAACTCTGCTAACCAGGTGATGTGAGACAAACATCTTGACGTCGTCAAGTTTGGGGATTAGGTCCGCGATTGATGCCGTATCTGATGAAGAGGGCAGGCTAACACGACAAGAAATTCCATGAGTTTTGTGAGAGAAAATATATTAAAAAACCAGTAGCAACTAACATGCTCATCGCATGACTTCAAAAGAAGAAAACTGGTGGCTAGAGACATAAATTGAAGGAAAAATAACTTCATCAAAGCAGTCGCTAAGCATCAGCAATGTACATGTATGAAATGGGAGGCAATAGAGTGAAGATTCTTATTTTACGGGGAAAGCGAGCTTTCAAGTATATGCTTTTTGTTGCAGTTGATGTATTATGTGCACGTACATTCATCTTGTCGCAATCATATGCGCAAATTGCTTGGAACGATATTACGGCAGAGAACAGAATATTGTCTTTTCAAACTCAGTACATTAAGAAACATATCACACTTGACCGACTTCAATAGATTTTAGAGGCTTCATCCAGCTGATGAAAATCAGAAGTAAAACCAGAAGAATGCCCAGGGCCTAGAAAAACACCAGATATGTGAGTGAATTAAGATCCATTTATTATAAATCTGCATCAAAATCAGAAGCTATCAAACCATTCTCTGATGTCCCAAGCAGTTACGACCAAAAATATTAAAAGTTCAGCTGAAGAAAGAGTAAGTGTCGATCATTCGAGTTCAAAGTTGCTATGCATGATAGGTTTTAACCACAAAATTGTAACAAAACTGAGCAGTTCAGAATCCCGTTTCAGGGCCACAAAAACATAGCTGTCACAGTAGTACAGAAGTGGTAAATGAAGCTCTAATATATACAGGCCTGTCCATGTAGTTTGGAAGCCTATTGAAATTATGGCAAAATCATTGACGGATTTAAAGCATATGTATTTCGCTTATTTCGGTGACTGACGCACCAGTTTCATTGTTATACATTTAAATTATAAATTGCGGCATATGATTTTGCATAACAGGTTAATATTATGTATCTACACCCTATCTGAGATATAGACACTTTACTAAAATTGGCATCCTAAAGAAAAGGCATTAGAAAGTCTCTGACGATGCATTTTCTAATATGAATCAAACATGTATTATATGCAGTATTACTGACTTTAACATCAGTGCAACTACTGTTAGTTTTTGTATGACTAAACCTTCCACATGTCACTAACGAAACCAGTGACCCGATGGATCGGTTAGAAATCCTGACGACTCTTTCTCATTTCTTTTGAGAAGCTCTTAAGTTGACTTTATTGAATGATATAATAGTTTTACCTGTTTAAAACGTCTTTTGTATACATACAGATGTTGAATATTGCATGCTTTTTAACATAGTATCACTGGTTATGTTCGAAAGATAAGTCAGTATCCTTCCTTGTCAATTCTCCTCTTCTCTTGACTTTAATGAATGATATTATTGAATGAAATAATTGTTTTACCTGTTAAAAGTCCTTTGTATAGATTCAAAGTAAGAATTACATGCTTTCCAACAAAGTATCACTGACTAATTCTGGTAAGTCTGTCAATTCTCTTCTTCTTTTCTTCACTCTTCTTCTCTTCTGTGGACTTTTATTATCTTCGTAACTGCATATCACAAAAGTAATCTCATGGTTAATTTATATTAATGCTGATAATTATTACAATGCAGATAGTATCAGAATAATATACGTTTAATTATCACATTAAGAAAGGACAAAACAACTACTTGAAACTCTAAGTTTCTCGAACTTAATCAACGGGTTTTGCAGGCATTAACTTTCACTCATTTCCCGCATAGAGAGCCTTGATCCACCTTTTTTGTGTAACGTTGCTCCCTTCTAGACTCAAGCTTTGTATACTGACGTTTTGATGATGTATCATTCTGTTTCATGTAAGTATATTATAAGGGAAGGATAGGGTCGACAACATTGCCAATTTGAAGTGGCTTCCATGCCAAGTTGAGCGACTTGTAGACTTAATGAAGCCGTGCACTGAAAATTGAAGAAATATCCATTTAGAAACGTGCTGGTAACCTAAACAAAAATTCTCACGGCAATTTAAATTCTTATAAAAATGATCATATCCTTTGGAGGAATCTTACAATATGCGGGTTAATGTTCCCCCAAATCATCCAGATAAAATGTGTTAACAACGTTTTGGGCTGATCACTTGTCTGCGGCATGAGGAAATGGATGTACTAGAACTTCTAGAGATTCTGAATACACATACTTCCTTGCTATCATGTTTACAGTAATGAAGTCAGTGTCACGTAGGTAAAGTTATTTGTTCACAGTGGAGATTGCAGTGGGAATTATGGAATGCACAAACTGTCTACTATGGAATGCCCAATACATTATAAATTGCCTACAATATATTTTTCGTTGAGCTCCATGCTTTGGAAATTGGCTTAATAATTGAACAGTGACCTATTCTTGAATAGGTACACCTTTTGAATTCTATAAAGGAGGACTTTAAACTGCTGTTGTCGGTCCGATACGCTGATATCATTGTAGGACTGCCTCGTTAGAATTTCTTTGTATCGAAACAATGTACGCAAAATTGCTTTCTGTCTTGCCCATTATAGAAATCAAACTACTAAACTAATCATACATTTATCTACATATATTTTGAGTAATCTGAGATCAGCATACGCATATATCAATTGTAAGCTTTAGGAAAAAAAAAGATTCAATAAAGATTCAATATCTGGTAAATGGATATAGCGGATTAGGTGTTGTAAACCTTGGCTGAGGAAATTACCTAATGGAACCTATAAAGAGTTAAAGAGGAAAAGGGTATGAGCAAGAAAATATGGAAAATAGGAGAAAATCGCAGAAATAGATATTGGATTGCAAATTAATCCATTCAGTTACATTGAAGGTAGTTAAGAGAGAAAGTTACTATCTCGAAGTCAGTTAAACAACTTTATTCAACGTTTTGTGTTCACACCGTGAATCAGCAGGAATAATACCAGAGGCTAACCATTTTGATTGAGTCGTGCTTATAGTGTATGTTTTGCCAACGTAAAAATAAAGAAGATGCATATTAAACATTTTAAAACAGTTTAAATCTAGATGAATTGAAAATGGCAATAGCATAATTAAGTAAGTACAAGATATTCAGACATGATTTGACCTGTGTTCAGTATTTTTTGCTAGCAGGTAAACATAAAAAAACTGTAAATGTTTTGTATCAAAGAAGTCAAGGTCGTTAAAATTGGGCTTTTCTCTACGTGATATCAAAATGTTCTCTCTCCCAGACTCAGAACAAAGCACGCCAATTTTGTTTTCTAATTGAAAACGTATACATTAAAACTTTACACACATAGGATTTATAAAAATTAATTTCAATACATTTGAAAATATCTGTGCTCAGTCGTCATTAAAACCGTTTCATCAGCTGTTGTCTTTTCCAGACAGACACACTCAAACCTGTGTACAGATTTCCTAAATTACGCAAAATAGTTTAAAACACTACAGGAAAATATCAAACCTTCTACATTATTCATATAGAGAGAATGCTTGAATGGGTTGTGTCAGCTATCAGGTCAAACGGAGTTAAACAGCTGAACGTTTTCATCCGTGCTTTCCGGATATATAAATGACCTAATAGAGGCATTAAAGTCGCCGAAAACTGGCCTCGATGTGTTTTATTCCCTCAATGTGCCATCAAAAGCAGTTATGTAATATATTTATTATCGATAAGTTATTCAAACATACATTGCCTGTCTGACCAATTTTGTAGACTTGCACTTCACACAGTTTGTAAGAAAGGAAAATGTGTAATCTATTCTTTATCGTTGTTGAAGTAAGCCTTATTGATATGAATTCTTGGAATTTAACCACAATGTGGAAGAGATTTCCCTCGCTATCTTTGAAAAAATCTTGTGAATTGAGCTATGTGCTTCCTATGACGAAAGACGAATTTTAATTATGCTGACCAAATTTTTGAAGGCAAATAAAAAATGTCGGTTAAATAATAAGCTTGTTTTTTTTTATTGAAAACTCTAATTTCATACGGAAACTATAATGTAGTTCACCAAGATATTTGTAATAAAGTTCACGAAAATAGAGACGAGATGCAATAATTTGAAAACCGGATAACCTCTCTAGATGAGAGCCCACGAGAAGCTTGCGGAGGAATCTAAATAGTACCCGCGCCACAGTATCAGTCAGTAATAAAACAATATTTCTCTATGAGAAACAACATGAAAATATCAGTAATTAGTGTTGAGACAGTAGTTAAACATGTGAAATAATGCTTTGGGTTTGAGTGTCAGAACTGAATTTTCTCAGAAAAACAAGTTTTGTTCTGATACAACGAAAGTACACTACGTAGCTCCCAATTATTTTAAATGATTGCATTAACAGCGAAATCCATCTAGTTCGTCCATTTCGGACTGTGAAGTGCGTGGTAATTCTCGGTATTGCGGAGAACAAATTGTTTGGATTACTCTTAGTGGCGTTGCGCTGTTGAAAACGAATGTCTTTTTCGTGGAAAGATTTGAGATTGTAAACACACACCGTGATCATATGATTCTTTAGATTTCTGACCGGGTCCATTAGATAATCTTAGGCAAAATATGTTTGAGGTCCGGCAGGATAATCATGCGAATTGTTTGATTTAGGAACACTGTAACACCTAGAGCACCTGCTTTGCAACCCTCAGCTTAGCTAGCGGTGGTTGTTTACAGTTGTGTGTTGCCACACTGAGAACTTTGTCGGCTTTTTACTGTTATACAAGTGTGTACAGAACCAAGTACCAAACATCAACCCAGTATAGTTACATTTTAACCCATCTACCCATCAGGTACTGGATTCCCCGGATTCTTCTTCTTTTGACTAAAGTACACATTTTTGTAACGAAGTTTTCATTATTCTTCATCAGAATAGTCAACCAATAAAATGCCACTATTTCAGTTGCCATTTTTGGCGATCAAAATGCAGCTTTAAAGCCGATGACATTGATGCAGTCAGGAAGTACCAAAAAAGCCTGAAAGATCCCATTATGGCGAAGTTAAAACATCGTACAACTAGGGACATTATGATAGCTATAAAAGATAACAAAAAGCATAACGTAAGAAAGAATAAAAAAATGTAAACAAATATGATGGGAGAACATATGAACCGGAATATATATGGGAGCATGAAAATGTAATACGGCGCTACCCTAATCGTTTGATAACCGGATATTTGCAAAAGACGAAAAGTTTCTACAAAGAGGATAACTTTATATTTCAGTCGAAGATGACACTGACCTAAAGGCTGAATAAAATTGTGCCATTGACATACCGCGAGGTAAACAACATGAACATATGCGTGGTGTTTATAATAATAATAATAATAATAATAATAATAATAATAATAATAATAAAAATAATAATAATAAAACATTAAAAAAAGCAGCGACGTCAAAGTTCAAATAGAAGAGATTATTTAAAATTCAAGTAAACGAATATTTTACCAGATTTGGGTTTCATATTTCAATTGTATTCTTTCAAATACCTAGTCAGTTGTTAGAAGCACGTAAACGAATAAGCTTACTATATTGATAAGCTCTAGAAACATCTGAAAAACTGAATCTATGTGGTCTGAACACTCAGTTCACTCAGGCACATAAACCTGAACCTCACAACTTGATCTTGTGGTTAGATAATACAAGTTATGCATCATCTGCCAGTTTACAGTCATAAGTATGTGAATTTCTTTTTGCTATGGGACAAAAATTAAGAACACGATCGAGACTAGAAAGACTTCAAGAGATAGTTCTGCTCATAGGCGAACCACTTCGATTAGAATTCATATTCAATTTGCATAAAAGTTAGCAAATTAAAAGATTTTACTTGCTAATAATTATAGCTCATCCCTACACAGTCGGCCTTCGTCAGTTAGCAGGTATCTCACCAACTGTGTGTTTTTCCAAATCATTTCAATTTCTCTAATCCTTCTTCCATCCTACCCTCCTTCTCTAATATATATATATATATATATATATATATATATATATATATATATATATATATATATATATATATATATATATATATATATATATATGCGTGTTAATCTGTTACCCATCCCTTTTTTATATTTCCGACTAAAGATATTGTTGATCTAAGTGGTGATTGAAATAAACAGAAAATGTGCTGATATTTGTATAAAATGTTACATTTTTCATATCAACTAAATTTGGTGTCTGTATGAAAAAATGAATGTTGCACATCTACATCTATCTTATTATATATTTAAGGTACTTTGAAAATGTTACCAATTTGTTTTAAGCTGGCAATAATAAAATAAAGGTATGTATTATGATATATAAATGTTATGTTTTATATATTCTGGAGAATGTGTATTAATAATTCTTTTGATTTCGTACAATATCTTAATGATATATTTTGAGCATTTTACTATCTTTTTACCTTGTGCTTCATTTCTTTTTATGGGATATAAAATAATAATATTGTGCTCATATTTTCCTTTTCTCCATAAATATTTAAATTAACCGTGATTACCCGAAGATTATACATGTTTCACATATAATATTTACATACCTTTTGTGTCATATTGCGTCATATTTAGTCACTGTTCAAATCTTGGTATGCATAATTCGTGAATTGTTTACAGTTACTATTTAATTTCTATATTTATTTAACGTATGCTTGGTACTAAATGTTGATTGCAAGATTTATATTTGGTGTAACTAACTACTAACTGTCTTGTTCAACATTCCTACTTTTTAAATTTCTAAATACTGTTTATAAACATGTAAAATACACGAATATTCATGTAAGCAATATATATTTTGTTCAAGTCATAATATCCATATTAACAATTTCTGAAATAAAAGGAGTTGTGCTGTTCAGAAATCTCTTTTTTATATGCTATTTATAGAAACTTATGCTTCTATTGTTTAGCTCATAAGATTTTTCATTCTTGTTTGTCATATCATATTCTTTATTTTTCATCTGTTATTTATTCTTCGCAATATTTTAGAAAGATTATTATTTCAGTATGTATTTAGATGATGCTAGAATATTTGCTTTTTTAATATAAAGAAATTAATGATAAAAAGAAGCCGTTCGACATGTAATATACAGAGAGGCAAACTCATCAATATGTGCTTTGTTTAAGAACGCATTCGATGAGTGAGATGGCGACATTTTGAAAAGAATTTTATGACATTAGGGTATGAAGCACATTTTTGGTCCGAAATTAGCTTATTTTAAGAGTAGGGAAATAAATAACGTTTTGTTTCCTAAGAAGCAAATATATTATTAAATATAAGTATATATGCATTATTTAAAAACCTATCGATTCGTAATAATTTTGATACCATATACCATACTAGATCCATTAATGGATAAACTAGTGTGTGTGTGTGTGTGGGGGGGGGGGGGGAGAAAATTACTTAAAGCCCAATAGAAAATGGGATGTGAGATATATAATATGTCATAGATGATTGGTATAATATTAAGACGGGCGTATAAGCAAAATACACTCCAATTTAAGAACTCAGTTTTCTTTTGATTAGCGTATTTCAAAGATATTCATTGCATGGTAAATTGTCATTTCAACTGTGAAATTATACTGTGTCTGTGCTCAGACCACTCTGTAGTGTTTTGATAATAAAAACATTTATATACAATAAGACTTACAACAGAAAATGTCTTTTTAGAGACGACAATGTAATTTGACTCGATCCAGGTGATAAATTAGAAAAAGGCTAGAATTACTGGGAACTAATACTTTGTTTCTTATAGACGACTGTGCGAACATAAATGATGTAAATAAGAAAATAACCAATCTAAGTTAGTTAAAATTCAGTGGCAGGCATTATGGAATATCTATATGGGTGATACTGCAAAAATATAATGCAATTGTTTGTGACCTCTGCGAGAACACTAGATTAATCGTTATGCTTTACAGTCGAGAGATAAGACATTTAGTGTTTTTCGATGAATATTACATAATAGATGAAATAAAAGGAGAAATTCTAGAAAAATTAAAACAGAGTGAACATATGAAGTTATTAATGCATCTCGAGTGTCCCTTTGATCACAAACTGATCACTGATTAGGAGTTCTAGCGTAGATTTCAAAAGCCTAAGTACTGTCACGTCTGTAACACCAATAAAATGTAGATTTCTTCGCTGATTTTATTAGTAAGTCCATGTTTATAGAGGTGCAGGCACAAACATTGGTAGATACGATTTTATATACATAGAAATCGGTAGATACGGTAATATGCATTAACTATTCTTAATGTATGGTGACAAATGTGATGAAATATGCCTGCAGTATATACTTAGGAAATTAGATTTTGAGGCTCGGACCGTCTACCTCAAATAAATCTATGAGAGAAATGAAACTAGGTATTCAGTAATCTTACGATAATCCTATTAACCACACGGTGAATCCTAACGTTTACATTAAACGCATGTCTGTAAAATAGCTCGTCCACAGCTAGAGGTTTATGTATTTGACCCAGATCACCAAATAAAGCTTCTTGTATCTTGTATGTAAACACTGGTATTTAGTATAATAAAATATAAGTGTATTCGTAGGTTATTAAAAATATTGTCATAGAATGTGTTAGTGCTAATTTTTTTTTTGTTTTTATATGAATTAACAGCGATTTGAAGAAAATTGATTTTTTTAAAAAAAGCTTAACAATGTTTTCGTGGCCAAATCGTAGAACTGCGGATTCAGGAACACAGGCGATATATCTGAGTGTTAGAATCTCCGCCTTGGCAATGTTTCTCTGTTAATTAGTTAATTAATTTTCTCTGATTCGTAATGCAAGTATAAAATCATTTGACAATTGTATAGACTACAATTCCGGTGCATCAAAACCTATAGTTAAGTTAGCTGTCCCCGCGACTGACAGACGAGGCTTGGGTATATAGACTTCTGCAAATATTTTAAATAATTATTTAAAAAATGATACAAATAAATAACATTAATTGTTTAATCATTACCAGCTTCGCTCTAATTGTGTAATTAAATGATATATAACACGGAGTCTTTGCATTTTACAATAGTCAAGAACAGTATTTAAGATATATATATTTATACATATATTTATATGCCCATTTGCTTCCACACTTCCACACTATTAAGCACTTGTGAACAATATAAACTTCAAAATAAGACCCAAGGAAAAATTCCATAATATGTTCTGGCCAACTAGACAGTCAACTTTTATATTACATAAGCAGTCGACTTTTATATTACATAAGCAGTCGACTTTTATATTACATAAGCAGACTAGAAAAAGAATTCTGTATAGAAGGGTATATGCATCACACGCTGATTTCCAGTTTCAAGCAGATATAGTTGACCTACATGTATTTCAAAAATTACACCAATTGATACAATATATTTTGACAGCGATAGATGTATTCTCAAAATACGCGTGGGCCAAGAAATAAAACACAGAAAAGGGAGAAGGCATACACTACACTTTTATAGATATCTTTAATGAGCGCAAACCAGTAAAAATACAGTTCGATGAAGGACAGAAGGAATTATTGAAAAAAGAACATTTCGGATACTTTTCCACCAATTCAGACATAGAAGCATCAGTAATGGAGATGTTTAATCGAACTATTAAGACTAGACAGTTGAAGTATTTTACTGAAAATGAAACCAGGAAATGGGTAGATATATTACAAAATCTTATTGACATATATAATAAATCATACATTTGTAGACATGTCGCAGGTTGAAGCGAGTAAGTAAGAAAATATATGTAAAGTACGGATTAAGTTATGTACTATCTTACCGCCGATACCGATGGAACTCCTAAATATAAAATACCTGAGAAAGTTAGGAACTCAATAAATAAATCTGTTTTTGATATATGGTATCTTTCAAAATTTCAAAGAGATTTTTAAAAGTCAGACAGTAGTTTAGGAGACCCCGTGGTGAATAAATTAGAAGACTTAAAATGCAATATGATATGAGGGAATATTTCATAAGGAAGAGTTATCTCCATACGATAACTCACATGACGTCTTCAAGCTTGAGACAATTTTAACAAGTAAAGGAATGAACGGCAAAAATTTGTACGCATAAAATTGAAGGGATATGACGAATCGTTTGTTAGTTGCGAGCCTGAGAAAATATGGTATACATATCGAAAACGGCTAAGTCTAAGTCCTGGCGTGTAGTCTTTGCGTGAGATTAGTAGTACAGTAATATATAATGCCAATATACAAATGAAAAACAATTATATTATATAAATAGAAATATAAATGGAACCAATTAGTCGAATCAGGTGTTGTGTGTTTTGAAATTAAGTCTGTTGATGGCAGAAATACACTCTAGAAACGCTGCAAAAATTGTGCAAATATATATAGATCTTAATTGTATGATAATGGGGGAAATCGGAGCATCAAATAATACAAAGAATACAACCAATGAAAATTAATTGTTAATGCAGAAAACGTGTAACAAGAGCTCAGTGTTCGCTCATAAAAGGAACATTTTAAGGTAATTTTATAGACAATATGATTTCTAAAATATTGGGACAAATTGTGCGAGTAGCTGAAAAAAGGATTTGATATAATATCACGAATTGTAAATATACCTAAAGATATTATTGCTACAATAAGTACGAATTGCGAACGAAACAAAAAATAGGTTTACTACAATTAGGTCCACCACCGGCAAAACTCAGAATAGTGTCATTAGTGGACTAAAAACTGTCCACTAAACATGGCATATATAAAGATATCTCACATGACAGAATGCTCTAGAAAATTATATGGTGTATGTGACTTTTAACACACAACTTTCTCGTCTAGCTGACAGAAAACAGCAATTTCAATGGCACTTTACAGTTTAACTGTTAACAAAAGCAAGTCTAACCTCAAATTAAATAAACAATGTGTTTACCAAAACCTCCCTTGAACTCAAATACTAAGTAAACAACCTAATTCAAGGACAATAGCTAAACATGTAAACCTTATACATAACATTAAGGTTTGAGCAAATATTAAAGTCAAGAAACATTTATAATTTCCTAAAATATTTATAATATTATATAAACCTCATACATAACAAGACACTATTGGTTAAAAGAAAACAGATTTTTAAATATGCATTGGCGAGATTGTGCAGAGAATAAAGGGTACAGACGAACCTTATTTATCGAAACCTGAATGACCTGGATTATCAGTTAACCAAACGGCATGTTTGATCCCCAAAGGTTTACTGGAGCCCAACTCCGCTCATTCGAGCTTCCATTTATCAGAACAGGTTTCTTTCCCTCGAGGAGTTCAAATAAAATTGCATCATCTCACTCTGCATTCTTTGTAGCATTATATAGTATTAACATCATATATCAGAGCAGCAGCTCTTAAATTCCCGTAATGCACTTTTGGGAAATGTTTGCTACGTCTCATCTGGCAGTAGGAAGCGTATGCAGCTAAAACGTTTACCTATACATACGTATAGATATCTCCAACTCTAATTCTTTATGGTGACAAGCAACTAATTATAGTATGAGCTACAGAACCAGCCTATGTGTGGTGGTATAATAAATACGTATTTAATAGTATGAAAGTCGTTCATTGGCTGAAAATAATTACCAGAACAAATTCAGTTGTACGAATTAGTAGGCTTGAACCTAAAACCATTTTTATTGTATCGCAGTTGCCGCACAGGTACCACTGAATGTAAACGAGTAGATCTCACAGTGCTAGAAATTTGAAGTGGGGATCTACAAGTTTTAAGTTTCCTCTTTGGTAGAACATTCATAAGAGGGAAGCCGATCTTACCACAAAGTATAGTAATTTGGCTAAATACTAATGTTACGGTCTATAGCAAATTAAGTATTTGTCTGTACCATGTATCAGGGCATTCTATTGGTGTTATAGGTCATTTCATCTATCGTGGCACATTGGATAAACCTGTTAACTATTGGGTCTATCGCGATGTTTTAAAAACCTATGTATACTTGTTTTCTGATTTTTTAAAATGACGTTATGCCCTACAAACGCCAACATTAATCCAGCGGTTGATTTGTTGTATGTACAAACGACTACTAACATGTGCCATCCCTTATTGTGTTTGAAGGTAACTGATCGGCTTATTCGATAAGTGTCTCGGCCTAAATACGAACATGTCTATTGTAAAATCTATTCTTATCTCATATTAGTCTTGATAGAAATATAGGTCGAAAGCTGTAGAAGCGTTGTAAACTTCCAACCTTGATATGAATATTACTCATTATGTAGCAAAATATAATTCGGATTTGTTGAAAGCTGTCTTCTTAGATGATCAAGTCCCGTATTCGAAACAGGTTGCTTCGAGCGGATGTTTCTCGTTTAGTAGTCTTGTTATGTTAGCATCGTTCTCATCAAACCAATCTTGATGGTTACGTGTGGTGGGAATGAGGATTTTGAATGCAGCCGAGTTCACAGAGTTTATGAAGGATGTCCAGTTTTCCTTGATGTTCTCTTAGTTTGCATTACTTGTTACTAGTTGGCTGCACCGTTATTCAACAAATACTTTTGTTTCACATTGTCCTGTTTCAATTTGGAGACAGTGAGCTTTTCGGGCGCAGTTTTGTCTTGTAGACGTCTGCTAGGCTGAATCCGGATATTGAGCTTGAAGACTATGATCCTGTGGTCAGTCCAACATTCTGCACTTTTTCGTGGACTTCGTCGCTGGTACATCATGCCTGTCTCTTCTCCTGATGACGACGTAGTCAGTAAGATGCCAGTGCTTGGAGCGTTAGTGCATTCAAGAAGTCTTGTTTCCGTTTGGCAGAAGGAAGGCCCTGTTAGGGATTAGGATATCGTGTTCAGCGCATTTCCTCTGTAGGAGGAGTCCGTTGTTGTTGCATTTACCAAAACCATTTTTGCCGATGACGCCTGGCCATGTTGGGTGATCTGCGCCAAAATCTGGCATTGAAGTCAACCAAGATGATGAGCTTATCTACCTTCGGCACTACTGCGATAAGAGACTCCAGGGTTTCATAACATTTGTCCTTTATCTCATATGGGTTGATCAAAGTGGGTGCATGGGCGCTGATGATAGTTTACCTGTGTGCATGTCTTCAGCTACAGCTTCCAGTGTATCCAGACCTGCTGCTTTACCGCTTGCCTACTGCTACAGGACTTAAAGGCATTAGCGAGAAGGGGGAGGAGAGAGTAGGGGAGGGCAGGACGTTGTCATGACTT
The DNA here is from genome assembly GCA_029931535.1 of Margaritifera margaritifera. Taxonomy (NCBI): domain Eukaryota; kingdom Metazoa; phylum Mollusca; class Bivalvia; order Unionida; family Margaritiferidae; genus Margaritifera; species Margaritifera margaritifera. Next base: position 1,605,846 of record JAQPZY010001403.1, read on the forward strand.
GGGCGTGAATTGGATTTAAGTAAGGAAAATTTGCGCCGAGTCACCCTCACTTTTCTCGTTTAGGCCTGTCTGAATCCAGTGGCACCACAATGTCCAAACGTCTGGAGACCGATCCGGATGCAGTGGATGGCCTTAAGGTCCTACTGCACCTGAGCTGATGCCTGCGCTGTCCACACAGCTCTTACCATTTGCCTTCACAGTGGAGGGGGGAGGGGAGAGATGAACATATCTGTTCGGCCGCCTGATCCACCATAGTGGACTTTCCAGAGGGAGCCAGGTGCGATTGTCCACTCTGGGTCAGCAGTCGCAGTAGCACCATCTAATGTTACTTACTTACGATAGCAGGCATAGCCTGGCCTGACCTGACCTGAAACTATCGAGGAATGTATTCTCAGCATGCATATATCCCGCTGTTAAGAGGGCAGTTACAAGTGTCAATATGTATATATAAGGTAGAAACATTATTAGTTTGAGTAGCTTACATTGGGCTTCCACCAAATCTGTCTTCTTATTCCTCTAGTGAGTACCTCAATATCATATATTAGTGTTGGTAATCCAAATATTCATCAAAATGTGTTGAAAATTTCTGGGTTGATGTAATTTCTGACGTCAAGGTGCTCCAATTCATAAATCAAACAGATTTTCATCCAATTTTTCCATTGCTATTTATAGAGTTGACCATTTAAATAAAGAAAGTCCAGAAAAATAGCATGATCTTATGGGGAAGAGATGATCATTTGAACTAGCACTGGGATATCGAGTCTCCTAATTTTTGCATTGCGCTTATGCACCTATCAATTCATCTAAACGATCTGTTCATACGTACTTAGATACCTACCTACATACAATCGCATATTCTATGTATATAGACTATTGACCTGTACCTTATCGGTACCGTACTGCACTGGAGAGGTAACTGATCGATCTACTTGATAAATATCTGCCAGTATTAATGCCAGTATGTCGTTTCTAAATATTCCTTGTATCATAGTAGTGTTGATAGACATTTTGGACTATAGCTCAAGGGGCATTCGAAGCCTCCATACTACTTTGATATGAACAGCTCTTATTATAAAGCAAACTACATATCTGAATAATAAATTGCATATCACGTTAAGTATATTGTGGATATAGACCAGTGAGTTTTTTAGTCACGTTAGAAATATCCTTTGTTCTCAAATTAATCGGTCTTGTTAAAAAACTGTAATTTATAGACATAGGATCACGCAGCAAGTTTTTCGTAAGAGGAAACTCAATGTTATCCTGCAATGGCTAAATAACATACCTTACTCTAGAAACTCATGACAGATTGTCTTATGGTTGTCTGTATATTACATGCATGACGGCTTCTCAAACAAAAACATGTTAACCTGGTAATTTTATTCCCAACTATTTGATAATTCAACCAACGCATTAAACTTTTCTTTCCAATGAATAAATCGTGTAGCCAAGGGTAGCTTTGTTGTTATCAAGTTGTCATAGTTCGAGGGGTAAATAATAGTTTGTTATTCGCTTCCTTGTTTAACTTAAACGTACACGTAACACTGCGACAGTAGACAAGTAGACAAGACGAGCATTATGTACCTTTGGGTGAGGGAGATATGTAATACTTTATGTCTTGGTTTATCGTAAAGTATGACTTTCTCGCAGTGAATCGCGACATAGGCATGATAATTTTCTTTTTTTCTTCTACATCTTAGTTTCTTCTGCTGGTAATAACAATAAATTATTGCTTACTGCCGAAACGTTTCTTCTAGATACGAATTCTACAAATCTATTACACACTCTTAAGACTTTGTTTGATTTGTTGTTTGATTGATTGTTGTTTGATTGTCTGGTTGGTTAGTTGATCATTATTTTGCCTCGTTGGTTATTTACTAGCCTGCTTGCTTGCTAAAATGATTTGTTTAATGAATCAGTATTAACAGCTTCTATTTGCATTTGACTGTTTCCATTTGGTCAAGGTTAGTAAATATTTTCCTAATTAGGGTGTCAGTATACACTGCAAGTTAATGATTAAGACACAGACTTTATAATTTTCAGGAACTTAGTTATTCTATTACATACTCAGGATCATATTATCATACAGTCCCTTCATAACAGAAAGGGTACAACAGACCCAATAGACCCAGTAGAAATAATATCATACAGTCCCTCTTTATCAGAATTCTGCTATCAGAGAGACCCAGAGAAAATAATAGCATACAATCCCACCTTATCAGAATTCTGATAGCAGAGAGATCCAATCAGAATTCTGATAGCGGAGAGATCCAGAGAAAATAATATCATACAAACCCTTCTTATCAGAATTCTAATAGCCCAGAGGCCCAGAGAAAATAATATCATACACACCCTTCTTGTCAGAATTCTGATATCAGAGAGATCCAGAGAAAATATCACAATCACTGCCCTACAAAATTATATTATTATACATACCAAGAGAAAGGGTAATCATATTATCACTTCCTTACATATTTACACAAAACAGAACTAAAGCAAATGGTAGTAAAATGTTTATTTATCTGATATATACATTATATATACATCTTATTTACAACTTTGTTGCCAATATTTGTGAACAAACATACAAATTAAATTTGAGGGAGCAACTTTGGAACGCAATCAAGTCTATTATTAGACAGACCAAGACAAAGGGTTATCATAGTATCACTTTCTTACACATCCCAAATTACATCTTGACACTCTAGCCCATCCCCGTATATCATCTTTAGACAAGAATGGTAACTGGTACAGGGAGAAAAAAGTTCCTCATTATATTTTAATAATATGAAGTAAATTCCATATGAGGTTACTGAGTTGTTTGCCTTACAAGAATCAAAAACATTTAATTAAACTTTTATTAAAGTTGTCAATGATTTTCATTTAGTTGAATGTTCTGTTTTTGACAGAACTTACATGGGAACACACGTGTGAAATGATATATTTTATATTTATAACTGAATATTCAACTTTTGACTCAGCAATTTTGTGGTTAACATATATTCATCTCTACAACAACATTTTGTCATTTCTTGGATTTTTTTATATAGATTTTCGAGACTGTCAAATAGTATGTAAACATTATATATATATATATATATATATATATATATATATATATATATATATATATATATATATATATATATATAAAATGTAATTTATATTTTTAGAAATTTAAACACTTTGGAAAATATATGTGATATTTAAGAGATAATTATGATATGAATATGAATATTATATATAAAGCATAGATTTGTATTAGAGGTTCATTCATCACTTTTATACATGCTGGTTTCCAAATGATAAGAAAAGGATGATGATTCTAAATTACAGCTAATGGCAATGGATGCATTGCAAAGGGGTCCACTTAATACATCTCGGTTGGCAAAACCCACTTATTACAGTTCACTTGGCAGTACTTTAAGCAGGTGATCTTGTAAAGTTTAACAAGTTTCAAATACCGAAAATAATTCTAGTAACCAGGACCATACTTATTCTAAATGATGTAACAGAAGGCTTGAAATCGAGCTTTCTCCAGGTCTCATCAGTACAGAGCAACATATTAATTTAGGTTAAAGTTCTAAATGGATGAAAACACACTTTGTCATTGTAACGATATTTGACTGCACATACATACCTTTATACATTATTATATAACATCCGTCCATCGACCTATACATGCATACATAAAAAAAATATATAGATACCGTTACATACATATTCTGACCTGACCCTGGCCAGCCCTGGCTGGTTTGGCATTTTGTCCTTTTATGAAATCAGCAGTAATTAAATATCATAATCACACGTGCAGCTTGAGTACACTGCCTTTCGTGTTTAAAAGTTATTTGTTCATGCATCTGGTAGATAATAAAGGCACATAATACTAGATGTTGGAATAATCCTAATGTAATGTACAAATGTTGGCAGAGCACTTGGCAAAGACATTCCTCGTTTGCACGCAGAAAAATGTTTATTATCTCTGCATAAACATATTATTGAAAAATGTAAAAATACACATTGCCATTGTCAGTATGTGTTTGCATGCTCGTTGTCTTTTGTCCCATTTGTTAAAAAAGCTCTTTTAGAGCATTTCTTACAATGCCATCTGCAAAACTGGAAGCATTGTAGTGATGTTTAAAATAATAACCTGCATTAATATCACATATTACAGAAATATCAAATAAACGACATATGCTTGCAATTATGTTCAACAAATTATGATGATGATCATGGTGGTGATTATATCATAATATAAACATTTAGCTCAAAGGAATTGCTACAGTAAAGTAGGTTATATGCACCTATACCAATCTATTCCTCATCAGTTACTGATATTATGGCAGATGTGTACACAATATTTTATAACAGTATATGCAGAACTTGCCATAATCACTGCTATACAAATTGTAGTTCAGTGTGATCATAGATGGAAGGATAGACCGATGGAGAAAAACATAAAAATATTTAAACTGAACAATTCCAAATAGCAAAATGCACATGCAGACTACTACTCCGTTATTTGTATAAAGTTTCACAGGGAAGTCTTGAATGATTATGGAGTCTAACTCCGAAAACAAATGTGTGAATAATGGATGGATGTATGGATGAGTGGTAGACCAACAAGTTATTCTCAATCTTCTTTTTTTTTACTGTGGCGCTCCTGTAAAAAAAAGAAGGTGAAGAACAACTTGTTGATATGGGATGAGTGGATAAGCAAACAGATGAAAACATTAAAACTCTTGAAAATGAAGAATTCTAACTAGCAAAAGGGCATGTCTACACCTGTAGTCTAATATATGCAGCAAATTTCACAGAAATATCTTTGATGATTTTATACTTTTGCCATGCATACAAAGAGTCATTAAGGGGCCAACCATTTAATCCCCCCCCCCCGTGTTTCTGTGTATTTATTTTCTTAAAACAAATTTCCAGCCCACAGATAACCTAAAAGTAATATTCTTGCTTTAATTTATAGAAGAAAAAACACCTATTATATCCATTATATTAGTTGACAAAAAATTCTATATTTTAAGGGAAAGAGAAAAAATATTATGGCGCAAAAGTAAAATCTATAGCACCACCATCTTTCAAGATTAAATGGTCGTTCCCGAGTATTGTGCTAATTATATCAAAAATGTTGAAACTGATAAATTGATTCTGAACCTCAAAGATGTTGATAGAGATGACAAACAGATGGATAAGGCAGAGATTTCTGCCATGAGACATTAGTTATGGAGGGGGAGACACTTTCTATTCTCGGGCATAGTAAGAAAGCAAAGTTTTACAAATGAAGTTGATGTTATTCTACTATTATGAATGCCAGTGATTATAAAAACATTAAAATAACCCAAATCCTTAAATAATAGATATTAACACCATGGTTTTTGAAACGGTTAATTTGCTAGCCAAATAATCGTGCCGATCCTTAATTGTGTGAGTTTCCATTATGTAAGGACTTTGGTTCATACAAATTATACATGCTAACAGTAACCATGCTCACATCTCGAGTCCACAGCCATCATCATTGATTCTTGCTATCAATACAGCCGAATTATAGTCATGAAGATTTGCACTCTCAAGTGAGATCACTGGACATCCTTTATGTTACTATGTCACTGTTAATCCCACATATTGAGTTCCAACATAAATTGGTTTAGACATATTCATATTTTGACATTGTTTGCCTCCCACAGTCAGTTCAACTTGGCGCCTTTACAATCAGTTGATGCTTGTGCCTGAAATCCTTCTCAATCCTCTGACTGGAAGAAACCACTGTATACAGAGGTACATACTGCAAACAGCCTTTGGTGCTCTTTCTCTTTTATTTCCCTGTCAGGGTTTCACATTCATTAAGAGCCTGACCCCTGCTTATGTTATGGGTGTGAATTACACTTCGCTGACAGTGGTTGACTCATTTATCAGCAGCAGTCTTTTGTGTGAAAAGAGATAGCAAGGCACAAAGAACACATTAAACCCTAAAATAATAATATCAAAATGGGACAGCTCCTCCCTTGTTCACATATCTGTGAATTTAAAGCACCCACATTTTAATTTTTTGAGGTGGGGTGGGAGTTATTTTGTTTTTAAAAAATGCTAGCTTGAGAAAGTACTCTCAAACTGATTTGCAGAAAAAAATATATCCATTATATTGGTTGAAAAGAAAATTTCAAGATGAAAAGTAACCCAAGGCTCCACCCAGCTGGTTAACAAAAGTCATTTTCTGCAAGGTCACGAACAGTGAAACGATTCTAATAATAAATAAATTTATACTTATATAGTAAAATCACAGATTGAATACAAAAATAACGAATAACATAAATGGAAGATTACATGTTGGATACGGAAAATAGAAGCATGATAGAAAACAACTCAGTGGATGGTGGTGATAAAGGAAATAAAGCGAAATTGGTATAATTTTCCCAAAATTTTTTTTGCATACATTTCAATCCATATTATTTTGTTGTCATGTATTTTGCGGCATAAAATAAAATCGACTGTGTTATTATTACCAGTTGCATCTGACACGCATATAACAGTATAATTTTAGGAAGTCTTTCTCTCCCAAGACGATCAGTGCGAGAGAGAGAGAGAGAGAGAGAGAGAGAGAGAGAGAGAGAGAGAGAGAGAGAGAGAGAGAGAGAGAGAGAGAGAGAGAGAAACGTTCACACGGGTATAACAGAATATTTTCATTGTATAAAGTCAAAGGTTTTTAATTATTGTCAAATATTTCTGGTTGTCACGAGCCATGTCAGATAAAGATGCAGGAAAGAATAACTTGTGGGCGAGGTCATTCGTGTTGAAAATCTGCTTGGTGGAGGGAATGAAAAAACCATTTCTATCAGCACCTCATGGGCATTGCTTAATACTTTCCCTGATTTAATCAACCCCCATTCTATTTAAATCATTTATCTCAGCAAACGACATGACCAACATACTAGTCTCCTCTATAATGTTCAATATAAGTACCCAATCGCTTGCCTTACACTCAGGATACTTTTCTTTACGTCATACTGAAGTGTGCTAAAACAATTGATCTTTCGAGAAACGCTTTTCATATAAAATGTATAAGACTTGTTGCATTAAAGAAAACTTTAAGAAGTCTCGGCGAAAATAGAAATGCTAAAAATATTACATGAGATTTATCAATTTCCATTGAAATAAGCACAAATTACAAGCCATAATAATACAATGTGATGAGAATTAATTCTTGCTAATAAAACCAGAAATGGGTGCATTGAAACGACTCTGCATTCCATTTTTTTCGTTGTTGCTCTTCTTACAATTGTGTAGTCTTTTAAATCCTTATGAGTAATAACTTAAATGACGAAGATCAAACTTTAGAATAGTTAAAAAAGAAAAAAATGACTGAAGTGTACACATTTTTTAAAAATATTTATCCTAAATACGCAAAGTTATTGTAAACGTTTGTCTAATAATATTATACATCTGTCAGCCTAGAATTACATATCTACGGAAAAAGATAGTCATCTTTCCAGCACTCTCCTGCACAGTATAAATGTTTAAGCAATTAAGATATTTATTTGGCTTCAGTAGGGTTCAATATGAAAGCGTTTATTGAGGTATATGCTCATTATTGTGCTTTACAAATACACATACCATCCCAGGATATATCATTCAGTGACTTGAAACATAAGTTAGAATTCTTTGTAAAATCTCGCAGATCAAACCATAATTGCAAACATACATGAAAGTTTAATCTGTAACAAAATTTACTACATGCATAGTTTTGAAGTCACATTTTACTTTTTCGGATCATATACTGAGGGTATAATAATATATCAATATAAGTTTTATTTGATCTTTCCCTTTCGCTACATTAAAATAAAAAATCAAGCATATGTATGCGCGTGAGTGCGTGCGTGGGCGTGTATGTGTACATGTTTTGTATTTAGTTAGATTAGTTTTAGAGTCACATTTTACTTTTCATGATTATATACTCAGAGTATGATATGTATATAATTCTGATTGTGATCCTTTTTCTCTACACTTAAATCAAAACTAAGGATGAGTGTGTATTTGAGTGTGTGTGTGAAGTATATTAGTTTTCAAGTCACATTTTACTTCTGATAATTTTTTCAGGGTGTAATAATATGCATATAATTTTTATCGTGATCTTTTTTCTTTAGATTGAAATCAAAATTAGGGATGTGTGTGTATTTGTCTGTTTATGTCTTTTTCTTTTATATAAGTAGATACATGTTAACACTCAAGTTTTACATTTTGTGAATATATACTGAGGGTACATTAACACTGGTCTACAGCCAAAATGCTTCCGCAATAAATGTTGTCAAACTTTACTAATTCAGGGTCACTGAGAAAGAAAATGATGCTTAAAATTGTTGATTGGCTCTAGTTCTAAAGATATTATACTGGGTCAGTATATACGACCCTTGACTTGGGAATGGCGGAGGATAAGTGAGTTATAAAGGGAATGGATCTCAATTTAAACCAGAAATGACTAAAATACATCTTTGACTGGATCTATGAATAAATCTATGACTGGGTTTGGACAGTACTTGCTTTTTAGGCAAAACAATGAATGATGCAATCTGAAGCTGGTATTGCATCATACATGATATGAATTGCATCATGTTATTCCTATAAATCATGGATGATACAATCATTACTAAGCTTACATCACTCTGCTGAAGAAATTGCCCCATATCAGCTCTACAAATCATACAGTGTCGTGCTCTCTTATTTGTCAGTGTTTGATTTTGCAAAGAGACACATTTCTGTTTAGCCAAAGTGAGCAGAGATGCCTTGTACTTGTGTGAACAATGCAGATAACTTCTGCTATGTTTGTGGTGAAGTGGTGAAGTGACTATTGCATCACAAAAGCGCAGTATAAAAACTATGGTTAAGAAAGCCTATTACCTTTATTTTGGCTGCAAAATTGGAGATCAGGACAAGAGGTGGGCCCCACACATATGCTGCAACACGTGTCCAACAAATCTTCGCCAATGGTTGAACAGGAAAAGGAGATCTATGCTTTTTGCAGTGCCAATGATTTGGAGAGAGCCAACAGATCATATCAGTAATTGTTATTTCTGCAGAGTGCCTCCAGTTGGGAAAGGTGTGTCAAAGAAGAAAAAGTAGACTGTGCATTATCCAAACATTCCGTCAGCTATACGCCCAGTAGCTCACGGAGAAGGACTGCCGGTTCCTGATGCACCAGAATCATTCTCACTTGAGTCAGACGAGGAAAAGGAAGAGGAAGAGGATGAAACTTCTACTCCTGAACCATCAATGACACATGACCCATATTTTCTCCCATCCTCCTCCTCTGAACCACACCTCATAACACAAGGTGAACTGAATGACCTTGTCAGGGATTTGGAACTACCCAAGAGTAAGGCAGAGCTGTTTGGCTCCAGACTACAGCAGTGGAATCTCCTGGCAGGTGATGTCAGGGTTTCCATGTTCCGTGACCGTCAAAAGGATCTTGTCCCATTCCTCTTCATGGAAGGTGATCTTGTAGCCTGCAACAACATCGATGGTGCGATGGCAGCCCTCAACATCGTTCATGATCCAGATGAGTGGAGACTGTTCATTGATTCATCGAAGACGAGTCTTTAAGCTGTTTTGCTGCATAATGGCAGTATTTTGCCATCAATTCCAGTTGGTCATGCAGTCAATATGAAGGACACCTATGAAAACATTAGACAACTTTTGAGGTGCATAAACTATGACCATCATCAGTGGCAGCTTTGTGGCGATTTCAAGTTTCTTGCTCTCTTGCTTGGTCTGCAGACTGCATACACAAAATACTGCTGTTTTCTCTGTGAATGGGATAGTAGTGCGAGAGATTCCCACTACATCAAGAGAGATTGGCCACTCCGATAGTCATTGGAGCCTGGGATGAAAAGTGTTCAGCATCCACCACTTGTTGAATCAATCAAAATTGTGTTACCACCTTTGCACATCAAGCTGGGTCTGATGAAGAACTTTATCGAGGCCATGGAAAAAACACAAGCAGCTTTCAAGTACCTCCATGGAAAATTTCCAAGGTTAAGTGAAGCTAAGATAAAGGAAGGTGTCTTTGTTGGTCCTCAGATTCGTGAACTTCTTCGAGATGATGCATTTCACCGTGCACTGCGTGGCAAGTAAATGACGGCATGGAAAGCCTTCCAGTTAGTGGCAACAAATTTTCTCGGAAGCAGCAAGGCAGACAACTACAGAGAGTTGGTGGAAAACCTCCTCAAGGCATACAAAAGTCTTGGTTGCAACATGTCACTAAAGATACATTTTTGCACTCTCATCTAGATTTGTTTCCACTGAACTGCGGAGCAGTTAGCGACGAGCACGGCGAGCGATTTCACCAGGACATTGCAACAATGGAGAAACGCTATCAGGGCAAATGGAGCCCATCAATGCTTGCAGACAATTGATGGGTAGTGACAAGAGATGCTCCATTTAATGAATACAAGAGACAAGCCAAAAAGCGCCGAGTAGACACTGAATAAGGACTAAACTATGTACCTATATATACATAATAGTTTTTTTGACTTTTGTTTCAATATATTTTTTATTTATATAACCCTTTTATTGTTTTTTAAAGTGTTACATAAACAGGACAGGTGAAATATTATCATGTAAAGCAACCATAAACACATTAAAATACCTAGGTTTACAATTTATTATTAAAACTCTACTATGTACACAATATACATAGACGTAAAATATAAAAACTTAAATATCTTGGAAACAGTATCCAATCAGTTGTTTTAATTGTCATGTTTGAATTCAGCACATCAAAATCCCTAATAAATAGCACATTTTATCTCTGAAGCAGACGACTTCTAAAAAATTGTAGACCTGTGTAATATGCATTTAATTTTGATTGTTTTTTTTTCTCTCTTTACATTCAATCAAAATTAGATATATGTGTGTATTTGTGTGTTTGTATCTTCAATTTCGTTTTATTTAAGTAGAATTGTTTCTTTGTCACATGTTCACTGTTTATGATCACATTCACAAGGTAAATTAATATGCATATAATTTTTATGTGTGTGTGTGTGTTTTTAGTTTTTTTATTTGAGTAGATTAGTTTTCAAGTCACATTTTACTTTTGTTTATTTTTAAGGCTGTAATAATATGCATATAACTTCGACCGTGATCTTTATCTTTAGTTTGAAATAAAAATTAGGGATGTGTGATTTTTGTCTGTGTATGTTTTTTTCTTTTGTATAAGTAGATTGATTTTAAAACTCAAGTTTTTCATTTTGTAATCATGTATTCAGGGTATAATCATATGCATACAATTTTTATTGATTTTTTTTCCTTAATATTATGCATGAATTGTCTCTTGTTATAAGATTTAATATGATATTATAAAATAAAGTTTGAATTTAGAAGATTATTCAGCACTTTAAATTACATATATCTTACCATTGTGCGAGCTATATTTGCACACCTGCTGATCAACATGTATATACGGATAAATCCAATTAGATAGAAAAGCACACTTGGACTTTGGGTTCTCGTATCACTATGATCTTACATAGTTTAAGGTCTACGACCTCTGAATAACTAACCAATATGCTATTATAATGGAGGGTGGGGTTGGGGATTACATAGGGACTTTAATATTATACATGAATTGTGAATTGTCTCCTGTTAGAACATTTAATATGATATTATAAAATAAATTTATCAATTGTGAATTTATGAGACCATTCAACACTTTAAATTACATATAGGTTACCATTGTGCGAGCTATATTTGCACACCTGCTGATCAACATGTATATACGGATAAATCCAATTAGATGACAAGCACGCTTGGACTTTGGGTTCTCGTATCACTATGATCTTACATAGTTTAAGGTCTACGGCCTCTGAATAACAAACCAATATGCTATTATAATGGAGGGTGGAGGTTTGGATTACATAGGGACTTTAATATTATACATGAATTGTCTCATGTTCGAACATTTAATATGATATTATATAAAAAAATTCAATTGTGAATTTATGAGATCATTCAGCACTTTAAATTGCATATAGCTTACCATTGTGTGAGCTATTTTTGCACACCTGCTAATCAACATGTATATACGGATAAATCCAATCAGATGACAAGCACGCGTGGACTTTGGGTTCTCATATCACTATGATCTTACATAGTTTAAGGTCTACGATCTCTGAATAACAAACCAATATGCTATGATAATATAGGGTGGAGGTGGGGATTACATAGGGACTTTAATATTATACATGAATTGTCTCATGTTCGAACATTTAAGATGATATTATAAAAACAAATTTTCAATTGTGAATTTAAGAGACCATACAGCACTTTAAATTGCATATAGCTTACCATTGTGTGAGCTATATTTGCACACCTGCTGATCAACATGTATATACGGATCAGTCCAATAAGATGACAAGCACGCTTGGACTTTGGGTTCTCTTATCACTATGATCTTACATAGTTTAAGGTCTACGACCTCTGAATAACTAACCAATATGCTATTATAATGGAGTGTGGGGGTGGGGATTACATAGGGACTTTAATATTATACATGAATTGTGAATTGTCTCCTGTTAGAACATGTAATATGATATTATAAAATAAATTTATCAATTGTGAATATTTGAGACCATTCAACACTTTAAATTACATATAGGTTACCATTATGCGAGCTATATTTGCACACCTGCTGATCAACATGCATATACGGATAAATCCGCTTGGACTTTGGGTTCTCGTATCACTATGATCTTACATAGTTTAAGGTCTACGATCTCTGAATAACAAACCAATATGCTATTATAATGGAGGGTGGAGGTGGGGATTACACAGGGACTTTAATATTATACATGAATTGTCTCTTGTTACAGCATTTAATATGATATTATGAAATACATTTATACATTTTGAATTTAAGAAATCATTCAGCGCTTTAAATTACATATAGCTTACCATTGTGCGAGCTATATTTGCACACCTGCTGATCAAAATATATCTATAAATAAATCCAATTAGATGAAAAGCACGCTTGAACGTTGGGCTCTCTTATCACTATGATCTTACATAGTTTAAGGTCTACGACCTCTGAATAACTAACTAACATGCTACTATAATGTCTAAGTAAAACGAGATACGTATCAAATAGCTATGTCCATGCCTTAAATCTATAAACACTTGACTGACAGATACTGAGAACTTATTGTACATAACCACTCACAGAAACCACGCCTGTTAGGAACGTGGCTAACCTTACATGACCTGATGACTTCGCCCCTTATGTGATCCAAATTACATCATGGCAAATTACGTTACACTTTGTGATCTCAAATTCCTAAAATTCCTGTAACCCGCCAAGATGGCGGCCGACGATCTGGTACATTCATCGCCAGCTTTACAAAATTAGAAGTGCATTAGTGCCTCGCAATTACTTATGACTCGTGAACGGTGAAGAAAAATTAATATATACAAAGGCAAAATCCATCAAAGTAAAGCGCACATGTGCATATTGTGTTAGGGGCCGACCATTTAATTGTTGGGGGGGGGGGGGGTTGGGGGGAGGAGAAGGCGTGGGATTTTCTGATAAATTCATTTGAAAACAAATACTCAGTTCAAAAGAAAAAACATCACCATGTCGAAAAGAAAAATTTTCTATATGGTTTCTTGCATTTTTATGTCATAAGAAGACAAACGATCAAAAGCTCTTCACTTTGCTCGCTATATACTTTAGAAGCAACATTCATTTTTCTCTCAAATGTGATTTTTTACTGCTGGGGAAATATACACTACTAGTGCTACTATTACTACTACTACTAGTACTACTACTACTACCAGTAGCGGATTCAAAGAGGGGAGGAGAGGGTCAGTCGAAAATTCCTCCCTTGTTTCAGTTGAAATACCATCATTTGGAATTGAAAACTTGACTGCTACAAGCATTTCCATCGAACCTTTATCACTTATTCTAGAAGTCTCTTCTGATTATCCATCAGTCTTTGAAAACTATCAACATTTGCACTGATCAATTTTCTTTCACTCCATTTTGGTTTTTAAAAAAAGAAGAGAAGAAATATAGACTTATAATTAAAACATAATCGGTAAGGTGGAGTGCGGTTGTTGAGATGTCTTGGGACAAAATTCTGACTATCATAAAATTATACATTTATAACATGTAGAGAAAGGTCCAGTAGAGTTGAATAGATGATAAATGAGAATAATGATGATGAATAAAGCAGTACACATGATGATTTTGATGTGACCCTCTGATTTGTATATTGCCGTTCTTAATATCAGTTGAATAAAAGCACTACAAAGAATTTTTTTATATGTCCTTCTGATTTGTATATTGTTGTTTTTGATATCATCTTAAAATTTAAGATTTAGTTTCATTTATTTATTTTTATAGGAGGATGGTAGGTAATGGTTGAGTTCAATAGAGTAGATGATATGTTAGATGCTTTCCAAAAAGGTGTGCCACTTTTAAGTAGATATTAATGTTTTATCTTGGTGAAAATGAATAATATAACCATTTACAACAATTTCCTAAGTTTTGCAGTCTTTTAGTGTAGAATAAAAGGAAACATAGTTGTAAATAAATATTACTATACAAATAGTTTTTACCTTAAATTATACTAATTTAATTAAGATTATTGATATGAAGGAAAAGTAGATCTTATCTATAAATGGTTTCATATGGTGAAAGATTGAGTGGGGTGAGAATGGATCATATTTATTAATGCTTCCATATGTTGCGTGATTGAGTAGGGTGATTATAGATTATATCTATTAATGTACTTTGGCACGCATTTGCTTTCATATGTGGAGTGGGGTGTTGGTGGAAATAGATAGTATCTATCAATGTTTTGTTATGGTAGATAATTCAGTAAAATGAAATGGCTGGTAGATTTGATGGTGGACAGGTTTACCTTGTATGATTTTGATTTTGCTCTGTGAAATATATCAAGCAACTAAAATGGTAATGCACATCATATCCTTCTAAATAGTGGTGCAAGTAGTTTAGTTTGTGTGATCTTTGTTTATGAACACTTCTCATTCAGTAAACAAGAAACTTTTCTCTGTTCTTGTAACTTGTGCAATTTACTAATATCCTAAAAACTATCTTTCAAGTTACAACTCTGCATGTCGATTTGCGCTTGCGCCATGTCTTTTGAAGGTAATGCTATTTCATATGAGTAAACTTAATTGATATGTTCATGTAAAATCTCCAGGATTCACTCATCCATAAAAGGGTAGTAGATTGTATAGTGTGACCTTTGTTTCACCCCTGATATCCATCCATCCATCAAATCTTTCAAAATGGCTGCTTACCCAGTCGGTTAACCTATTGTGACCTATGTTTAACCCCATTCCGTAAAAAAGCGGAATACTCCGGCGGCAATTCTATACAACTAGCAGGATTTATTACCCATGCATGTGACATCTTTTTTTATCCTTTGCCGACCAAGATGACAGCATTATAAAAATCAGATCCACTTAATTGATTTTCAGAGGAGAAAATTTCAATACCAATGCATTTAAGTAGCCATTACTGTCATTTTTCTTTAATCCTATGTCAATATGTCACAAGGACCAGCTAAGCATCATAGGATTGATCTGTCCTTACAAAATAAAATTAGTCGGTTCAAAGAGAATGAATCAGTACTTATAAAAGATAGCTGTCTATCCAATACAACCTGTTTGATGATATTACCATCATTCTATCTACTAAAGGGCTACATCTGCCCTTGAATCAATAAAGGGCATACTGAATAGTACTGCAGTTTTCCCAGCTGCTTTGTCAGTGAGACCAATCAAAGATTATGTAAATGGTCCATTATCTCTAACATGGCAGATTAGGTTCTAAACACTAACAAGATTCCTGCTGAGTGCAGTGTACACTGAAGCTTGATCTCCATAATCACTAGTGTCGAACTTTGTCATTTTAAAAACAATATTTAGGTTGTAAAGACGATAATTAATTGTATACAGGAAAAGAAAAAAATATTGAGATTTTCAGATTTATACTAGCCTAGTATAACGCAGGTGGCCAATGACTGCAATATGAGTGATAAACATATGAAAGTTAAGCCACTACAAAATAGATTTCTTTCAGCAAAAAGTGCAAAATCTTACATATAAAAATCATCATCTCAATATAAGGACTACATATTCAAAATAGATGTTAGACTTGAAAGTAAATCCACAAGGACATTTAACCATTCCATTTATGCATAATCTCTCATAGAATGATGACCCTGCCTGCAATTTAGGGAAATATTTATTTAATTAATACATGTCATTCTGTATATCCTGTACAGACGATGTTTATAGCCAGTTCATGAATCACAAATCATATATCATCATATTATCAGTGTATTTCTCTCTTAGAAATACCAAGACAAGAAAAGAACATATGAAGAGGACATTTGCAATGAGGGAGGGAAGAAAATGGTACAAAGTGTAAATATTTACAATGTGCATTCAGTACACAGAATTATGTCTATTTCACACATAACATGTGGGTGATATCTGCAGTTAGGTAATATCTTGTGAAGTTTTATTGCAACCTTAAAATGTGTCTCTGTCACTTACAAAAAAGGAAACTTATTTTAAAATGGGTCCTGTTCACAATTTTGGTAAATTTGTAATGGTAAATGTATTTGTTTGCTATCTTGCAAGTGATTTTTTATGAAAGGTTTCAGCTGCACCAATGTAACATGTATATAAATAAGGATCATTTATGTCAACATTATATACATATATCAAACAAGCTGTTGTTTAATCATGTATGAACATAATATATTTGCATAAAATATTTTACATAAATACACGAGGAAATAATTTCAAACAATAATAGTCAAGTGCTTGTGACAAAAGTCACAGCATAATTGTGTTCTACTGTATCATGCAGAAAATGGTTTGCAACATTTGCATGCATTCTAAAATAGGTAATGATTTATCGGCGGAAATCATAAAAAGAAAAACACCATGATTAATAACTGAATCCTAAGTGTAAAATATATCTCAGTTTTCTTTGAATAGCGCTTGTGTTATATAAGCAAAGCATCCACTTTACAAAGAATAATACTTCAGGATTTAGTTAAATATTGATTATCTTATTGTACATCGTAAAGGTACTCTACAGATTAAATGAAAATTCAATATTTTCTCAAAAGACATTTAAAGGAGCACAAATAGTTGACAGCAGAGTAACTATGATGGCTCAATGTGCAGATCAACGCACTGTTGTATTTCTATGCTACCTTGCAAAAGTAATTTAAAATGTGATTGAAAATGTGAACTTCTACCCCTCCCAGAAGCTTGAAGGGAGGGTGTGAAACATGATAAGTCTCTTGCAAATGATTACAATTAGGAATCGTAAAATAATTTTGCAAGTTGAGTGAATTTCCAAGAAGTGGTATAGGAGAAAAATGCTATGGACAGACATATGCATAAATGGATGAGGATATCAGTATATCCAAAACTTTCTGGAATGATTTTCATATAAGAAGTCTAGCAAAGATTAGTTCCGTTATACTTATAATAGTTTCATTTGCATTTTAGAAAAATAATGCTGTTACGCATGCAATTGTCGAGTACAATAATAATAGAATTTACCTGTGTAAGGTTGTGGGTGAAATATTAATATATTGTCACAAACCAGCTGGACAGATAGTTAATGGAAAGTTTGTTAGCAATAGATGTGAACAAACATACAAATTAAATTTGAGGGGTAGACAATGCTACAAAAAGAAATATTTAATTGCCGAGTTGAAAACAAACATGATTGACAATACATTTACAAACATTGCTATCAAAAGATTTGAGAGTTATGGTTGACGAATATATTTTCAATTGCTCAAATACAGAAAGCTTTTGAGATCCATGTTTTCTGATCATCTTCTCTCTCAGTTTCCGAATAAGAGAATTGAGATTGTTGTAATATATATTTGTTGGGGGTATACCTTCTTACCGAATTTTATATTGGGGATGGGGGAGGCATAATTGCATGATAATTTTTACATTATGGGTAAATATATGATAGCATAATTTGAAATAAAATGGTCTTGATGATTTTTATACAATGAAGCTGTATATTTTACACCAGTTAGATCACTCTATAGTTCCAAGTCAAGCATAATTTACGGAGTTACCATTTGATGTCATGGGTTGTTACTTAAGCATAGAGACATGTGAGGTTATTGCGAGCACTCTGCGCAATTTAACATCAGAAGATATTTGGAGGTGTTCATTTCGTGCAGTTTAATTCTCTGGCCTCCAATACTGCATGTACTGTACAGTTACTTAGTTGTAATTCACCTTTTTAAGTGCAGCTCTTTAGCCAGTTGTACAATACTATACCTGTGTATATTCTTTGTCTATTTGCATCTTGTATTCTTTTTGTATATTTATTAGCCAGACATATGTGTCAAATTTGATGATTGAGTGCCAGAGTTGCTCCCTCAGATTTAATTTGTACATTTGTTCACATATATTGGTAACAAAGTTGTAAATAAGACGTATATATCATGTATATATATCTGAGAAATAAACATTTTATTATCATTTCTTCTAGTTCTGTATTGTGTAAATATGTAAGGAAGTGATACTATAATAACCCTTTGTCTTAGTCTGTATAATAATAGAACTCGCATGCCAGAGTTGCTCCCTCAGATTTAATTTGTACATTGGTTCACATATATTGGTAATAAAGTTGTAAACAAGATGTATATATAATGTTTATATCTGAGAAATAAACATTTGACTACCATGTATTTTAGTTCTGTATTGTGTAAATATGTTGGGATGTGATAATATGATTACCCTTTCTCTTGGTATGTATAATAATATAATTCTGTAGGGCAGTGATTGTGATATTTTCTCTGGGTCTTTCCGCTATCAGAATTCTGACAAGAAGGGTTTACATGATATTATTTTCTCTGGGTCTCTGTGATAGCAGAATTCTGATAAAGAGGGATTGTATGATATTATTGTTTTTGGATCTGTTGGGTCTGTTGGGCCCTTTCTGTTATGAAGGGATTGTATGATAATATGATGCTGAGTATGTAACAGAATAACAAAGTTCCTGAAAATTACAAAGTCTGTATCTTAATCATTAACTTGCAGTGTATACTGGCACCCTAATTAGGAAAATATTTACTAAACCTGACCAAATGGAAACAGCCAAATGCAAATGGAATCTGTTTATTATAAAAGCTTATATTCCACATAATAAGAAGAAGTTACGTGATATATGAATTGTTAATGTTTTGGTTACTGCCTTTTTCATTCCTAGAAAGAAGTTAGATACCAGTAAGTGTCATAATACAAGATTTACTGATGTACTGATAATACTATATAGGACAAAAGAAGAGAAATGTCATAGTGAGTTATCTAGGTTATTGCTTTTACGCAGCACATAAACTTGATACAGGATACTCTTTTAATGGTGAAGGATCTCACTGGACGTAAACGAGTGTATCAATCTTATAAATTCCGGGTGTTAATATATAACTTAATACAGTCATCTGCATTCCAATGAGGGTTGTTTAATCGTCATGTTACAATTTCACATATGGGATTAATTTGCTTTTTTTTTTAATGAGTAAGTATGCATGACCGAAAGAGAGCCTTAACAAGGTTATATTTGCCAGATTGTGAATTCGATTTTTTTGCATTCCATACATTTAGATTTTAGGAGGAGCGTGAAAATAAAAATACAGTAAATACATTTACCGGAATAAGTAAGAAAGAGGATAATCAAATCAAATGTGGAACCTTAGTTATTTTGCCCTGAATTAATTGCAGATTTTAATTCTTTGGAAAAAATGATAATAGACACGTTTCCAACAAAGTACTATAAACGTGAATTTCAAATTTGTTACAACATTATAAATCAGTTTCTTTTGCTGTTGTATGACATTCGAAAACACCATATCTAACTACCTGATGTCTGATAAGCAAACAAAGTAAATCACAGAACAGAACAGAACTTTATTGATATGACGTGTGCAGAAAAACACATAGTCAATACAATACATAAGTCATATACTGTTGCATAAATGAATGAATAAATACATGAATAAATAAGTAATGACGATAGACACCTGTGTACACATAAATCCTCGGAGAGAGAGAGAGAGAGAGAGAGAGAGAGAGAGAGAGAGAGAGAGAGAGAGAGAGAGAGAGAGAGAGAGAAGATAATCTAAGTTCGAATGCATTATACACATATTTACCTAGGTAGTTTACAGTTGTTAAATCTTCATATGTAAGTATTTGTAGCAGTTTATACATGCTTGGTTTCTGCCAATAATGAGGATCAATATAAGATTTTCTAAGTGATAGGTATAAAGGACAAATTAAGACAAAATGATATTCATCTTGGACCTCATTATTTACACAAAGTTCACATTTCCTTTCATGCCGTTCGTTTTACCCTTGATTTACTTAAAGCCTTTCTATGGCTGGCATTAGCACTTATTCTAAGATAAGAAGCGGTTTCGAAGATATATTTTATATATTTCTATATATGTAAAGTTTTCGAAGCAACTGCTGAACTCCAGTCAGAATGAAATATATATTTTAGTCTCTGGTTATAAAGCGGTACAAAGGAAGATATCTGGATTGAATTAGGGTAATACCAGACTTCTCAAAAGCCTGAAATCAATAGTATATTTCTCACATTATAAACACAGTTTTTATAATTCTTTCTTTCGCAATCGGTAAGCATTAATTAGTAAATTCACTGACCTTGTAGATTATTAGTAGTAATCAGAAGTACGTTCTTTGCTTTGACACCTTTGCTAACAATAGTATAGGTAGCACATCGAAACGATCCTCTGTTGGTAAACACAAGTCCGAAATAATTAAAATTATCCACAATGTCTAGAAACACATCTCTGTATTTAAATAAAACGCCCAGTCTTCTAACTCTTTTGTTTTATCAATATTTACAAATATATGTCATCGTATACAGTATGCATGTAATTTATCTCAAGATGCTTGTAGACCATCTGCTGTCTTTGAAAATATCACTGTATCAGCAGCAAACAATAAAGGATATTAAGATATTTCTTCTAAATTGATACCCGACTCTATATTTGATTGTAATGCAATTTCCAGATCATTAATATAAAGAGAAAACAGAAATGGAGAGATGCTTTCTCCTTGAAGAAGCCCAAATGAACAATCGAAATAGTTTTAGTGCGAGTTTAGATGCTTTACACATGAATGCACTGAGCTGTAAACAGATCTTATTATTGTTAACATCTTCCCAGTCACTCCGCATTTTACTACTTTTTGCCATAGACTTGTCCGTTCTACATAATCAAATGCCTTTTTAAAATAAATAAAGGTACAAAAAAGCGTTTTCTTTTCATCAAGTAGCTTTTGGATAAAAAAAATTAATATAAAAATGACCGTCTGCTGTACTATTATTCTTCTTAAAACCAAATTGTGCATCAGTAATAATATCATATTTATTACAAATTTCCTGCACAAAATCAAGTGTTCTGAAATCAATGTCAAGAGGTTTAGATAATCAGGGAATTTCATCTTAAATATAATATAATTAAGTCTTACAAAATCACAAGATCACTGCAAGTACAAACACTCATCATTCTATGGGACGATAGAGACATAATAGGAACAGATACATACAATCAGATCAGATAGATAGATCGATCGTTCGTAATTATGCATAGTGATAAAATGATTAATGAAAGTGTTAGAACAAAATTACCATTAAGAGAAAGACTTAAACAACTGTTCAAATTTATGGGTGTAACAATAATTTCTATGACCATTGCAATAGATATAACAATATCAACTCACACTGTGTGTATAGTACATTTTGTAAAAGGCTTAGTATGAGTGGTAGATGAAGTGCTGCACCATCAGTAGGCAAAGATGTTTCTCCTATTGACAAACAAAACTTGATAAATTTGGGGAATTATTTGTCTGATCATCATCAGCATTGCCTGGAAATATTAATAGTGTGAAAGAATGGTTTTTAAAAATAGCTGCACATTATGTTATTTTGCATTTGTGATCAGAGAAGAGTAAACAAAACATTTAGCAGAATTCACAAAGATATTCGCAGTAGGCGGAATCATATTCAACACTTGTCCCAAAGAAGCAATTCAGAAATTATTTAAAAAAGTAAACTATATCAGCTCATGTAACCTTTAATATCAATATAAATGATTGTTTACTTCAAAGTCAATATTGTTATTTTGCCGTTTCTAAATTGCATTGTGTCATCTTAATGTCCGAGTATTGGATAGCACTGGCAGATCTGACGGTAGGTTTGTCATCATCATAGTCCTCCCTCTCTATATAATTGGTTCTCACTTTGGTCCTCTTTTTTGTCCTCTACAATTTATTTTTCTTATTGTCACATATTGCTTATCGGCTTTTGAAATGCCGTTCTTTTCTACATCGATATTAACGGTAGGGTTTAACAATAAATTAAAGGAGTCTCCAGATTCTTTAAATTGTTGCTGTATCAAATAATACTACCCATTACCATAAACATGTTACTCGCTAACGCAAATACACCGTCATCACCAACAGCACAGTCCAATTTCACTCCTGAAATTTTGTCATAATGTTTCGCCCGCGTCGTAACCTTGCTGTCTTAAATAATAACTCGATTAAATTTGTACCACTGTCTGAAACAGTGGAAACAGACTGTGTAATAGCTGTTGTACACCTAATATGCTGATTACATAGAAACTTATACATTCGTTTAATCTAGTTATTCCCTCAGTTTACGGACTGTTGCTTTCTTGTAGAAACCTGCTGCGTCATTTGTGTCTGCAAGAGCATTAATGTTTGACCAGCTGACAATTGTCTCCAGTGTTCAAGAGTACCAGCTTCGTAACTCTAATGACGTTTGCACGTTTTTAATGCATTAGAAGGTGTATACTCCCGAGATCCTCGGTGTACAGTTTTATATTCGTCTAACCCATTATCAAGTATTTGTTGTTTTCCCTGGATTCATCTCCAATAATAATCTTGTGTTGATATTTTTAAAAAGTTACATACTGTGTTAAATTGTGTTCAGTCAATGTTAGTGTTGTTTGCATTAAAATCATTCCATAAGGTAAAGTTATTGCACATTCAGACAACAGGTATTCTATCTAGAATTTAAAGCGAAACCTGTAAAACAGATTTAATAATCTGAGAAATACTATTATCTGCTAAAGTGTAATAGGAAAAAGCACAACCAGCTCGTGCCATTCATACTGCTAGTTAAGCTGATTCTGCAAAAATCCTCAATCACCCTATGCTCTTTTAAAAGAGTGATCACCGTAAGATAATAAAGGTTCATTATAAAATGCTGAATGGTGTATATGTGAAACTTTAAGCTTCAGTATAATATAGACTTATCTCATTAAATTCACTTGCAATGTTAACTTGGTTAAGGTGAGTTAACAAATTTAGTATATTAAATTGAATCGCATGACAATGCTGCGGTTGTCTGCTAGTTTGCTTCTGAATTTGCTGTCCATCTTCTCAGAGACAACACATTAACGTGAAATTCTTGGTTGATTTTGCTCTCTGATATATTCGTTCCCACCAATATAATACCATTTGAATCTAGTTGTTTTACTCACTCTTTACATCTTGGTATTGGAATTTCGCTTTTCCATTTCAATTACTACCAAATGTCAAATGAAACTTCTGAGAAAATTACGTCTTCCTAATCTGCATATATACACATTGTGAAATGTGTAATGAATTTTAATTCATCCATGTGGTGTGAAAAGTCCCCACCCCCATATCAATTGATGTTGGTTAATTTTGTTGTAATTTTTGTGATAGAAAGTTTTATGGATGTGGTAAAATTTTATATTGAAACTTTCATCCAGGAAAAATGCATAATATAAGGTGTAATTGCACAAAGTAAGCATGCCGTTGCGATACCCGCTTTGAATGGAATTTAAAGAAGTTTAAATGTCCTCATGATTGCATTTTAATATATGCGGTCTTCATTGCCATCTTTCTTATTAAAATCTCGTAGATCAGCGTGTCTTCTTTTGAATTGTATTTGTTTGTCAGCTTTGTTTACATGAATTTGGAATCAATTTCGTATTTTTAATGACATTTATTTCATTTCGTCAATAATGTCATTTATTATCCCGTCTACATTATAGCAGATTTATTATGTTTTTCATGAGTACCATTTTGTTGTTTACTGATTATGTTTCTTGGTGTATTTTCTTTTTCCCATCTGGTTTTATAATCAACACAAATTCGCATGCCGTGCATGTTTTAACTCCTTCCTGTTCTAATTCCCAGTTTATCAAGATCTGTCACATTATAGAAACCCGTAATCTTTCAAAACAGCGAAGGTTATATATTCCTTAATACTGCTATTTATGAACTCTTTTTTAGTCGTCTCTAATCGATTTGTCGTCTGTAATGTTGATGTGGGCATTTTGGCACACCATCTCAGGTTGAGAGTTGACGTGTAATTTGTTTAATGTCATGATTTCAGCCGGTTCTGAATTGTTAAATGATTCAACATACATTTAAATTTTAACAATTATAAGATCTTTTCAACTTAGTATATTTCATCTTGTATGTCTTATAAAGATAAATGTTGTTCCTGAAAAAAGGCCCTCTATATCCTCTAACTTAAAATGTTACAATTTTTAAGCAATTGGATGACCTAAAATTACTTGCCTGATTTTAAATATTTCCTTGGCAAGTTGGGAATGTGGCGCCTTTAAAAAATTGTTTATATTTTGAAATTTTGACTTTTCACCTATTTTGAATTTAGGTTTGGTTGTCAAGTAACGGAATAAATTGATCCATTTTCTTGAACTGTGTTCTTCCTTGCTTGCTTCAACCGAAATCATGCCTATTGATGTATGAATGTATGCGTTATTGCATCCCTCAATTAGCGTTGGTAATACGTTATCCCATGTTCTGGTTTCACTTTGCACGAAATACTTCAACATTCTAGCCGTTCGGGTTCTGTTAAACATTTCTAGAACATATGTGTCTGTCTGCCAGTGGACATCCGCGTTACTGACATAAACACTTTTGAAGGGAAATCTTTTCCTGTCTTGGTTGTGCAATGTGTAAGTAGACTGTTTAGTTAGCTATAATTAATTTCTTTTTATCCCGTTTATTTTGTTCCCACAATTAAAACTGAAGAGAAGACATAGCCCGTATCTCGTCAAAAATATTCAAAATCCACAATAAAGCAATAAGTCTCCAACATTTTCCCATCAGTATTGACAACGAAACTAAATTTTGCGGGAGTTAAGAACAGTGTGTGTTTTTTGTCAACGGGACATATACATCATAGATTCAGGCCACAACTGTTTGTTTGATGTGTATTATCTGTAGGGCATCAGCATGTTATTTAAACAATGAATTCATTCTTATACAACCGCGTACTATACTGACAAAACGTATCTATTCTGACTCATAAAGGTCATATACTCTGATTATTGGTGATGTTACAATGTACAAATACAGATAAACGATGGAATGTCTGAGTACCAGTAGAAAGGACGCATATAGTCATCAGGTATAACACCGTATGACAAGGAACTTCAACACAAATAGTGCCACTTTCCAATCTCATTCTTCTTTGAATAACACCATGAAAATAAAGTTTCGAAACTGAACAAATGCGATCTTTCACATTTAAAGTGCTGCCATTAAACATTGTCTCATACATCATCATACTCTCTCTCTCTCTCTCTCTCTCTCTCTCTCTCTCTCTCTCTCTCTCTCTCTCTCTCTCACACACACACACACACACACACACACACACTATTTTTGTTTAACTTTGGAAAAGAGATCATGAATAGGCAATATAACAATGCGGTAGCATAGTTTTTTTATTTTAGCAATACGAAGCCAGGATATACTAAAACTTTCCTTGCACATTTACCCTTTATTTTTTGCTTGACATGTGTGTTTTTCCCCCTTCTTAATGTAAAGTGAGACTTCTGACAGAACATCATATACACTATTGATATCATATTTAATCATCTCCCTGACTAAATAGCAAATAATCACATGACATGGACACATTATCATCGTGTAGACTGTAATCTGTTCCAGCTGTTGACGTAAATAACTCAGATTAGACCGGATCATGTTGCATACATTTTCAACTATCATAAGTTGAGTGTGTTATATATCACAAGATGTTGTAAATCATGAAACAATATGGACTAAACATGGTTGAACCCAAAGTTTCAAGAGAAGTATAGTTTATTAGATGTCAACCAACTGAACATGTAAACCAGGAACTATCACAAATCGCTTTCGACAGCCTTTGAAAGAAAAACAACTGCAGAGTTTGTTTCTATAGTTGTATTGACAATTGTGCAAGTGCACGAAACATATTACCATAGGATTTATTCACAAGGTGTAAGTAATTGCATCAATTACTTGAATATAGTTTACTCTACCACATGTCTACTAAGTTACTTGGGTTGATTTTACCAGATCATAATTCAGTTATATGTAACACGCATAACAAAACCTTATGACGTCACGTATTGGGTTATGACGTCATGTAAGATAAACGCGTAATGACTGAGTCATCCGAGTGTATCCCAGTCATTGCACTACATTATTCTGAGGTTTCATCAAATAAAATCAGTATTTTTCGCCATCTGATAAACAGAAGGTAACATTTGTGCTCATTTCAAATTTAATTTATGAAACGAGTCGAATAATTTCAATATTTTGCTTGCCAAAATTAATCGACTCCTTGATTTGAAACGAATACTCATGTAAGATTCTCGTTCGTTATATGACTATTAGCTTGATCTCCACTACAACTATTTTAATAGTTTCAAGTCAAACGCATAACTTACGAGAAAAACTATATGTGTTTAAATTATCTTTGTAAGTATGATCTTGAAAGCACAAACTATCAGCGTTTAATATTGATTATATATTTGTCTTTCAAAATTATATTCAGGTACCTTTGTCAATAAGTACAACCTCTGCCAACACAGGCGGTATCGGATCAGATATCCAATGAAAGAACTTACGTGAACTAGAGATATTACAGGTCAAAGACGTAGACAGAACGTCTCAATCCAAGGTTAGACTTTGAATGTTGAGTCCGTTAGCAGAATATTACGACGAAAGACAGGTAAGATTCCTATTATTATTAGTGACATAGTAGCACTACTTTTTGTTTTCTTATATTTTATACCGGGTCTCATAAATCTGGACTGGCTGAACTATCCCGAAGGTCCTAAACAAGATCTCATGTGAGCGTTCAAGCTGTAAACATATTGTTTAGCTGTCTGTATATGCTATGTGCACCTGGTTTCAACTCTATTCACAGTCTAACAAACAAAGGTACACTCAAATGGAATAAGATATTTCACGGTGACTCAAGTATTGAAAGAACAATTGGACGGGAAAATATAGGTCAAATACTAAAGATAATACTTCAAAAGAAATACCTGTACGCAGATTGAAAATGACCTAACCCAGGAAAATATTTCGGTTGTCCCTGACTTATAAAGAAAATGGCGACGAATGAAGTTGTACCATACACATGGATTTAATAATCAAAGTCATAGAGTCATTTACAAATGAACTGTCTATCTTTGATAGATTTATCAATATTCGTTGAAATATAAATTGAAGCCGGGGTCATTGAAATGCGATGCAAATTACGCTCATCGTGGATGTTCAATAAGCCAATCAACTAGACAGGGCTAAAATGAGTAAATTATTATTGAAAGTTAAACAAACAAAAAAAAAACAAAAAACAACCAAACAAACAACTAAAACAATGTTCGTTTTAAAATGAATAACAGATAATTCAGTCAATTTCATGTCCAACAAATTAAACACGAAGGGAGAAGCTGAACATTTGGGTCATCAATTTTAAGCAACAACATACCATTACGTAATTTACGTTATCGTCGACGCTAGACAATTTCTTCACCTTCATTGTGGTTTGCTCTTTTACCCGTCAATATTTGATAAGAACTATTACTGATAATAAATACAGCCACTAATAGTCTCATATTCTCGCTTGTATAGACTAAACGAACCTAGAAGTTGGATCAAAGTTACTATATTTATCAGAGTATGATTGGATATGATAAAAGGGGAATCAATAAAGCTCATGTAACCTACAAGTAGTTATAAATTGTATGTGCCATATACTTAGGTCACAACAAGTGTGTAGTAAAAACATGTAAGAATACTTAAGATATATAATGTACGTTGATGATATGTAAAGCTGATTGAGAGGTGCAATAAATATCTCAGACGTACCCATGGATCTACAACAATGTACAGCCTTCAGGTGACTTTTTGAAGTAGAAGGCCAGAACCAAAAATTATGTAATTTTATAATTACTTACAAAACTTACACATATATTTAACAAGCACCTTTAGGTATATGGTAAAAGTTTGGCTTAAATCGAGTGAAAACCTGTGCAGTCATAACGATGTATATTTGTGAATGTTATGTAGTAAAATCTAACAAGATGTTAGCTCCAGCTGACAGCTCTCGTTCTCGAATAAACAACAGTAAAACTGGAGATATCGCAAGGCTGCACATGTGACTGTGAACCAGTAGTGTGTTGGGACCGCTTGTGACCAGAAATACGGTTCGACTTAAATAACAATTCAGACGTTTTGGTGACCTTGGATTTGCTGATTTCTTACAATGAATGCGTTTATTTCCTTTGTAACCAAGGTTAACAATACACCCGAACAACGATTTAATAGTGACTCAATTTTATAGTTACAAAGCCAAAATTACCCCACCCCTAGTTGGTCAGCGCTGTACGTGGATCACACATGACCATCTAGTTAGTCCTCAAGCATTTATTGGAGAAACGTTCTTAAAAAGAACATATAGCAGCCGTCTTTTTTGCTTGGAGAAAGCTTATGACACCACATGGAAGTACGGCATAATGAATGACCTAGCTTTAAAGGGCTGCCTACCAATCTTTATATCCAACGTTTTGAAAGATCGAAATTTCAGAGTTAAGTTAGGTACCACCTTTTCTGAAAGTTATCATTAAGATGCGGGCGTACCTCAGAGCAGCATATTGTCAGTCACTCTTATCAACATCAGGATCTCACTGCTCATTATATGTTGACGACTTTTTGTTCTGCTAAGATCAAAGTGTGTGCATGTTACTGAGCATCAGCTTCAGATATGCTTAAACAGAGTTCCGAAGTGGGAAGAAGAAAACGAGTTCAAATTTTCGAAATCTAAAACTGTTTATATGCACATTTGCCGATTACATAGAATTTATGATGACCCAAACCGTATCTTAAAGATTCTCTTATACCTGTTGCGGAGGAGACCACATTTTAAGGACTATAATCTAACTTTTAATCTACATATTAGTTATCAGGGACAAATGTAAAAAATACGAGTCATGGCATACACGGATTGGGAAGCAGATCGGAATGTCTTACAACGACTATACAGGACTTTAGTAAGATTTAAACGAGACTACGGCTCGATTGTGTATGGTTAGTTTGAAAATCTTACCTGCTCATGCTTGATCCGATAACAATCAGGGTCTTAGACTTTGCCTGGGAGCATTTAGAACCTCCCCTTCAGCTATCATCTATGCTGAGGCAAATGAACCACTACTTTGTGTCAGAAGAATAAAACTGGCTCTTCAATATGCTACCAAACTACTCTCATATCCATCTAATTCCGTATATGATATCGTCTTTAACCTTGTACACACACACACACACAAATTAATTCCACCTTTTTTATACGAATTCGTCTTCACCTAGAAGCAGCAAAAATCAATGTTACAAATGTCGCAAAATTCTGTATTCACCAAAAACCACCATTGTTATCAAAACCGCATAAATTAATATTTGACCTTTGCAAATTAAAAAATTATCATCTTTTCCGTTTCCCTTTCCACACTGAAAGCTTTGCAAAATCTAAAATTTGGAAGCCAGTTAATATCCGAAATCTTACGGAAACGTGATTTGTTCATACAAACTGGAAAAAGTATTCTGTACTGTTGGCTGCCTAGGCACACCGGTATTAAGGGTAATGAAAGGGCAGATAATGCAGCCAAAGCTGCACCGCTGTCTCACGTTTCCGACTGGAAGATTCCATATACTAACTTCAACTATTATATAAATCAAGCATGTTATTCATACTTGGCAAAATATGTGGAATGAAAACTCCACGAACAAGCTTCAAAAATCAAATCCACCATTTGAAAGTGACTTCCCGCATATAGAATATATCGCAGAGATGAGGTGGTCTTGTGCCGATTGCGTATCGAATGCATACCGGGGCAGTGTCCACTGACAGTGGAACATATTCTTATCGAGTGTGTTGACTTCCACCCTGTGAAACAGAAGTATTTTGACGGGAACTTAATGAATAAACTTTATGATGTGATGACGTAAAACCCAAGAAAATCATAGACTTTTTGAGGGATTGCGGTTTATATAATAAATGTTGAACATATGTTTAAAGAAGTTTATATATTTTACCTTTATCTTTCATTTTATAAACATTTTACAGAATTTCAGCTTCTTTACC
The DNA here is from genome assembly GCA_029931535.1 of Margaritifera margaritifera. NCBI lineage: Eukaryota > Metazoa > Mollusca > Bivalvia > Unionida > Margaritiferidae > Margaritifera > Margaritifera margaritifera. The sequence continues at coordinate 1,636,387 of JAQPZY010001403.1, forward strand.
TTTTAACTTTAATCGTTAGTACTTAATGTTTATGTTTTTTGTTTCATATTTAGAGCTTTACTTTTAATCGGTGCCATACTCTACATGCATTAATGACAAGCAATAGTCAATTGAAAGCTGTTGATAGGCCAATTCTGGTTATTAACTCTGTTCTTTGCTTCACCACAGTAAATTCTAGTTTGGAGTCAAAAGTTGACAATTGAACCATCCGAATGTTAATGTAACATGTAATACTTGTGAAACGATTGGCATGGATAGACTAGTTCAGTTTAGTGTTAAGATACAATATCTTGTGCGTGTTGAATGGATTCTATTGCGAGATTTAAAAATAGTCTCTGCAGGAGATCTTTAAGGTGTATAGGTTTTAAACTATTGCAGTAGAATCAAGTGCATGTGCCAGGATTGTGTAAAATTTTCCACCCGACAGGACATGGCAAACCTGGTTCTTTTATTTGTCTCCACCAGTGACAAAGTTGACCTTCTATTCACTTTGCAAAAAAAAAAAAAAAAAAAAAAAATAAATAAAATTACAACTGTGAATTTTAATATCTTTTCTAGATATATTAAAAATAGACGTATATATTGGTTATAAATGACCGAATTGTCATTTGAGGGGAAAAAATTGCCCTGAAACTGCCCAGACTCAGTAGGAATACGTGACGTATCATAACCAGACCATATGAAACTATAAGCTCAAAAATATATGACTTTTGTCTTCCAATTATGTCCCTCACGTTGAAAAACATATCCCTTCATCGTGGTGTAATGCATCGCTTTAACGGCATTACACATTAAAAAAGCAATATGTATAGTATTCTTGAAAACGATATTTTGGCAATAGCTAAAGACATGCAAGTGTAACTTTGTTTACATGGTTTACTAAAACAGCAGATACATACGGTATGGCGATGATAAATATATCTTATTAGGGATAATCTGTTGTTTTTGTTGTAGAAACAACATTTTCTTGTTGGACCTCCATTTTAAGAAACTCAAATAAAAATAAAATAACAAAACTAGGCTATGTGATTGTGCATGTATGTGTGTGCCCGCGTGAGTAACGTTGTACAACGTCGTAATACATCGTTATCGATACAGACGTTAAACTCTGGAATACGATGGTTCAAGGTTTATAGATATGTCGAAAGTTCATCAAATTTCAATTCCCTTCCGTTGAAATAGGAAAGGAGAGTGCGTCTTGGGAAATTGCATCAAATGATAGAACAAAGTGCAATGAGCCCCAGCCCCCTTTCCGTTCAAACTATACGTAGTTGTCTAGGGAAGGAAAATGTAACTCCTGCCAAGAAAGACAGAGTCCCATAATTTTCAGTAGGCATCCCATAGTTACTTTATAGAATTGTATAACTTCAACTCTTAAGTTGGAAGAAGAAAAGATATGTGAAACGTAAAAATTCTTTTTTTGTAGAAATTTTCAAGTCGCTGACGTTAATTGAGTCGCAGGTGCGAGTGGCCATTAACAACCTTGAGTGACCATTGACGACCTTGACATAGCCAGCGAAGGCAGTGAAAGACGACGAAGACGACAAAGACAGTGAAGACAGCGAAGATCCAAATTAATCAGAAAGATGCTTTCAGCATATAATATACGCAGGGATGAGAAATTTCTAAAAACATCAGTGTATGAGTGGCAGGTGCAATGTCAGGAGTTCTATGAAAATAGATTCACATCCAAAGACACATAAACTAGGAGTCAAGATACAAGCAGTGCAAGATGTTTGAAATCATCTGATGTCATTGGTAAAGATACAGTCATTTACGAGTTGGTGTAATACTTTATACTGGTTAGTATGCAGTGATTTGGCCAAACGCCAGCTGGAAGAAAATTATATTTGAGCAGGAAAAGCTAATTTATGCACGCAGCAAATCTTAACATGTCGTGGAAACATCGCATGGGTGTGTATCGTTGCACCAAGGTGAGTTTGTCCCCGTTGGACACTAAGCGGTGGATTTTCCCTGACGGAATCACCACTTACGCGTACGGATATGCGCAAATCCCAAAATAGATCTTGGTGGTAGTTTCGTATTTGCAGGAATGACATGTTATTCTTCTCGCACGAATGCTCTACTAGGAGGCTTCACTGCTCGTTCGTCCGCTGGCCCCAGATGGTAGCGCGTTTGCTGTCTTCGAAAGTCAATCTGATCCGAGATCGTGAATACATCGACTGACCACACTGGGCTAGTAGTACGACGTTGTCCACCTTCAAGCTCCCCCGGGGCATACAGATACCGACTCATATTGTTTCCTACTAATTTTAACACGTGTGGCTGCGGCGGCAAAGCAGCTCATGTGACCGCGACGGTTTTCTGCCGAATTGCATCAGTTGCTTTCGACCCGGTCGTGCGTGTACTTTCATTATTCAACGCGGCTTTGACCGGGCGGAGTCGCATCACCCACGTTCGAGACCGATCGGGAATTAATAATTCTTGCGCGTACTGATGCCCGAATAATCGTTCCTCAAGTGTACGGTTGGAGCGTTCCACAATGGCCTGGTCGCGATGTACGTCGACATGTCCACGTACCCAATAGTTTGGGAGAAACAAGATATCAGCATGGTGAACTTCTTTGGGCGTCTTCACATCAAACAATCCACAGGAAATTTTCCTTGGCGCGGGTAAATAAATCTGCCACAACAATTGTTTGGCCAGCCACGCGTCCATGTTTGTTATACTGAGGGTTTGCCTCTAAGTACAGTTCAAGCCTTCATGCCTCCTTTGATGATCCATCTACTGATTATTTCTCCGAGAGTAGGGTTGATTGCGTTTAAGTCGTGGATGAGATCAACGTCGGCGTGTTGAAGCGCACGGATATCGTTTGATGCTTTCTACGCGAGATCATGCGGCATCAACACGGTTTACAGGTTCTTTTCTGGGCTTTTGTCTGTGATTGGAATCCAGTCGCAGATCCAACCGTGTTCCAGGTCCGCAATAATTGTATCCAGAGATATGCTTTTCATAAGGATATTTACTCCACGGTACCCCTGGGAGTTTCGTTAACGCGGCAGCAATATAACTGTCAAGTTTTGTTCAGACCCTGCACGTCCAAAGCTTTTCTCGGTGGACCTGGAAGGTCCGTCGAACGTAAACTTCTTCGCTCCACACCGGACGCAAGCTCCAGCGATTCCGGCTCAATCATTACGTGTCCAGACCAGAGTTGGATTTGCGTTAATTATTGGCCTTGCTGGATCCAGGAAAACTCAATTGTAGCCAGTCTCATTATGCGATCGTTAAAGTGGGATATGTTGGACGATCAGCTGTGTCATGATGTACTTAGAGATTTCGCGGACGCGCTAACATGTCAAATATCCGATGACTCGCCGGTCATCCAGTTACACGATCGATGAAGCTCCCACCATTGACGACCTTGATCCGGACGCGAATAATCTTGTCGTGTACGACGATGTGATGCTTGACAGGCAAGAAAACCCAGGGAAAATATTTTCTCAGGGCCTACACAAGAACGCAGACGTGATCTATGCGACGCAACGATACGCCACGTGACCAAAGTGATCTAGAACAACTGCAACATGCTGATGATATTTCGCCGGGTCGGCCCACACGGGCTCGCAAACATTCATTGGATCTGGTGTGCCATCGACCACTCGTGGAATGAATTTCGGAATATGTTTGCGCAGATCTCCGCCTCCACCGGATAAAAATATAAAGCCGGTTTAAACAAACAATTTAACGACCACGCGATGTATATAATGACAAAAACAGAGAAAACCGCCAGCGATGTCATAACCGAGTATGCGGACCGACGCCTCAAAGCCGCCCAGGATCGACTGGAACTTCTCCACAATTACGTAGCCGTTCGCGAACGCGTCAAATATATGTTTCAGTTGCGGCAGTCCGAACAGGAAGACTTCGCAGCGGGCTTTGAATAAACGTTTGCACTGCTGATCAAGCCCGCGCGCAAAGCAGCCGAACTAGTGAAGAAAGTCGTGACTCCACCGACGCGATGATGGGAATAGAAAAAGAACCTGATCCGATTGTCAAGACAGCCAAAGCCATCGAACGCTTGCCAGATCAGATTGGTTGGCCGGAAGATATTAACGAGATTCCCGCGGAGCAAAGCATTCTGCGTGCAGGACCCGACGGTACTAGTTACAATATCGCGCCAGACATTGTCAGGATCACCTCGACGATTCAGGTTAATCTAACCTATGACGCCATAAGCGGCAGTTACAGAGCCTCCGGCTCTAGCATGGCCTCTCAAGGTGAAATATTGGTTGGGAGTGATCTGCTATCGATTACTCCCGCAGCGCCCATGTATTTTCCACGCAACAATCCCCGAGTGGAGCACGTTCATTTTTCCCTCGTAAATCAGGACAGGCACGCCTTGGACCTCCGTGGGGAGACTTTGACGATACAACTGTACATTAGAGATCAACCTGAAATTTAACACAATGATGATTGAACTTGTACGTGTGACACCTGTGCGTGTCATTAACGCGAGAAAACCCGTGATATATTACGGATATGGTCTTGGGGATATTGTCCGGCGATTGTTCACAGCAGTCCCAAATCGCTAAACAAATTGAAATGCGAGTCGTTGATAGCATCAAAAGTGCTGCCGTGGACCGGTTGAAAAATCTAGGATCGCATGCGTTTCAATCGATTCGAGATCGGTTACGACGATTGGTGCGGGAACCAAAGGCGGTTGCGCTCCCGTCCACGGCAACACTGCCCGCGCCGGTTGGTGTATTGATCAATGAAGCTGCTCAGCAACGTCTGGCCGAGTTAGGATAAGCCAATACCGATACTTACAAATCTGGCAATGAGGAGCCGATTACGGTTGTGGACGGCAAAGCCGTCTCGCAAAAAGTATTAGACGAAACCGATAATGTATAAACGATGGCCCGATTGAAGATGCACCAGATCCCGCGTGAGACATGGGCTCGCCTGTGTAGCCAGATAGAGGTATTCGAAATTACCAATATTACGTGTACGAGGCTAGGGCGCCAGACGCGCAAGGCAAATAGAAATTCAGGTTAAGAACACATCTCGGTATTTTCTGGAAGTCCAAGGAAAGCTTTTACGCACCGACAACAGCGCCGCATACGGCGACAACAACAAAATCGGATTTGGTAACAACGGAATCATGGCGTTGTTCAACAGCACATGTTATCTCATCGACGGATGTTAGCCTGTTTGAGCAACGCTGACGTTGCAACTACGATTATCAAACGCGCCAGATAGAGCGACGATTATGCAAGATCTGCTGGCCCGTCTATAATGTTTATTAAGGACTCAAACAACGCTGTTGATCATATCCCGCATAAAGTACATCAGTTTTCTCAGGATGCTTTCCTCGACCCACAACCCGCTGGTATGCCTGCTAGACCTGGCGTTAGCGTCACCCCTATACTGTATCCAAACCCGAATTTCAACGGTGGATTTGCAGCGCGACGAAGCCAGATTAATGCGCGCGGGGAGTTTTCATGCGCGATTCCACTCATACACATATTTGGGTTTTGTAGAGACTTTCGTAATGTTATTTTTCGGGGCCAAACACACAGTCACGTTAACCCGGAAGGGCAAAGCCAGCGATACAATTTGGCATGGTGATGGTGTCGTCGACGGTAAAGGTGAGTTATCCAAACTTACGCTTTGGATGCCCTCAATGAAACCATCATTGGCCACAGAAACACGTTTGGCGTCATTTATAGAGTCTGGCGGACATCTACGTTTGGATTCCTCACGATGAGCACAGAGTCGCACCAAAGCAGAGTCCGAGGAGAAGTCTCGTTGCAAATAAGTACCGAACAAGGTGTCAGTGCACCACATCATGTGTTTGTGGCATTTCAAATCACGGACAATTAAACACTCATCTGTGAAGTCCGATTTTCTAAACTGGCAGTGACTGAGGTCTTAAACGGCCACCAAGAACCCACCCAAGACAGTTTGCTCAAACTCGAAAAGAATCAAGTCGCGCATGTGTATCATCTGCTTTTGAAATACCTGGACCGAAACCAAAACTTTGACACGGGCTTGCAGATTTCCCAGAAAGACTTCACTACGTTGTACCCGATTTATTACTTTTCTCTCGGGCATCTAGACTTGGTTAAGCAGTCCGTGGTGGACATATACTTCAAAACACGTGTAGGTGAGGACGCAGAATATAAATGTATTGCCGTGATTCTCTCCGACAAGATTATGTTATTGCAGGGCTCAAGTGGCCGAATCAAAGTTCTTGACGCGCCTGTGGAAAACCTGTGGTGGTTTTCACAGACTCGTAATTGAACAGCGCAATTGAAAATGACGTCATATCACGAAGTTAAAGTTGGTCTTAGTGAAAACCAGCTTGCTAAAATAAAGAGCGCAATAAGAAATGATTGTTGGTTTACATTGAAACTTTTTCATACAAACCTGACTGGAAAGGTCACAGTGTGGCTAACCCAAATACAACTTGATCAACCCAAGACGGCCAAATAAAAGAAAACCTTGGTCACATTAAAGTTGTCGAAGTCAGAGGTGACGCAAATGCAAAAGAGTGGTGGAATATTTCCATTTCTCTCGGCGATTCCAGCGCTGATAGCGGCTGCGGCTCCCGCAGTTGCCAAAAGCGGTTGCTTTAGGAAACATCGGAACCGCATCAGGGATAGCTCTGAATAAGGCGGTTGGGGGACGCATAGCGCCTGCAAAAAAAGGAAAAGGTCTTCGGCTATCTGGGCGTGGGAGTCAAAGGCTTCCTAGCGGAATAGGTCTTCGGCTGTTACCTCGCCGTTGATGACTACGGAAGCGAAGCTTCTCATGAATCCTTTGACAAATGTCGATTTACTCTCGATGACAAAATCACTCAAACGCTTCCGAGGGGTCTTCATGCGGGATAAACTTGCGTCGATGATCCCACGCGTGGGAAACCGACATCGTCAACTTGGATTTGCCAACAGGACCTGGAACTCACTGGGTCGCATACGCGGTGACACCTCGAAATCTTTTGTATTTTGACTCGTACGGCTTGCACTGCCACGTGAAGTCGTTGATTATTTACATAGGTGTTCCCGGGCTCCCCTAGACGACAGAGTCATCTACCGCTATTTTATTCAACGCTGCCGTTGCAAACGCGAACCGATGGACCAATATGTGGACATCTTTTCGTTGATGTACTGCGCACACTGGAGCATTCACCGACACCACGCACGCTTGTCGACGCTGCGTTGTCACTTAGAAACTCCGCTTGATAGTATACAATGCCTGTTGACATTTAGGGACGCACAAGCGCAGGGACCCGACGCTGTGCCAATGTGGATCTAACCAGGTTTGCCATCAAAGCGGATTTGCTCGAGTTGAGCTACCGGGTTGTTGTTGGCGTCAACCCAAACGAGCTAGTGATTTTTCATGATCGAACTGGAAAACTGCAAACGTCCAACGTGGACATCAACGACGTTGTTCTGAAACCGCGAGGCGCCATCGCGAAAAACCTAACCGAAATCACTGAGAACCAGAGAATCAGAGACTCTGGCGTGTCAATTGCCTTTATCAAAGACTACATTGATGTTGTTAATACTTGGATGAAACAATACGTGGATGTAAAGGCCGAAAAGGTGCTTTCAGCCATACCCTCACCAATACGTGTAGTAGCTTCATGGGGATATATCAAAGGAATATTAACCAGCGAAGAAGAGGAAAAAACTGACAGCATAGCAGATGGTCAATTTGATAGACCTAAACCTTACATCCTAAAAATGCGCGAGTTTGGATTGTACTGGTTTATATTAAGTGGATCTAGAGGCATATGGGGTATACTGGTAATATTGATAAATAATCACCAGCGTGATAATAAAGCTTTGACACGTACCGGCTGAACAAGAAAGTTACATATATATTGTATCATTATCATTAGTAGCCGGAGATCAAATTCAGTTTTAAGGATTCAACATATATCCAAACGGGTACTTAACCGTCTTTGGCGTATGTGTTTAAGATTTGTCATTACATATACGTGATGGATTCTGAAAAGCCACGTGATGATTATGAAGAATTTAATGGTGACGAGGTGCTAGATCAGATGGGAGGGCGTGTCAACATTGATGGTAATTTTGTACCGCTTGTTGATGAATATCTGCGTGACAACGTCGTTAACAGACCTTCATATACGCTCAAATATAATCTAAGCGAGGGACAGATAGAAATCGACCGTAGGGACCACCCTGATATACCAACACCAACTCGAGGTCAGCTTGGAATCATCGCATTAGCACGAGAAAACGCCCGGTCGCCATCGGGCGTGAAACCACCCAGGGATTGTTTCGACAACGATGAACTGCAATTCAACAACAAAATCCACCGAGATAACACTCTCCATCAATTATATGGGACCAACATTGACTCGGCCAGGAAAATATTTTCTGTAATTGCATGGCAGTTTTACCAGTAAAGAAAAATACTTGGTTGGAAGTGCGTGTGCGTGTTGCAACCGGCCGCGATGTGTCTGGGCAAGGTCTGCATGTCGAGCAATTATACTTCGAGTTCACATTATTAATAAAAGAACTGTGATGGACCCTCAAAGCTACCGATGCAAGAACATAATTGAAGCGGAAAAACAGCTGCGAGATCAAATCGCCAAAAGGACCCTTGCACTCGCGAAATACAAACGCGTGTGCAACGTTGTAGATGCAATTTGTGGACTCGCCAAAACAACAACCTTTGGCCTAGATGTTGCTGCAATTGCGCCTACGGCAACTATCATAGGCTCACCAGTTGGAATTGCTGTAGGGACAATATCAATAGTAACCTGTGTGGCGGGCGGTGGATGAACAATAATTTCGTTACGGCTGCATAAACGAATACGCTTCTATTCGGAAATTCTCGCGGACGCCCAAAGCAGTCTTAGTAGCTATCGAAGATAAAACGATTACCAAAACCTAGGTTAAGACGGTGCTACCCGAAATTAAAAAAACTTCCGACGACTCCGTGCGCAGATACGAACAGCTATCAGCGGAGCAGAATCAAAACAGGCAATTAATTTGCAAGCATGAAATGAGTAAACCTGTCGCGGATGCCACGCGGGCAATCACATTTGCCCCCGACGACCTTTAGTTGGGGAAGTCGAGGCGCCCATGGGAGTTTTCGCGCAAGTCTCACCGCGGGAGCGCAGACCCGTACGGCCGCTTACGGTCACCTACGAAATACACTCGCGAGTGAATAAAGGGGAAATTCATGGGGGATAGAAGGCGTTACCCAGATCGGTAACAGAAATCTAAAACTCTTACTTTCACAATGCTACATGTAAATTAAACCTTTCAAACATTCATCATGTTTGTTAAGCATTCTCCAGCTGCTAATGAAGTGGTGTAAGTGTATTTATATTTTTTGTTTAAATGTGTATATTCTTATTTCTACGCGTGCTTTTTCTATATTTTGAATAAAGGTTTGCTTTGATGATTTAATTTCCTTCACTGACTCAGACAGTGATATGGAATGTGTGTAACTTTCCATCTGATAGAGGTGCCAAAACTACTTCTATAAAATATAACTTCCTTACAGGTTGATTTTGCTTATTTTTTTAATGTTATGTCGAACATCGTACATAGTGCACTGACGACAGAAAGTTTGTTCACCCTTCACTATGTATAATACTCAGCTTAATCTATAGTGACAATTAGTTTGTCGCCAAATTAAAGAGTTGCCATTCTTTAGAAACAGGCAGATTAAAGCAGCAACCAATCCACCAGTTAAATCCAATATGGAAACAACTGACATCTTTGCATATAAACGTTGTAACGGTAGCATGGAGCAGGATCACCTTGGAACTCGACTGTAGGTCTCACACTCCTATCGGGCTGTGCTTTCTGGGTTGAACACAAAGCTGGGATGCCAAGAAGTAGTACCCATTTACTATGAAATGCTTCCTAATTTATATGTAAACGTCAGATGCAATCTAGTTACGTATTTTCATTGATCCATAAATAGTATTTAAAAGATAAGTATGCTTTAACTGATGGCAAGGTTCCCTGGTGTATGAAAGCATGTCAAGTCGGGTTCTTTTTCGGCTCTTCAGGAGCCAGGCGAGCCTGATGCTTTCATCGTCGGTCATTTAAAAATTATGTATCTGTCTTATCTTTGTGTTAACATCTATGTTTGCTTTATTCTTTGCCTTCAGTGTCTCATATTATTTTGAATAGATGCTTATTTTCTGAAAAGAATTAAAACGTAGATAATGACACACACAGATATATATATATATATATATATATATATATATATATATATATATATATATATATATATATATATATAGACACACACATATATATACGAGGCATGTAGAATTAACCAATAGTCGTGAGAATTACTCAGCAAACTTTAATGACCTTGGTTATACACGGACATTTTTGCCGATTCCTCACAACAGAAGAATGCAAAATGTCCCCCAGGTATGATAGACTAAGGTCACATACCATATAATCGCAAGGTATCAAAAGACGTGGTGATAAATCTTTATGTATGATGTTGGTAAACGACTGAAAGTATAACAAAACACAAAAGTGTCTAGAGATCGTGCAGAAGTTGTGATATCCAAAATATGTGGAGGAAAAGTAATTCATAAAGACAGAATGCACGATTCATTTAATTATAGGTCATACGGATTTACAGAAGCTTATAATGTACATGCGGTTTTGTGGAGAAAAAAGCCCCACAAAAAACCTTGAACTGAAACTTCTTTCTTGACACAAAATTATTCGAGTTAACGTCAAAACATTGGAAACAGTGGTATCATGGGTTCTAAGTATGTATTATTAACATTATAGTTCCTCTGGACAATAAAATATCAAATCAGTATAATAAGAAATTAGTCCATGGTGTTTTCATCTCATCTTGGATTGAAGAGCACATGAATGCTAAACTAAGATTATCTTATAGAAAGAAACAAGAAACAAATGATAGCACAACAGGATTTATCACACCGTAGAAAGCATTTTGCTTCATGGAATAAAGACGAAGTTGTAAAAGAAATGTCTAAATTCGTGGTTAGTTGATTATCGTTTTATAACAGTATTCTGTTAATTACATGAGGCATAAACCATTCTTTCCGAAAGGGAACGATATAATTTCTTTTTTCTTTTTTGTGAAATATTTAGTTCCATCAAATGCTAATAGTTTTGATTTCATCTGCATGAATTTTGAGGACTTTTATTCTTATTTCTCTCTCTCACTCTCTATTGCAGACATAAAATTTGAGCAGAATAGTTCCACGCATTTAACCCAGCTTAGTATCAGATTGATCAATTTGCATTGGTTGGTGGACACCATGGATATACAGTCTGCAGCTTTCTGTATTAAAAAGCGATTCTTAGCTTTAAATGACATCCTGGTAAATGCCGAAAAAGATTGTGTCGCAGTTTTGGGTTGTCGATTGAAGCTAGTGATACTGTATCAGATCTGCCTTCCTGATGCTATGGTAAAGGCACTTGCAGCTAACAACATGTGTAAGAATTCTCATGGAGACCGTATAAATATAAACTCAAATAAAAGAAATGTGATATTAAAGCAAAATGACGGCTTGATCTATCTAGGTGATCCATACCTCTGTCATACATCAGAAAATTATTTAAAATCCAAACCTAGCGGTAGTCTCAACCGTGTCATTTGCTTACATTATGATGTTGCCACGAACAGATTTACCGAAGTCCTACGAACTGGTGATAATGCAGAGGGAAACACTAACATCACTAATTCAAGAAATAAGACAGAACTTGCCGGGATAGAGACACAAAAGCGGTCGCTCACCTCGACAAGGAAGAACTGCAAATTAAGCAGCCCAAACGTATATTCTGTGATTGATATCAGATATAATAGTCCTCTCATTAGCAGTCGTTCAGGGGACAACCAAAATGTTGCTGACTGCAGTGGGTTCAACTTGAGAAATCAAAGGCTCCCGTACACAACGAGACATCCACACTTCTGCAGGTATCTAACACGGCATGCAACGTTTAGCAGTTGGCGACGTCATCTCGATCCAAGATGTCTTGCGGAGAACGGATTCTTTTATCAAGGTAATAATTATATGGATTGCTACAAAGCAAACTAAATCAGTCTCCAGACCACTACTCTAATATTCTTTATATACCTGTGACATTAAGTCAATCAGTTTGCTTCGTCAGAGAACTGTTATATCAAAATCACTTGATTTATGATTATATTTAACATTCGTTCAACTAGACTAAGTGAGTCTGAATGTAGTTTAAATATGAAAATTTAAGATATAATTATCAAAATGAATGTATCAAATAATCTATCCCTATTAAATATCGGTAAAATCGTAACGCTAACATATTGTCTTTGCATTGCTTGGAACAAACACTTAAACTGATAAAATGTTTAAAAAAAGACAACATAAAACTAAAATGATAAATTTACCCTGGTTACAGGAATAGGAGACACGATAATCTGTTACTCGTGTGGAGTTGCCTTGATGCACTGGAACCCAGACGATGACGTTCTTTTAGAACACCTTCGGTACTCTCCGAATTGTAAACACCTAGAGGATCAGTTAGGTCGTACAACGATTGTTGAATATTTGGTATGTCAGTCCCAAAGATATAGATACGGCATTTTTGTCCTATATAATCAAATATGCTACACATGTAGTGAAACAAGTTCATATATTAAACACCATGGTTATTTGTTGTATAGCTTGCTAGTCTTATGTTTGTTTTGGATATGAAAGAACCACGAATATTTTGCTCCGTGATTTAGCTAAATCCTTTCGTTAGGGTTTTTAGCCTTAAATGAATACGACTACGAAGTTTCCTGTTGAGGATTATACTATTATTTATGAATGGGAAAATTTAAATGAACCGCTTAATTTATGTATCGCATGAGTCTGTCTCTATCTCCGTAACATTAGTTTCCTATTTAATGTAGATTCAGCTCTTCCATTGTTACCAGCTATATAAGTTACTGAACTAAACAGTGTAATTTCAACAAAATAATGACGAAAATTTTGTGTTTGTTTTATAACACCCTCCCCCCGAAAAACCCATAAAAACTAATTTATATTGATACATAAAGTCTGTGTAAATGGCGACACAATCTGTAACAAATATTTGCAAGCCTATTGAACAACGAAGAAAAGATGATAGTCCCGGCATTGAAAAATGGTACTCTTTTCTATCATTCTTGCATTTTATATTGTTTTCCAATTCAATCATTTAACCATTTATACCTCAGGGCCAGACCAATCATTGTGTGGATAAAGGAGTCTTCGATGTGGGTAAGGAACCTCATACTCTACTGGCTTTGCAAATCATAACGCATTTTGTTACAATTACCACCCCCACCCCCCACCCCCGGCAAAGATCCCACCTTAAACAGAGACTCACGGGTTGTAACCCAAAATGCGCTACGTATATGCGTCTTTCTGGCAGCAAATGCTACGTTTGGTCAAATATATTTGAAAATATTAGTGTAGTTGAAATTTATTAATTTGTTTGACTTTGCCCTCCTCCTCCCGTAAACCATGAGGAGGGCGTGAAAAAAATACTCCTGTTGCACATGCTTACTATATGGACAAGACGACGACTAAGTTTCGTGAATTTCAACCTGGAGTTTTTACAGTAGATGTGGCAAGGAACTGGAGGAGGTATGACAATATTCCCAAATTTAAAGCATGGCGATAGTAAAAACGAACACAATGTAAGCCGATGTTACTTTGCATCTTAAAGAGCCGAGTGGTTAGCGTGCTATACTCGCGATCAGAAGAGTGCGGGTTCGAATTCTTCCCAGACCAGTTCGGGTCGGCCGCTGTAATGAGTCTCTTAACAAAGCAGTTCACTCTAATTTTCTTGGCACGATATAACCTTATATGTGTTGATGCGCCATTAAAAGCCAACCATCCAAACCAAACACAAGCTTGTCATTTTACCATCTTGCCGTGCTTGTTCGCATAAACTTCTTTACATGATAATTGCTTCATAAAAATTTATTTAGTAAACAGTATGGCAGGGTGCCAAAAATAATTTTACGTTTTACCTGAACCGTTTGTTATTGTTCAGTTGCTGTGTATTTGAGGTCCTTTACTTATCCAGTTTTGTTTCACAGATAAACATATAACGAAAACTTCACCATCATCAGCAGACTTGTATCCAGAAAATTCCCGACTTCCAAGAAGTCCAGAGTACCAGTCTATGAGTGCCAGAGTCTCCACATTTGCCAGATTCCCAAACCACAAAGGCATAAATATCTGTGATCTAGCCGGTGCAGGATTCTACTATACAGGTTGTTTTTTATATTCCTTACTTTTTCATATCGTCTGAAATAGAAAATATAAATAAATAATTAAAAAAACTTTTAAAAAAATAAATAGGGGCGAGCTCTGATTATTGTCAAGCGTAAACTTATTGAAATTGCATGATGTCGTTGAGTTGTGTAGAGCTGCAGCCCGTTCGGATTCAGTGCACTTTTTATTGTGTTACTTTAAATATGTACTGCTATGTTGGATAAATTTCGAACCTACATTACAAAAAGGGAATTTGTGTTAGTAAACTTAGTCTTCTTGGTCTTGCTTGTCTTGAGTCTTCTGAAATTTGCATTATTTGCCTTAGCTCTTCTCTGCAGTGAATCGTTCAAATTCGGGAATGGAAGACTGGGAATGAAGTTGGTTCGGCTGGTCCATTATGGAAATACTACTCATTACCGTAAGATACATCGGCGCTTGATATATTTTGTACATCTGTAATATTAAATGTTACAAATTATTTCCTTTTCCCAATATCTATGTCCATTATTTTTATGATTTTCTTTGAGAACGTGTATATGTGCATCTAGGAGAAAGCTACAAAGGAAACAAGTCCGTTGCTTTTGTCATTAAGATATCTAGAAAGACAACGGCCAAGCGGTCTGGAGGACAGCTTCCATTCTTCAGTGGTTCTAAAAATAGAAACAAATCCCATATTGCATCTTATGATATAGAGGTATAACTGCAGGGCATCATAATCTATGCAGTGCGAATTAAATTAAAACACCATGTTTAATTATATATTTATCTTACCCGCGAAAAATAACGCGTAGATTCAGATATAACAGTTATTGACGTTTGTAATCCATCATCAGCGAGAATTTCAAATTTATTGTTTAAACATTTTATTGCCAAGAAGATCACAAGTATGTATACAGGGCAAAATGATTGGAACAAGTTTTTCAATTTGCTAGCTCCTCTCCATTATAAACATAAATAAATAATTAACGAGCATGCAGGCAAGTGATCTGGAAAAAGTCAAGACAGGTGACGTACATATATATATATATATATATATATATATATATATATATATATATATATATATATATATATATATATATATATAACGAAATGAGAGGGATGAAGGAAGGATCAGAGGGGAGGGACAGTGTTTGGTGTGGTCCAGTACGTAAAATGTTCACTGTAGTCAGAGTAGAACAAATATTCATCATATGTTTGTGAATCTTTTGTGTTAATAATAGATTTCTGCATTTTCTTTTGTAGTAAACGTTTTTATCTCCTGTGTAAAGTTCGTTGCAAATAAAAGTATTAGAATAAATATTAATAATCAATATGAATATTCATTAATGATAATCTGTGATAAAGCTAATTTCTTAGGTTATTAAACAGTCAGCATTCAAAAGCAAAGTGATGGTAGTTTTCTATTGGAAATCCACAAAACAGAAAGGATTAGCGATGAGATTACATCTAAATAAATCATAATTCAGCGAACTGCATTTGTGTCTTAACCGGTTTAATAGCACAGAAACTTGCCTATTACCAAATGCGAAATAACTTGGAGCAGACATTTGGTGCTCTGGTAATTTCGTTTTTGAAGGTTAGCATAGATGAACAATTTCTTTTGGATGGTGGCAGATCGTTCCATGAGTCGATAATGGTTGGAATAAACGTTTGTTTAACAATGAGGTTCTACATTGATATTGAACGAATTTCGATGGATATTTCTTTCGCATTAAAACTACTTTACCTATATACATCGACCAACACAACTTGGCCTTTGGCTTAAAGATCTAAGGTCAGGGCGAAGCTATATAATTATATTGCAGTTTTAGTTCCTAATTTTTTATTTCGTGGGTTGGCGTGAATGATGTTACTGAAATTAGATGACAAAAATACTGGCCACTAGTTCATAATGTACTGCAACCTAGCGCACTGCATCCATCAAATATACTGTCTCAAAAACTCAGGTGTGGATGATCTTGTCCGTTGCTATTGTTGTGACCTTGGCGTGAAACAATGGGAATATGGAGATGATCCTTACTGGGAGCATGCTAGACTTTTAGCAGAGTGCGTCCATCTGAGGAGAGTGAAAGGTAAAGAGTTCGTCGCGCATGTGCAGGGAACAGAAAAGCAGAAATTGCACGTAAGTAGAAATTGCGGGTAAATTTTGATAAATATATTAAGCTTCTTTGTAAGACCGCTCTTGGCAAAAGCAATATAAATTGTGGCTATTACAAGAATAATTGCAAAACATAATTTGTACCTATGGTTCATTTTTAATAGAATACACGATAGGATGCAAAGGCGGAACATGGATTTGCCTGATCGTCTGTCCATGCATATGACCGAACCTAGCTTGTGACCAGCACGATTTCCTACAGTCTGCCTACGAACCAATGACATAGTTCTCACTAGTTTATCTCTTTCATCTTGCACATTCTGATCACTGGCTTATGGTTTGCATAATTACCACTGGATACAATCGCAAAAGTTGTGCCACTTTTTCCCAACCATTCTCCACGTGAGCAAATTTTTATGTAAGTATGGTCATACGTACAATACATTTACGTTGAAATGACTGCTTGAGAATCAATACATCTTGTTCGGGATTTAAGTGTCCTAATTTCGTGGATTTAAAAAAATCCGCAAAATGAATAACAAAACGAAAACTATTGTTACTATTATGAGACACGCGATCAAGTTTCATACACAACATTTCGTACCCATTAAAGTAGCTTAAGATGGAAATAACAACAAATTTTTACCCCCATGAAAGTTTGTGATTCTGCAGCAGATCAATGAAATTAATTTAAACCGAAATGTTGTATAGCGCACATGCTGCACCCATCTGAGTAAAATATGGATACATCATTTCTTTTTCACAAAAGTCTTTGAAATCAGTACTAGTTTCCCATGATCAGTGAATATGCTTGTATCTTTCACTTTTACCAATCTCGGTAAGTCCGCCGACAGGAATGAAATATTATAATTTGATATAATGACACTTTTAAGAATGACACTATAATCAAGTAATAGCTAACATTGGTCTACAATTTTTTACAAGTCGTCTGCTTCAGAGATAAAATGTGCTATTTATTAGGGATTTTGATGTGCTGAATTCAAATATGACAATTAAAACAACTGATTGGATACTGTTTCCAAGATATTTAAGTTTTTACATTTTACGTCTATGTATAGTGTACATCGTAGACTTTTAATCACAAATTGTAAACCTAGGTCTTTTCATGTGTTTATGGTTGCTTTACATGATAATATTTCACCGGTCCTGTTTATGTAACACTTTAAAAAAACAGCAAAAGGGTTATATAAATAACAAATATATTGAAACAAAAGTCAAAAAACTATTATGTATATATAAGTACATAGTTTAGTCCTTATTCAGTGTCTCCTCGGCGCTTCTTGACTTGTCTCTTGTATTCATTAAATGGAGCATCTCTTATCACTGTTTATTTGCCCTCATAGCGTTTCTCCATTGTTGCAATGTCCTGGTGAAATCGCTCGCCGTGCTCGTCGCTCACTGCTCCCCAGTTCGGTGGAAAAAAATCTAGATGAGAGTGCAAAAATGTATCTTTAGTGACATGTTGCAACCAAGACTTTTGTATGCCTTGAGGAGGTTTTCCACCAACTCTCTGTAGTTGTCTACCTTTTTGTTTCCGAGAAAATTTGTTGCCACTAACTGGAAGGCTTTCCATGCAGCCTTCTACTTGCCACGCAGTGCACGGTGAAATGCATCATCTCGAAGAAGTTCACGAATCTGAGGACCAACAAAGACACCTTCCTTTATCTTAGCTTCACTTAATCTTGGAAATTTTCCATGGAGGTACTTGAAAGCTGCTTGTGTTTTGTCCATGGCCTTGACAAAGTTCTTCATCAGACCCAGCTTGATGTGCAAGGGTGGTGACAAAATCTTCCTTCATTCAACAAGTGGTGGATGCTGAACACTTTTCATCCCAGGCTCCAATGACTGTCGGAGTGGCCAATCTCTCTTGATGTAGTGCGAATCTCTCGCACGACTATCCGATTCACAGCAGTACTTTGTGTATCCAGTCTGCAGACCAAGCAAGAGAGCAATAACCTTGAAATCGCCACAAAGCTGCCACTGATGTTGGTCATAGTTTATGCACCTCAAAAGTTGTTTCATGTTTTCATAGGTTTCCTTCATATGGACTGCATGACCAACTGGAATTAATGGCAAAACACTGCCATTATGCAGCAAAACAGCTTTAAGACTCGTCTTCGATGAATCAATGAACAGTCTCTACTCATCTGGATCACGAACGATGTTGAGGGCTGCCATCACACCATCGATGTTGTTGCAGGCTACAAGATCACCTTCCATGAAGAAGAATGGGACAAGATCCTTTTGACGGTCACGGAATATGGAAACCCTAACATCACCTGCCAGGAGATTACATTGCTGTTGTCTGGAACCCAACAGCTCTGCCTTACTCTTGGGTAGCTCCAAATCCCTAACAAGGTATTTCAGTTCACCTTGTGTTATGAGGTGTGGTTCAGAGGAGGAGGATGGGAGAAAATATGGGTCATGTGACATTGATGGTTCAGGAGTAGAAGTTTCATCCTCTTCTTCTTCCTCGTCTGACTCAAGTGAGAATGATTCTGGTGCATCAGGAACCGGCAGTCCTTCTCCGTGGGGTACTGGGCGTAGAGCTGATGGAATGTTTGGATAATGCACCGTCCACCTTTTCTTCTTTGACACACCTTTCCCAATTGGAGGAACCATGCAGAAGTAACAATTGCTGATATGATCTGTTGGCTCTCTGCAAATCATTGGCACTGCAAAAGGCATAGATTTCCTTTTCCTGTTCAACCATTGGCGAAGATTTGTTGCACAAGTGTTGCGGCATATGTGTGGGGCCCACCTCTTGTCCTGATCTCCAATTTTGCATCCAAAATAAAGGTGATAGGCTTTCTTAACCATAGTGGTAAAACTGCGCTTTTGTGATGCAAAAGTCACTTCACCACAAACATAGCAGAAATTATCTGTATTGTTCACACAAGTACGAGGCATCTCTGCTCACTTTGGCTAAACAGAAATGTGTCCCTTTGCTAAATCAAACACTGACAAATAAGAGAGCACGACACTGTATGATTTGTAGATCTGATAGCAGAGTGATGTAAGCTTAGTAATGATTGCATCATCTATGACTTATAGGAATAACATGATGCCATTCATATCATGTATGACGCAATACCAGCTTCAGATTGCATCATTCATTGTTTTGCCTAAAAAGCAAGTACTGTCCAAACCCAGTCATAGATTTATTCATAGATGTATTTTAGTCATTTCTGGTTTAAATTGAGATCCCTTCCCTTTATAACTCACTTATCGTCCGCCATTCCCAAGTCAAGGGTCGTATATACTGACCCAGTATAATATCTTTAAAACTAGAGCCAATCAACAATTTTAAGCATCATTTTCGTTCTCAGTGACCCAGAATTAGTAACGTTTGACAACATTTATTGCGGAAGCATTTTGGCTGTAGACCAGTGTAACATGTTTGTGTCACTTTTATGAAAATATTCTTCACCATAAAATAAGGTTAATACATAGCTATGACCGTCAATATTACAGCAACGTGCAGCAACACTATCTGTGAATACATAGGCATTACATGGTTGAGTTATGATCTTACAACGTGGTTTTTGTCTCCCAGAGGACTCACACAAATCAACTGTTCCAGACCTTACTCTGGGATGAGTGGGGTAGTGCAAACAGATGGTAATTAAAGCTACAACCTAAGTTACTGGCTTTTCCTACTGTCTTCTCTTTGATTGCAAACCATGAAAGGGTCATCACCTGTCAGATGTTTCTACGATTGTCCTATCGACAACTCCGCCCACAAAATTAAGTTGACCCATGAAATCAATCCTTAGCTAGCGCTTGTCCCTAACAATCTGCTGACTCTGAAAAGCTAGTTTTGGCTGCGCATCGTCTTGCTATTATTGTTAATAATTTCACGTTTACACCTCATTGATACAAACTGTTGATTTGATTTTTGTTTGTTTAGCGCATAAAATTAATCGTTATCATAGCCATACCCTATTAGGTGTTTGAAATTCGGACTCTTTTGCCGAAAACGAGCTTTTTATGGTTTGTGTAATGCCTATAGTTGGTATGAATTACAAGAGAGTATGAAGCGGAGTTTTCTCCTTTCATTTTCCAAATAAACATTATCTGAAAAAAGCGTCTAAAGTGGATACAAATATGTGTCAGCTACATGCAAAATCAAAACCGTTACAGAAATAATTCAGACATAAGCCATAATTTAACGATTGAGATACGTTTAACTTTTCAAAGACTATATGTTCTGACACCAGAAAAAAGAAAAATTGCAACATTGCGTTTTTATTTACACTGTCGTTTTTCGGAATTATTTTAAGAGATCAAATTAACATACTTTAAAGTTGCCCAATGTTGACTATTTTTTTCTAAATCTCATGTTCTAAATTTTGATTTCCGTATTCGACTACATCAGGTCTGGTAACATTTTATCATACACATCTCCAAAAAAGCTTACGAGTCCATAACAGTTTGTAAGTATAAAAGTCACTATTTAATGTCCAAGTAAGTCCCATTTCAATGCATGTCTGGTTATAGAAACTACTACACAAGCATTGTTGCACCTTGAACGTGGGATCGTGGGTTTCCTGCATTAATTTAGTCCTAGATCCCCCAAATCTGGAGTCCTGTGCATCTCCTAGGTGCGCGCTATTTTGTCATCATGCGTGCTAATACACTAAAGAGAAAAGTCGCAAAACCCACTTTGAAGTTTTCTTTTGTGCACGTCCGTTACGCGAATAAATGTAATTAAGAACTAGCTTGAATACATCCACCTCTATATTGGCGCTTGCGATGGTTAGAGTCGCCAAAGGAGATCAAACTTTTCAGATCTCGATTCATTTAAATTAAAGCAGTAAATTTGGTCATTGCAATATTCAGGGTTTGTTCAGTTATCTGCCATGTTTCAGCGCAAAAGTCTCTGAGGTCTGGTAGTGTAACGCATTTTTAGGGTATTGTGAAGGGGAATATTTTCTGAAATAATGGCAAAACCTCCAATATTATAGCGCCTGTAGTATTTTCTAGTGTTTTTATTTGTCCCTTTGCAATTTTGTGTGTTTCCCATATCTGGAGGATATGGGAACACGGTGTCCCCTGCCCTTGGGATCATAAGTGCAAGACAGCTTGAGATGTGTGAGAAGATTAATCGTGGTTATACTTAGTAAAATTATCATATCGCAGTCTGATAATGAATTTTGTTACGAATGTACACCCTGCACTTTCTTTTTATCCTTCTATTCGTGGATGGATGGATGGATACATAGCTATAAAGGCAGATGTCTTAAGAGTAGAATGGACATAAATGAAATTTATACAGCCTTACACCTGTTAGTTCACATGACAGGTGGCAGTTCGGTAAGGCGACATGCAGATAATATTGTGTACAGCTTGTGGGTTCAGGAAAGAAAGTCACGGAGAGAAAACCAGAGGAAAAAAAGTCAAAAGAAAAAAGCACCGGAAGAAAAGTCACAATTATTAAGCATACATATATATTAATTTTTATTTAATCTAAGTTAAAATGAATTTTTTGTATCTATATAATTTAGTAGCGTTATTATGAAAGTTATAATGCTCAAATTTATATGATAAATTAAAATAAAAACAAATTAAACAAAATATGTTCAGGACTGGACAAATCCACAAGGCTATATTTTCTGTAAGTTTTATACCCTGCGATCTCGCCACAGTATATATATATATATATATATATATATATATATATATATATATATATATATATATATATATATATCAGCACTTTTTTTATAGCTTTTATATGTACCGCATGCTTTTATTACATAAATACCTGCAGTTTTATTCATTTATCAATCCTTTATTATTAAGTCCTGTACGATATTATTTTATAAAATCCAAACTTGATTGCAACTTTTGTTTCGTGTACTTTGTTTCTTGTGACTTTCTTCTGGTGAATTTTATCCGTGACTTTTTTTCTGTGATTTTCTCTGCTTCGTACCCTACTGTCAAGTGTCAGCCTATTACCGGGTTATTCCTGTACCTGGTATATTTACCTTTGTCACTACAAGTATGAACACATCAATATTACTGCTTAAATTATTTGTTGGATTTTTTTCTTTTAAGTGCAAGTAAATGTCTGTGGATATATGATAAGATTGCTCGTTCATACGGTGACTTGGTGACACATGGCTACCATCTTTATTACCTTTACCGTATCTCTATAGGCGAACGTCTATCCAGTCTGTTTGCATATCAAAGAAATAAACGGAAAACCAAATCGTTCAGAATTTATGAGATATGGTAATCGAGATTGAGCAGCAGTAATAGAGAGCTAGTGGGAGGAGGCGAGTTTGGGGAGATCGTAGGGCGAACTGGCGAGATCACAGGGCGAGTTGGAGAGATCGTAGGGCGAACTCGGGAGATTATAGGGTGAGCTTGAGAGATCATATGGCGAGCCGGAGAGATCGTAAGGCGAGCTGTAGAGATCATTGGGTGAGCCGAAGAGAGCGAGCTGTATAGATTATAGGACGAACTCCATCGTATGGGGCGGGCGATATGGGCGACCGCTCGGGGCGCCAAACCCGGGGGTGAGTGGGTTGCTATTTCGTGGATAATGTTCTTTTATTCTGCATTTTACTTAAATAACGGTACAGCTTTTTCATTAAAATACCTACGTTTAGTTATTATTCTCATGACTATTAATACATTTAAAAACTAAACAGTTTGCGGTGTTTTTTCGGGGGAGGGGGAGACGTCAAAGACAACGCTCGCCCGGACTGCAACGGCCCTGACTGCATAGAACATGGGGAAAGCTAGAGAGATCGTTGGGTGAGTTGGAGAGGACGAGCTGGAGTAATCGATAGCGAGTGAAAGAGGACGAACAGGAGTAATAGAAAAGGAGTTGGATGAGGGGAATGCAATGGGAAATAATTCTATCTGGAAACTGTAAATTAGAGTATTAAACAAACAAACAAACAAACAAAAAAAAAACAACAAAAAAACTATATTGAATAAAGGCCGTTTTCTGCCCCGTCTCCAATTTTCTTCGTAAGATGTATATTACAAATATGAGGTGGTTTGATTTAGTTTCTGACAGATATTTTGTGTTCACGTGATGGTTGCCATGGAAACCGTGTGTTAAGAAAATATCAAACAAATATATGCAAATTTGTCATCATCTTTTCCATGTATTTCTCATTGATACTTTCTATCCATAAACTATTCACTAAACTTAAAATGACATTATGCATTTTTGTTATTTTGCTGGTATAAAGTTATATAAAATAGGGTTTTAATTTTTTGAAAAATGATCCGAAATAAACCTTTGTAATCCTTTGTAATCCATGATAAAGAAATCTAATTTACAAGTCAACATGAAACTGTTTTCAGTTCTGTTGCAAAAATAAGACAGTCACTGATAAAATCAACAACTGTGTGCGTTTCAAACATTGTTTAATATTGTTGGCTGATATGATTTATGAGGCCACTCTAGAGACTTATGAGTTCTCTTATTCACCGAAACTATTGGTGTTGGTCCCCTTGTTTCTGGAAATTAAATATGTTCTTTTTACAATATTTTCCCCTACTTTCGTGGTAACACACACACACACACACACACACATCGTGAGGATACGTATTATTGATTTCATAAGTCGCGTTTCGTTCCCGTAACAATGTTATCTCGTACTGGAGATCCACGTGTACCACAAGTCGTTTCTGCCCCTATAAAGATGCTCGCACAAGAAGATAGGGAAAGAAAGAAACACTAGCTTTCCTTTAATATTCGTTGTGTATCAAGGTCATTATAATTGATAACACTATGAATTGTATCTAAAAAAAAACTTCATTTTGCGGAATAGTCGAGCACGTTTCACATATTAATCTATAGAACAAGGAGAGGAAATAGCACACGTTATATGGCTTAATCTGATTTATATAATAGTTTCAGATAAGTGTTGTACTTTTACTCAGATTTGGTGGGAATGGAGAAACGTATCAAACGTAGTTAAAGGATTTGTATCAGAATAATATGATAACACTGAACAATAAAATGTAATTCAATTTTGTAGCCCTTTAAACTGGAAAGATTAGAGATTCCTCTTGGATACTACCTTGCTAAAAGATAACTGTAAGGACTGCATACTTAAATTCCTGGCCCCGTATTCTTGAAACGTTTTAAGCAAAACTCAAGCTCAAGCTCAAAATCAGAAAACTTGGATGTATTAAAACTTTGATTAAAATGAAGTTAGATTAGAAGAACTTTCAGGATCTTCTAAACTTCGATTCCTCTATTTGCTTGCTAAATTTATATTACGTTGATTTCCTCCACGTATAATATCTGAGTTTGGTGTCTTTAGCTTATTCTTGAGTTTCTTGCTTAACAAGTTTAGAAAAAACGGGGACTGCTTTGTAGTCTATATTTTATCAGAAAAACAAGCCATTCTCATTTAGGTTTAATGTGGAACAGTACAAGGACTCTAAGTTGGATCAATAAAATAAAATGAAACAAGTACTAGTATCGCAAATCATGTAGTTTTATCAACCCCAGGTTGACTTACTTGCCATGCGACAAAGTAATGCGACAGTCCAAAAATCTATAAATATTTGACCTGAGAACCTAAATAGTAATCTATGTCACTTGAAAGATAAATACCGTACATTAAGGATAAAATTGTAATCTTTCCCGTGCAAATAGTGTTGGTTTCCAGGAAGAAGGTGCGCTTGAGGTCTGATCATAACTAAACAGGTCCAATGTGCAGAGTGCAAAACATTACCGATATCCATCTCCTCGCCCATTTCACGGTGTCGACTCTACTAAAAAATTCTTAATTGAGTGGACGAAGATTTAGAACTTGTCCAGTAAAAAATCTTAGTCTTCATTTTCGACAGCATGATTACACCTTCAAATTTAAAACCCTTGCAAAATGAGGTGTTAAATAGCACATATCACCTTTATTTTATTTCTGAGAGAGAGAGAGAGAGAGAGAGAGAGAGAGAGAGAGAGAGAGAGAGAGAGAGAGAGAGAGAGAGAGAGAGAGAGAGAGAGAGAGAATTGAGCTTCTCTTGTTAGAGGTGAATGAAATAATTCACTTATGATTACGTACTGTTACAAACATGGTAGCTATTTTAAGGACAAGTGGAAAGCTGAAATAGCGATATTTATTAAGCATGTATATTTTATCCAAACAGAGGTACATGGATTTTATTCATGCACCTACACTTAAATATTATGGCAGATACTGCGGGTTCAATTTAGCGTTTGTCGAAGATATATATGCGCTATTAGATACAGGGGCAACATGCCAGGTAAGGATAAGCGTTGTAATAAAGATGTTTTTTTAAGATTTTTGTTGCCGTGACTTTTAGCGGAACTTTTATGGCTATATCATGCCGAGGAAATGGGAGCTAAATGCATTTCTCAAGGACACACCGACACGGGCTGGGCTGGGCTGGGCTGGGCGGGTATCTCGGGTTCGACATAGCCAATAATGTGCTAAATGTGCCTATAAAATAAAAAAATAAAAAATCTTTAGTACTATTATCTAGCATTTGTCGCATTCAAAAGGGTAGTATAACACACACACACACACACACACACACACACACACACACACACACACACACACACACACACACACACACACACACACACACACACAACCTGTCCGAAATTCGAACCTGGTTCTATCGTGTGGCTGCCGGACGCTTTACCAAAGTTTAGGTTCAACGGATATATTAGCTTACATTGTCTAGCTTGAAGATGATGTATACTTATGTTCAATAATCCTTTATCATTAACCGATCATTGTAATATTTTTTCCCTGAATTTGTGAGAAAAGAAATTCATAGTTTTGGAGAAAATGAAATACCTTATACTCATTTCCTATGCGGCAGACACGGTGTATATTTTATAGTACATTTAAAAACCATCATTTTCTTGTGCACTCCACCAAAGGACGGTACAGTACAAGCCCATTTTTATATATTTAGAAAAAAATAAAGTTTATACTGTTAAAAATGGAAGAAAGATCGACTCAATTAAATATTCTTAAATGTATTGTAATAAACTAGGGTATGTGCTATTTGTATCTACGTCTCCGTTTATAGCTTTGTTAGATTTTAGTGAATATTTGGCGCTTGTTGGGAAGACATTTCTCAAACCGAGTAATTAGCCAATTTGCAGGAGCAGACGTCATAATATACAGTATTCACGAGACTTTATGGTAACCTGAATTAGTTTCGTAAATTGGACCCACCCTAATTTATTAACATAGGGAATTCTCTGGATATTTTTACGTATACATGTTTAGTAATTTGAGCTAGGAATAATTCTTTGTATTAGGTGTTTGGGTCGTGTTTTGTGGCGCATGGCGTGAAGTATTAATCTTAGGCTTGGAAAGGCTTACTGATTATTCATACAAATATTAAACAAGAGAAAACACGCAAGTGTGAAATTAGAGTTTCGTGATGTGTGGTCATTAGGTGATTAGAAGAAAATTACCGTAGTACTTAAGAACCCTTCAGTTGACAACGACTGTTGTTTTGAGGTCTTTGGAAAAAGGGGAAACAAAGGGGAAACAATGGACCTCAAGCCAGACTTAGCAAGTGTTAGTTGATTTGCTCGGTAGTGAGACCCCTTGCGCGTAACAGTATTTTGGTTTTGACCTTACTCTATGGATAATAGCAAGCTGCATATTATGATGCGCGCGCGCGCGCGCGCGCGTGTGTGTGTGTGTGTGTGTGTGTGTGTGTGTGTGTGTGAAGAAATGCACCACAGTAGAGCCAACCGTATGTTATTTAATTTCCATACATTAAGGGTTGTCTCATGAAATAAATGAATATAAAACGTTAAATCCTTTTGTTATACTTCATTTGTAAGCAACAATAATCTAATTATGTTCCTATTAGCTATGATATCTATTATGTGATAAACTGGCAATGTTCAGACACATTAAACAATAAAATGCTACGTATTATAGACACTTTTTAGTTTCTGTTTAGTTTTTCTCCGAATCCTCTCTGGCGCCTCTCCAAACATTGAGCCAAGTGCACAAGGCAAGTTAAAATTTTCAAACGATATGTAAGACAGAAATTAATAAGAATGTTTACATTCTCTTTTTTATTGCTTCTTCTGAATATTTTGTGTACAATATTGGTAGAAACAGAATACAATGCGGTAGAAAATGTAGCTCTATTTATATAGGCGTAGTGAAGACTGAGGTACCAACAGTGCGAAAGCAACAAAATCCTAACGCCATGTAGACCAGAATTTTTAGTCTATATGTATGAGCGCAACTTTGCTCCACGATGATATTTTAAAGGCAAGCTTGCTCGCAAGAAATACACAGTTTGCTGATATTACTTTGTGGATCAAGACTAGACTGCGCTCGTATCTAATTTTGGATTGTGAATTTGCTAAATGTAGCATTTTGCCTGCAATTTCCAACACCAGACCATGTTCAAATGTCGTTTTTTATTTGTTATGAAATATCACTCTTTAAACATAATGAATGTAGAAGAGTTGCATTTGTATCTTAAATAATACAATTAGACAAAGATTCATGAAAGTTAACAATATTTACATTCTTCATAAAAACGGGGACAGAAAACAGTCTTAATTCAATATAGTCCTTTCAGAAAATTACTTTGCTGAACCCGATGAAAATCCACTGACTCAATTATTTCATATAAGTGCGTTCAGAAATCACACAGGGGTGACCAACACCAGTAACGAACAGCAAAATTAAAGTATATAATCCGAGGCAATCATATTTTTTTATATACGTTTCGTCTATACGTAATTTGTTGGTCTCTTTCATGTTTACTAGTCGAAATCAACACAAAATATCATGACAGTCAACCGATGCAAATAGGAGATGTAGATATTATATAACTAACCCAAGTCCCTAAGGTTACTACCATCAAAGGGAAGACAGACATGAGAAGACAGGCCAATTTAGAAACTTATTGATTTTCTAAGGGCTATAATATCGGAACAGAATGATCAACAAAGACAGATAACTACTACTATATATATATATATATATATATATATATATATATATATATATATATATATATATATATATATATATATATATATATATATAGCATATATAAAATTAACTTAGATTTTCTTTGTCTTGACAGTTATTTATCTGTATATTTTTTTCTCTTCAAAATATACAATAGCTGCTTTGATGGCTCGTTATCGAAAATGCCCTTGCTTTTCTTGTAATGCCCTTGGTTTTCCGCATTTTGTAAAATAAAAGGAAGGTATTAAATTGAGCCTAGTCGTTGTGCGTCATGCAGTTTTCCTAGACTCCGTGAGTAGTATGGGAGAGGGTTCAGTATGCACTGTGCAGTATGAAAGGTCACTTCATTGTGTATGTTCAATATGTCAGGCTGTTGTTCTGGGTGACTTTATCTTCATAGAGACTTCAGAAAGTCACATAATCGGATTCAACCTGGTAGATGGAAGTTTTGATTTTGTGGGGTCGATGTATCACGGGGACCTGAGTTTGGCCACTATAAGGACATTTGTTTTGTTTTTCCTGGAAAGCTGGTGTCAGCGGTCTATGGGGTTATCCAAATTTAACATTACATTTGGGTCACTATAGGCGGTCCATGGAAATTAATCATTACGTTTGGGTCACTTTCAACTCTAATGAGAATTTAACATTACCTTTGGGTCTCAAAAGACTCAAGTAGTATTGAGACGGAAGTTTATAGGCCACCCCTTGTAGCCTGATTAATTTATATTCAAAACTTTGGAAAATTTGGAACGGTTTCACTGCTACGTAAACGTCAATTATACTAGCACAATTCACACTACACTTTCACTATTGCACTTAGATGCAAAAAGAACAGCTATGGTATAATCTGTCTGGCATAAAATCTGAATGAAGTGGATAATCAATAGTTAGCCCAAGAAAAATCTACTTTTACAGTTAGCTTCATCAACTCTTCAAAAGTTTGCTTGTGAGGGTGGTCGAATCTTGAAATACAACAGTTTGTAAGTTGAAAATGAAGATACAAAAATAGACAAAAGTAACCTCCCTACGCTTTGTGATTAGACAAATATAAAAAAAAAAAATGCCGTACATAACCTGTTGTGAATATGATTAAAACTCTCTCAATCCCTTTAAATGATAACCGAATCAATTGTAACTCTTTAGTCCTTATTTCTGATTTCTCTCAAAAGGTAATATTTTTAGATACCAACTATTTACTTTTGCAGGAATGATCTGTTGTCCTGCACAGCTTGCCTTTTTTAATGTCTTTCATTAGTCGGTTCCCTTGCTTTTTCAAGTAGTTTACAAGTTTCTGCTGCTTTGTGAACAATGTTTGGATCATAAGACATAAGGTTATCCAATTATGTCTTGTTATTTCATAATTCGTCCTAGATTTTATCCATCTCATCGAATGACTTTTTCAACGGATCACCTAACATTTCACAAACCATATTTGTAAAAGAGGCTTGGTATGCCAATGTTAAGTATGCTTGTAACTTGGAACCGGGATTAGATGAAGTGCCATGACTCTATTCTTCCTTTTTCATTGAGTATATGCATCAAATTATTTATTTCTCTCATCAATTTTGAACGATCTGGCGTTCCATAGAAATGCATTTCTTTAAAAATAATAGTCAGATAAAATATAGAGACAAATGATTTAGAAACGCAACCCACTTTATGGATCTAGATAATAATTCGCTTGTCAGAGCGGGGTACGGTTGTTAGGTATCTATAAGAGTGGGCAGAGCGTGGTCTATGGCTCAACTTGGCCGTATCTTAGTCTCTAGAGTAAGAACTCAGTAACCTCAAGGGAACAACGGCGGCATATTTTGTTTTTGGTTGTTTTATTGTTTTTAGTTTTTCTTAAAGAGGTACATGCATGCTAATTTAGGTAAAAGTTACATCTGTGTAACTTAGCACTTGGGACTTCGGACATGATTAATTCACGAAAGAACAATATTATGCGATTAGTTACATAGTTTTAACCTCTACTTTTATCGCACATTGTATACACTGTGATTGTATTTGAAGTACATTCCTTATTTCCTAGAAAACGAATCCCATTGAGAGAAAAAATGTGTGTGCTTCCGGAGAAAAGTTAAAGTGTAGTGATGTGAAGCACGAGGATGCACAAGCAGCGACTGCAAATTCAGGTAATATTAGGGGCACAATTGTACTTAATTTTGTCAATGTCGAGAACGTAATCCATCTTAGAGAGCTAGCATTATATATAAGCTTTTATACTCTAACTGAATCAGACTTTACCTAATAGGATTCCGGTGCAGGAAAAATTCAGTTTAGGCTCTGCGCATCCAGCAGTGAAACGTACTTGATACACTTCCGTCTTATGCATTCGCCTCAGTTATGTGCTTGACCTTTAACAACTGAAATCTAACCTCGATTCAGGTCTAGGGAAACAAACTGAGTCACACAAATAAGGAAGTTTTATGCCTGCTCCCAGTATATCAGTATTTTTCTTCCTTATTGTTGTAAAACGTTGTATATCTTAACCAAAGCTTGATTTGTGGCTCTTTGATATTTTAAGGTAAACATTTGCTAATCAATAGGGCGAGTATTAAAGATTTATAGATATACACCATTTTTAAATCCATCTGGAGTGATATCAAAATGGGACAAAATATATTTTCTATCAGAGAACAAAATGAAAACAAAAATGCTGCAAAAAGCAAACAAAAAAGCCCCCCCGCCCAAAAAAAAAAAAAAAAATTGTTTTGGTCACGGTGTAGTAGTGAAACATTTGAGAGAGCTGTACCACATTGAAATTTAAAATATTACGTTCTTTATTTATGTGGACAACGCCCACGAGAAAATAAATAAATGCATCGATACATTTCCAGAAATTCAACTTTTAACTCTCAATAATTTCACTGCTGTGCAAATTACTGGACCAGTCATACTTGAGTATTTCACAACAGTTGAAAATAATACAGACTATTAAAAAATACAGAGTATTAAATAATAATTGACATTTGGAAACACGCTAAATTGTTGCACAAAGGTATATTGTTTTGAATTAAACAGTTTTAATAGAGGTGATGCAAATATAAATTAACATAAAAGCATCTTTATCTCTAGAGATAATGCCTATTTGTTAACAATTTTGAACGTGAGAAAAGTGAGTTCGAAGCAAGATGCGTTACAAAAAAAAAAAAAAAAAAAAAAAAAAATAGAATGCTAGACCATTGTTGATATGTTGATATCAACATTAAAAATAAAACCTTTTTATCCAGCAATGCTTTAGAAAATATCCTGATATATACGAAGAAAGAATAAATTACCTATTTTGCATGGATAAATACACTATTGTTTTCGGCTAAATTTACAGTAAAAATTTAAGAGCTCTTAAACTTTACAAGGTCCATCTACAACGATTTAGCGAAAGCAGATATAGAATTTATGAGAACAAAGTTCGATTTAAAGCAGCACATGGTGACTCAATATATGAAGTACTAGTTTTATAATCAACAATAAGAATTCAAAATTTGACGTAAATATGAAATCATCCACACGTTTCAAAGGACTGAAACAACAGATTTGCAAATTGTTCAAAATAAAATTTCCTGTTGTAGATGGCTGTCCTGTTGGCTTGTTGATAACACCTGAAGACAAGTTATGAAGCACACAGTTCTCGAGGTGTTTTTATACAGTTCTAAATGACTGACAAATTACAGTATTTAAACCATCTTTATTCCAATCCGGAAACTCAAGTTGCTTATGCAAATGACAATCAAATGTGGGTACAAATCAAACGAAACAAAAAGTATAAAAAGCTGAATTGAATGAATGGTAAGCTGAACAGTCTACCTATACACCACACAGTAAGCTGGACATAGAATTCCCTCTAAAAGAGCTTGCCAGTCACATGAATGGCCAGTGGCAACCGGACATTGTGGACATGCACACATAGGAAATAGACAACAATGAATACAAATACATTGTAACAGTGATATATGTCTTCTCAATACCCTCTTAGACTAAAGCAAGACAAATGAAAAAGTAAGATTACATTCACGATGTTTTCATAGAACTCTTTAGTGATCGAAAATCTGGACAAAAATAGTTTGATGAGAGAAAATTATTTTACAACAAAACTGTTAAGGATTAGTTGGAAAATGGGAACAATCTATACTTTTGAAATTACTCAGCCAAAACTTATTTATACTGGAAATGTTTAAAGATTCCATTGTGGAAATATTTCACTCAAAATGAAGTCAGAAAATGGGTTAGCGTTTTAACAGATCAATAGACACGACTTCGGTTAAAACAAGCAAAGAGGAAAATAAAACAAAAGTCTAGACCAACGTGTCCAGTTACCTGACAGCTGATATAGATAAACACATAAATTTAAATTTGATGAAACAGTTTACAGGAAATGTTTCAAATCAGGCAAATAATATAAAGCGCTTCAGTTGCTTACAAACTGGACTATTTCAAGGGAGAGGATAAAGAGGGCATATTTTATATAGAAGAATACAAAGTTGAACACATTTCGAAAACCGAAATAATAAACGGTAAAAGTATGTACTCTGCAAATGATTAATCGTTTAACAACTGGGAACCAGCTTAAAAATAGACATTAAATTAATGATGAATCAGATATACACCTCTCCTCCGAAGACAATGCACAAAAGATGCACCTCTCCTGAGATGGAAGTCCATCAGTAGCAGTACTGAGGAGCATTAGGATTTTTATTTTTTATTTTAAATAATTAATTTATAGAATTTAACAGATGTGGTAAAAAGATCCAATAAAAAAGAAGGAATTAAACATGCATGATATATGTAATACCAGAGGAAAAAAGAAACTACATCTGAAAACATCACAGGTAAATGAAAAAGTGTTAATGCGACAACAGTTTACACGATGTCGTAGCAGAGTAATAAATAGCATACCAGGAAAACTATAAAGATATACTATTAAAAAGTATGAAGTTGATTCCAACTACTTCTAAAAATGGAGATGAAAAACAAGTACATTGGTAACGACTACAAGTTTAATCTATGAGATTTTGTCAAAACTGAACGGTAATGAAAATGATACATATTTTGGTGGAATTATGAGAAACTGTTAACTTCTCTCAAATTGTATATCATGAAAATATAGATATTGTGCGCTTTAAGTAATGATACAATCAACTATGTAATTTTCCTAGACAAAATTTGTACCATGTACAATTTTAACACATCCAGAATAATTTCAATCTTTTACAGAAATATCACATATTTAACTGAACTCGGTTGGTATTGGAGCAGTTTCTGTGCCACATGGATGAAGTAAAATCCGGTACACCTATAACAGTGTCTCGATATACATATTTTGAAGACTCAATTTTCTCCGAAATTGCATTTGACAGCTATTAGCAATTGAAACTAATGTACACAAATATATAATTTAACCAATATTTTGGACATACTTAGTTGTAAAATATGACAAATGTAAGAGAGAAAAACTGAAAGAAGAAACGGAAAGGCGAAATACAAATTAACAGAGACTCAGAGAGTGTGTAAAATCAATTAGGATAAAATAGTATTACAGTGGAGGAAATAATAATATGAGTGAAATTTCAATAAAGAATTACATGTGAATGTGGAAAAGCAGCAAATATAGGCTAAATGTATTTTGTTTAAGAAAATTTTGCAAAGTCTAAATAATGGACTTAAACGGTTGTATTCATAAACGCAGACACTATACTTCCTTTTTAGACCATGGATACATGGTGGATCCATGACAGTTAGCTGTGTCTACGGCAACAATATCGTATGATTCTGGTCCTAAGGTTATAGAAGCTACTTGTATTGTGATTGTTCCTCCGGCAATGAACTTCAGATTAAAAAAACAAACTAGTGTAGTACCCAATCCTGGTCGTGCGATTCAGTTTAAAGCAGTAAATATCTCAAAATTAACCAAATTAAAATAGCAAATACATTTAGCTAGATAAATATTCCATACACTGAAAGTCAGTGTTTTACGTATAAACCATAATTTTTATTTTTATAACGATACTTTAAAAAATCTGCCAATGGTTACCCTATGAACATGAACAAAACAGAGCACAGTGTGCCTTGAGATTTTGAAACAATCAACTGATCTGGGCCGTTTTGATGGCAACATCTGGATTGAGGTTTCCTACTGGCATTTGATAAGTAAATGTGTTCCAGAGTTAATTAAATCAGTACTAATATTTCATGCTTATTTCCAGATGCGAAACTGCTTGCTGAATGTAAAATAAATTTATCTGATGATGATGAGGTCATATTAAATAACAATAGCATAGATATGAAACAATTTAATTTGATCTGCAACAGTTTTGAAATTCCATAACACCTTAGCTGAAGATACCTCAAGGAAAAACAAATATTTGATCGATCGTGGGCCAGAATAACAATAAAACTATACACCAAGGTTTTGGGAAGCCTACATTTGGTTTTGTGTTAGCTGCTTACAAACGCAAATGCAACAATCAAGCAGTACCGTTGAATAATGGAGAACATTGTTACCTCATGAAATAAAGTATATGGCAGGAAAAGATGAACTTACTGGATGGACTAACCACTTTCCGCCAGATAGCAACGGATTAACAGATGATTGTATAGCTAGATTGATGCACAGGTTCGAAACAACATCTATTACACAGTCTTTATCGCCGGTATCAGGCACTGCTTAAAAGTTAATGACTCTCTTAATTATAGGACAGCAAGGCGAAAACATTATGGGAAGTTTCAACAATACAAAACAGATTAAAAAGTGCCAGTATATTTTTATTACTGAGTGACATGGTTATGAACATAAAAGATGGAGATACAAATTAATCGATTTTCATGGCATGACCGTAGCGTATGTTTTTCAAATGAGATGAATAAAATGATTAGCAGAGGTAAACAGTTTATTATTTATCGTTAGATAAATAATAAAATGATGGCAGAAATCAGATATCTTTAAAATATCATAGTGACCTAGGTTTTCCTTTGAACATTGAAAGAAAAAACAAATTACGATAGGTTGAACAATTAACCGCGACTTAAACATCAACAATAACTATATAAATATTGATGTTAACAAATTTAAGAATGCAGCTACTGGTCGGCTTTTTCAAAGATGTACTCATACTCGAATAAACAAACCTTTCGAGAAAAATAATTTGAAAGATATTACGACCAGGAGAAAAAAAAACTGACAATAGATTAACAGCTAAAAAAAAGAAGGTCTATGAAAGAGCTAACAAAATCTCAGAAGTACAGAAACAGATTGACGAAAACATTTTTTTATAGATGTATATTACTTATTCATATAGAGACTCTAAATCTTATCTACTGCAGTACAAATATTGCAAGCTGTAAGAGAAAGAAATCAGTACCAAATATTTAACCATATTATCCTTCAGATATACTATGTAATATAAATTAGACAGCGAGATTGATGCATTGGAGACATGGATAAAAATATACAAAAATATCTGGAAGACTATAACATTTAACAATTACGGTTGGAACCATTAAAGAGAGATTTGAATGTATAAATCCAACAAAACGACCTAATACTTTGAAAACTGTTGAATTATTTTAGCACAGCATATGCTGACGTGAACAATAATACAACAACTAACACTAATATCATCTGAGAGTTGCAGAGAAAGAATGAGTTAACACAGATGACTAAAACGACAGAGGACAATAAATACAAAATAATATCAATGAATGCATATTTAAAGCTATGAAGACAACTTATGATTTATATATTACAGACTTGAGTCATAAGATCAAAATGATTGCTAAACTTTACATGTTGAAGCTGAACAATCTAAAACAAACGAGTATGTTGAACAAAAACTAATTAATGACATCTGTGTGATACTAGTCAGTTTGGCGAATTAGAGAAAAAGATGAAAAAAAATGAGAACAGATTTAAATAAATTGCAACAAACGTTTACAACATATAATGACTTTTTAAAACTGAAAATGATAAAAGGCTTCTTGCATTAAGTTTTAGCACTGATACAGATAAAACCGAAATAAACATAAACACCGAGACATTCAGAACTAAATTGAACATGGAAATGGACATAAAGGGTCTTTTATTGGATGCTAGAATAGATTCTATTATAAAGGAATCGACCAGAACAAAAGGGAATTAAAATAAAAATAAGCCCAGGATGTATATTGCTTTACGATTTTTGCATTATTCCAAGTCAGGAATATCCATATAAGTTTGGAATGAAAACAAGTGTGAAAACAAAAGATTTAATTTCAATTGTTAGAGATAAACTATATACATACAAACAGCCAGTTAACGTGTTGTTTGAGTCTCAACCTACACCCTAGAAATATGTTAAGAGGTATGGATTTAACTATGCTTCATCACCTTTTGTTGAATACAAGTTGCACACGAGAAATGCATCATAAGAACATATTATTCGAATAAAGAAATCAGGCTTATAGATTGTTGTCAAGGTTAACATTGATGATTGATGATATATCTCTTGCTATTTCATTAATTTGTTTTCTTTTGATTCGAGATAAAACTCCAAAGTGCTGCTTACACATTAGACCTTAAATGTAGATATTCCTATCTTCAAAGTGTAAAAATACACCTACATACTCTCTTGAAGATATCAGTGTTTCAATAAATGTATTAAAACCAATGGTAAACCATTTCTGCCTAGAACTACAATAAAATCTGGCAATAATTGAAACAAATTGTTACTCTTAGCTACAGCACAAGAACTGACTAGCAAAGCAAACCTTTTAGCATTCATCGCTATATTAATAACGATGAACGAGCAACAACCAACGGTCTAGCATTTGCAGGAAGCAGCTATCTGTTCCATTTCCTTGAACCTAATGGATCAGATGAAGAAATACTTAAATTTGACAAGACCATTTAAAATTTATAGAGAGAAACTGAAACATTCAGGACATACGGAGCAATTTGACAAGACCATTTAAAATTTATAGAGAGAAACTGAAGCATTCAGGACATACGGAGCAAAGAAACATGATTACTTTAAGTTTGCGAGATCAGGCATAGGTAACTCAGACTTTAAACAATATTGATGACGCTATTGTCCTGCATCTATCTAACCGCCCAGGTGCAATTACGTTTCCCAATGTCCCTACTCATCAAGAAAATAAGGTCAAACTTAATTAAAAATATTGCAACCCCTCTGAGGTGACAGAAGGTGGTAACCATGATTACAATCCGGAAAACATTTGTTTACATTATGATATGATTACTCCGAACTTCGTAAGGAATGGCACAATCATTTTATGAGACTTACAGAAATAGAACGGCGTTCTTTTATGACTGCATTACAAAAGAGAGAATTACGAACATAGGAACAAACGGACCTTTAACGAACTTCACACTTGATGCTTCTTCTGAGCAGTTGATATCATGTCAAAGATTGATTTTTGTACTTTCGCTTTTTCCTGTCCAAATTTGGTATGCAAAATGTCAAATAAAATTTAAGTGACATTATCCATTTTATCTCTGTTCAATATATGCAGAAATACTGTTCTGGAGTAAAAACTTATATACTCAACGGATTATCCTTCTTGAGTGGGTCGTTTCTTAAGTCTGATCGTTAAGCCTAATTGAATTTTAACAGAACGAAATTGTCGAATTCAACGAAAATTCACCTTCAGATATGGTTTAATATCAGATAAAAATGTATAAAAATCTATATCGTTACGACCATAAACTCTGTCTATACTCATTGTAAATTCTCTTCAAAATGACTCTCCGAATTGTTTAGGGATTTTGTTTACATTCTGTCTAAGAGTAGTAATTTTTTCTCAGTAGGAAACGTATTAAAGTGGGTTATACTTTTTTCTAATCAGTTTTGTTATTGGTATAACAGGTATCGAATTGTTGGTTTATTTACGGATAATATACTTCAAGACATTTTTCAGGACTATTTTTTTATGATGTGCAAAAAGAAAATTCAAATTACTTTTGAAAAAGGTTATATATATATATACAAATACATACCATTATCATACAGGTTAGAGAATTTTAATTCGTACTCTAAAGAGATTCGAACCCGGACCCGCGGGTTACGGCACCCATCACTTGCCTGTAAGCACCAACCCGTTTACCATCTGCACCATGCACAAATCACCAAAAAATGATGCTACAAAGTTGGTGGTATAAGCATCCGTGCGTAACAGACATAACCGCATGTCGACCCAGTAATTAATTATCATATAAGTACACAGTCCATCTTGATTCTTACTACTGAAATCAAGGTATATATAAGTTATTATAGAGAATTACAAATATACACCAAACAGAGCGGAAAGTACTATACCTGGATTCTACAGGAGAATGCTTGATAACATTAATAGAATGGTCGAGACAGTATAGGGTTTGGTGCTTACAGGCAAGGCGATGGGTTCCGTAACCCGCGGATTTGGGATTGAATCTTCGTAGAGTACGAATTAAAGTTCTCTAACCTGTATGATAATATTATTTATTCGTAATTAAAAATGATGTTATTGTTATCAAGCATTCTCCTGTAGAATTCAGGGATAGCACTTTCCGCTCTGTTTTGTGCATATTTGTAAATCTCACTCTCTCTCATATATATATATATTTGGCATACATTTTGAAAAAAAAAACAAACCTAAGTGACCGGATGGTTATGCTATTTACTTATTTTACTTCCCCAACGGTTCAAGAAACACCTCTGCTTCTCCGTGCGGCATTTTAGTTCTCCAATACTCACCCGATCATAAGTATCGCCAGTCTGAGGGTGAGTTCACTCGACCTTTTAACTCCATGTGATCACTGAAGCCCTGACCACAACGGAATTAAGGCCTTACCCTCTTATCATTTGCCAATTTCGTGAGAATCCGAAGCCCTGCAATCCGACAGATGGCCAACCCATCAGATCACTAGGCATTCCCACATCTATGTATACATACATACGCGAATTATATAAAATCTTTACCTGTGTCACGGATCATGCCGGTGGTGCAGGCAAATTTTCATACTTCGAGCAGATACTATAAATAGCTTGAATCCTACGCCGAACCTCTAGCAGCTATTGACAATATAAAAATACATGTTTACTAGCAGATGACAAAGCGTGCCTGGAAGGGACAACGACATATTAACATCATAATAGTAGGGCTTCTGTAAAAGTCTCTTTAATCCATCACTTTTTTGTTGAATTTTCATACTCACAATTGTAGCATTTATTTTAATAAAGTTTAAAATCATTTGTCGCATTTAACAATTTGCCGCAAGGTTGCTTATTCTTGACTCTGTGAAGCATATTTAAAAAAAAAAGTATATAGAAACATTAGCACGAAATGCAAGAGAGTGTCCGGTATAACAAAAATATTGCATTAGTATAAAAAACCATCTCACAATTGTGCAGATCCTATAATGCATAATGATATTTGTGAAGTCGTACCATTGCAGCAGCCTAAAGCTAACAATCTTTCAGAGTAAGTGGCATAAACGAAATATCTTTTAAGCTTATGAACTGATAGTCTGGCGAGGAGCCAAAAAGCCTTTGTTATGTAACATTTATATACCAATAACATCCTAACATACAACATTTTATTACAAGTGCTTCAGTTCGACTGCTCTGGTAATTTTTGGAATTTTTGGGAAATACTCAAGTCTGACTGATGTAGAAATTTATACAGTAGTAAAATTATTGAGAGAACTGGAATTTGAATTTGTGGACATTTCGAGATGTATTTACATACTAAACAAATACAAGATCATAATATTGTACATTTCAATGTTGTTTAATTCTCTCACTAATTTCACTGCCGTGGTTTCATGGGATTATGCATGATGCAATGCAATGATAAATACCAGACGCATCTTTGATAAAGCGAAATCTATACCTCAAAAGTAAAATTCTAGAAATGTTATATTACCTATTCAGCACATGACATTGAAGGATAGTGTTCATATCTTGCATTGATTTTACATTATGGAAACTATACTACCGGAAGTAAAGTCAGCCAGAGATTCCCGGCAAGATATACATGAATTGCTTGACGTTGAAATGAATACGTAATTGACCACTAACCTCATTCTCTCTCTTGTAGATCAGTGGCCAGACAAAGAGACATGGACAACCGATATTTTGAATACGCCTGCCGCACAGAGCGTTCTTCAGTTTGGTTACTCGAAAGAACTTGTTATTGCGGCAGTTGCAAAGCTGAAAGGCAATGGTATTTTAAAATCCTAACGTGTTTTTTTTTAAACAAAAAAAAAAAAAAAAAAAAAACCACAAAAAAAACCTGTCAGACAGCTTCATTTCACGCATTATTCTTTCAATTACAATTTGAAACATAGATGACAATTATGATTTATATTTTTGCTGTAGCTACCTTAATTGTTCGTACCACTGAAATTAATCTGATCTTTCGGGCCCTTATTCTTAGGTTCAATAACTTAAGTTTAATTAGTTACACAGTTTGACTAAATTAATGGATATTTGTATGAATCATAATAATAACAATATTTTTTTATTGTCGATATTCGACGAGATGTCAAGGGTAACCTTGGTAGTTAAAGTTATAACAATTTCATGGTAATATCATGTGAGATAGAACTGGCTCCTTACCTTGTAGCAGATAATTCACCTGCCAAAATATTCCCATAATTAAATATTCCTAAAACTTTTCGATAATGACAATAAAAAAAAAACACAGCAAAAATAAAACAAAACATGTTCCTCAGTTAAAATAATAACCCATTTATCTAATTCTGTATTGTAAGGATTTGAGGTATTCTAGAAATATCAGCATTTGTTGATTACTAATTAGGCCGCTTGATGGATGCAATAGAATATAGACTGGTAATTTTGTTGAAAAATCAAATTGCTGTAGGTCTTTATGATGAAAAGTTGTGCAGTTTTATTCATTACTCTCTAAGATGTCATTATGCTTGTATGCATCTTCAACATTTATTAAAAATGTACTAAGGCATACATAATTAAAATGCTTAACGTATTTATACATTATTCAATAAAATGCAGCTAGTCAAAACATTAACTTTTTTTCAAAGTACCGAATATTGTACAGGTCTATGGAGTCTTTCAAACTGATAACAATATGTCACAGTATTGCATACTTGTTTATGTTGCTCTTTTCAAGATTCTTCTGTTGGTTTTATTAAAATAAAATGTAATTAAAGTTTCAAAGTATTCGACATAACCCTTTCATTGTTACCCCAATCATGTGTCATAATTCGATACGAATTCTTCTTTGCAGATTTTCATCAAGCATGATCAATGATATAGTTGATAAAAGAATTTAAATTTGATCCAGAATTACAGTTTGTTTTGTATTTAATCAATGGGAAAGTAAGTCAATTATTGTATTGATTATTCTGTTTAAAAACATTACTCTTTCTAACGTTACGATTTATCTTATGACAATGTAAGTGTACTTGATACACAGTCTCTTTTGGCTCTGTAGGTGAAGCACGGCGTTTAGAAAAATGTTTTAAAGAGTTTGACTTTCATAACCTTGCAGGTCACTCTTCACTGACAGCGATGCAGATCCTTGAGGTTATATTAGATGCTGAAGACAGGAAAATTGACCTATTATGTCAGAAATTTATAAGGATTGACCTACAGAATGGACCACTTGCGAATGGATTTAATGATGATGGTAAATGACACGAACCGATTTACACACACACACACACACACACCAATTTAATCTAAGAGGTAAGAGACTTATAATTCATTCGAAGCAGGAATCGAACGCCATCAGTAAAGGCACATAGCACCTAGTTTTCGTGCACCAGCGCCCTCAGCACACTCGGTCATGCTCTTATACCCCCCCCCCCCACGCTGAAAAAGGAATGGAACAATGTCGAAGGCAAGTTCGAGGTACAGGAAAACTCACTGGCTACAGCGAACTGGATTTCTATTTAGAAATGAAAGGTATATACATGAAA
Organism: Margaritifera margaritifera; assembly: GCA_029931535.1. Lineage (NCBI taxonomy): Eukaryota > Metazoa > Mollusca > Bivalvia > Unionida > Margaritiferidae > Margaritifera > Margaritifera margaritifera. Next base: position 1,678,662 of record JAQPZY010001403.1, read on the forward strand.
TTAACATTATTAATTTACATCTATATACCAGACAGAGAGGAAAGTGCTTATCCCTGAATCCTACATTGCATGTTTGGATACATGATTATATCATAATTTTGTCATATAGAATAACACAACTATAATCAAACAAGTTTGAGAGTTTGGAGTTATAATTCGTTCCATGCAGGAATCAAACCCATGCCACGAATGACATCACCTAACGCCTAGCACTTGTACACCAGCACCCTTATCTACTTGGCTATATTCTTATCTCCCAGAAGAAACACGAAACAAGGTCGAAAGTGAGAATTCTAGGTGCACATGAAGGAAACGTACAGTATGTCGAATCGTATATTACAGATAAATGTTGTACTGATAGAGTTAACTGCTAATAACATACTAAAAAGTGTTGCCTATGTTCAACTATTCACAATTTATGCATTATTTTATCTGACTGATTTTCATGGCTTTATGTTATCATCCAATGTTTTTTTGATTTTTGTGTCTCGAAATTAAATAAGCTTTGTTTATCAAAGATCTCAGAGTACCTATTTTGACTCATCCATTTCCGCTTATGACGTCGCTAGGGGATTTACAAGAAAACGTTTCTGTCTTTTCCTAATTTGAATCTTGCACATCGAAGCTGCAAGAGAGTGATTAGAAACTGACATGACTCCAATACTCATTGAGATACAGAACTGAAATTTGGAACACATGCAGAAAATTGAATTTATTAAACCCTGATGTAGACTATGGCTAGTTCTTGTCAGTCCTTAAAATAAATATTTGAGCTGGAAGTTGACCAACGAATTTTCAAACAATGTTATTTACCGGAACAAAATTAGTGTAAACTTTCTATTTTGCTTCTTTTACTTCTTTGCTCTGTAGACAAAAGGTGCCAATCATCATGGGGGAGGATGTCAGATCTGTACAACAGCAGAGTATACGAAAACATGCGAGAACATGTCTAGAACACTGATAAATCTCAGAAACAGTCAGCTGATTAAAACCTCCTTAAACATCATCGCACCAATATACAAAGAAACATATTCAGAACACTTGGAAATTTACAATGTATCGAAATTGAAAAAAAAATCATATATCAGCACTATCATTTTATTATCCACTCTAGTATATCATTGGCTCCCTATACACTCACATGTTGATAACTACTCAACTACAGTCAAGTTATAGACCGCATTGTATTTTTGTCATTGTGCTTTTAGTATATTGGAAATAAACAATAACCTTTGCGAACAATATAAATAATGGCAGATTTAACAATATTCTAATAGATTCATTATATTTTTGAGAGGTTAGTTAAGTATTGTACGAGTTTAACATAGACAACAAAAATCTCAGTATCAAGAGATAATTTATATTATTTTACAGGTATGGATGGTCTAAAAATGTGTTCATAGCTTGTTGTATTGCAACATAACATTGAAGAGAATAACAATGTCCAAAATTGTCGATTTTAAACAGAGCAAATATGTCCTGTAGTGTTTGAGAAAAAATAAAGATTTGCAGATTAAATTCAGTGATGATAACAATGAGATAAGCATCACTTTAATCAAGATTGTTAAAACAATGTGATATGCAGCTTGTCAATAACATCTAAAGACAATTTGTCCAGCGTAAAGTATTCTCCGTTTGTTTTATACCGTTTTAAATTACTGACATCAGAGTCGGTGTAAGCTCACCTAATGTTGACTTTGAAGAGTAAAACAAAGAATTATATTTAAGACATATTTACTATTCTTTTCAATTGTGTCAACAATTTAAATGTAAAAGAATAAAATAAAATACGTTGAACTGAAAAAAGTGGCTAACTGAACAATCTCCCTACACATCACACAAACAAGCGAGGAAAGATTTCCCTGCAGAAGGGTCTCTGTTAGTCAAGTTGATGACCCGTAGCAAACATACAGTGTTTACATGCAATCATATGAAAACATACAACGATGAATACAAATACATTCTGACAATTGTATATTTTTTTTCTTTAAATGCGTTTGAGCTGAAAAAGTAAAACCGACAAAGAGAGACATACATTACGTTTCATAGAAATCTTTAGATAGTGAAACCCCGAAGAGTTACATTTTCAGGAAGGAAAGTAACATAGGTTCAAGTTTTACCAATGGTAATTGAAGGACACAGTAACACTCATCACACATCAATATATGTCTCTGGCTGAAGCAAACGAGAAAGAAAACAGATTAAAAATATTAATCAAGATATTCATATATTTAACATCTGGTGGTGAATCAGTCAGAATTTTAAACATAAAACAGATATTCGCAAACGTGTAGCCTCCTAATTTTACCGAGGAAATATTCAAAATCAGACAAGTAATATTAGGTGATCCGGTTGTATGCAATCTACAAGACTTGAAGGGAGACGATATATAGCGAATATTCCATGAAAAAGAGTTATCACTATACGACAAACAAGATGACATTATCAAAGTTGAACAGATTTTGAATAAGAATAACAAATAAAAAAGATGCAATCGTGAAATGGAAAGGTCATGATTAATCTCTCAACAGTTGTGAATCAGCGGAAAATATTATTCTAATTGAATAAATGATGGGTCAAAGCCATATGTGACGTAGGACAGTTTTGCTGCTCTGCGGTTGTATCCTTACAGTCAAAGAGTTGTCGCACAGCATCGTCCTCTTCTAAGGAGACGACTGATGTACAATACACATACAGCAGTATTAAGAAAGATGATAAGTTGGAGTTTCTGAAAGATAACGATTTTCTAGAATGGAATAGATGTGGGGCAAACAGCACTATAGAAAATGAAGGAGTTAAAACAACCCAGTCATGCGAAAAAATGTATTGATCACAAAACCATATGGAAATATAAAGTACGTCCTAAAACATCATACTTCAGAAACAACATGACATACATGAAATACGTTATAAAGCTGTTACAACGTTGGTAAAGTCCTAGAATGTTAATAAATGGCATAACAGAAGAAATGAAAAATATAACATTCACAAATATGAAGTTGATTGAAACCGTATTTCAAAAAAAGATGAGAAAAAATTAAATGTCAAAGACTACATGGTGTTCTATGAGATTTTGAACAAGATAAAGAATAATAAAACTCACGCAGATGTTGATTCAATCATTAAAACATTTAAACTTTCTTTAAATTTCATTGAAAGAAGGTATAGCAACCATTCACAAAAATAAACTAAGTGTTTCTCCAGGACAGACAGTTATATATGTCCATACAAACTTCAATCACAAACAATCAAAATAAAATTAACCTGAATACGTTCATCGGGACGACTTTATACACCATCTGGATGAAATACAAAGCAGTATATTTATCTACATAGATACATTCATACTAGTACACAGGTTTTAAATATGCAGTTTTTTGTTTGATAGTAATCGCAATTAAACTACTGAAAAAAGGTACAATCAGTCTTAAAGGTGATGTGTTCTGCAGGAACAACAATAGTTGTAGAATGTTGCAAATGCAACATAGAAAATCTGGTAGAGGAAATCGAACAAAAAAAAAATGCAAAATATCAGAGATGTAAAGACTGTGCTAAAGAAAAGAGATGCATCTGGTATTACAGTAGTGAAAATGAACAGGTTAGAAAGAAATCAAAAGAGAATCACACATGAATGTGAAAAATAGTAAACAAGACCTCAGTGTATTGCGCAAGAACAGTCAATTTCATACTTATTTTTTAGTTAGCTTATCCAAACATTTTATAATATAGAAATGGACTTTACTAGGTTTATTCATAGAAGCAAACCCTATACTGCTTTTGTAGACCTTAAAGTCATGGCGACAACATTGGAGGACTAAGGTCCAAAAGTAATTGTCTCTACTGATAATGACGATGGAAATCATATTTAAAATTCTAACCAGTAAAGAACCTCGTCTTTATTCTGCAACTCAGTTTAATGCGTTAGACTGGTTAACTCACCTGAAACAAGTTAAGATATCATATAAATTTATAAAAATAAATATATACTGTCACGAAAAGACTTTTTCACATATAAACCCTTACATAGAGTTGACAGCTGCACTTTAAACTTTAACAGTGATAACTCTGAAAAAAGATACATATCACAGTGTGACAAGAAGGTTTGACATAATCTATTAATCTGGGCAGTGTGGATAGCAACAGCTGCTTGTGGAATTTTCTAATGGTATTTGATAGATATAAACGTATCAAAATTAAACAAATAACATGCAAAATTTCATGTTTATTTCGAGGTGTGAAACTTGCTGTCTGCATGTAAAATGCATTTACCCGATGATAATGCATTCAAATAAAATGATAACAGTTTTGGTATGAACAATTTAATTTGATATGCAGTAATTTTAAAACTCTACAAAAACTGACTGGAGATACGGCAAAGGGAAAAACCCATAAAAACAAAACAACAAATACTTGATAGTTAATGGACTAGACGAACATAAAACTGTACCACAAGGTTCAAGGGAGGTTACACATGCCATTGTCTTATCTGTTTATATTCGTAAATATAACAATTGGGATGGTACTGTTCAGTACTGGAGAACAATGTCAGTTGATGACATGGTGTCTAAGGCAGACACAGATGAGAAAACAGTTTGGCTGTATTTTGTTCCTCAAGATAATAGTGGTCTAACATATAGAGGTATTTCAAGGTTGAATCAAATGGACCAGTTCATATGTTGTCTGCATCTTTCGTGAAAAGGTATTAAACAGAACATATATTACACGGTTTGTTCAAAATTATCAGACACTGTTTAAATGCTAATGGAGCTATTAAGTTTAGGACAGCAAGGTTATGTCACAGATGAAAAAAGTCATCGTAAAATTCCAGCAATACATAATATATTGAAATGTGCAATTGGACTCTGTTGTTGGAGGCGATGGTATCTTTATGTTATTGACAAATTACAAATTACAAATTGAACTGAAGTATGACTACGTGACATCAAACGTATTATATGTTTCAGTGGGTTTTTACCCTTTAAGCTAGGTTTGCCTCTATCTGTATTGAGTGCTAGTTTGAAACATATTGATTTAAAAAGAGATGCGAAGCACGGACGCTTTGCGTCCGACAACAAGCTCATTATCAATCAGATGCAAGATCACCTTATTATTATGCATGACTCTTGCTCACAAAGGCACGTCCATGCGAGTGTCAGTGATGAATTTGTTTCTTTTCAGTCATCTTGCAACTAGATTTTGTTTATAATCAGACTTATAATTATCTATCTTACAAATTTCCTTGTAAAATTAAAGAAGGTGAACTAGATAAAAGTAAGATGAAAACAAAGTCTGCAAAGAAACTGAAAAGGTTCTTTGACAAAGGCCCAACGATCCACGTACAGTTGAACTTGGAAGACAACTTGGAAAACGTTCACAATAATTTTAAAAAGCCAAAGCCGAAAGTTTTTAAAAATAACAAGAAAAGTTCGAAATGTCATTGGCTACACAAAATGTACTGCATGAAGGAAACGAAACAAATTAAGACATAAGGCTATTTTATATGTTAGGTAGTGGTGTAGCTGCTTAAGGTATTTGCTTCATTTTGTCGAAAAGTAAAGTTTTTTGTTCTTGTAGAGTATTCAACTACCAGTGGTATAATGACAACGCCCCCTCCCCCCCCAAAAAAAAGAACAACAACAAAAAAAGGAAACAAATAAACAAACTATAAATGAGACTTTAATTTCCTTTTCAATACAAGATGCCTGTATTACAGTTAAATATTGTATTCGGCACGCTAGCGTGTCCGTAATGTAAAGTGTTTATATTATCAACTTTACAACATTTATCATCGCAAGAACTCAGTGTTACTTTGTTTGTTTCGATTTTCGATGCAATACATGTGATAATTACATGACCCGAGTAATCTGATCTCTTGACAATTTTATTGATACTGAGTAAGCACTCTTTGTACATCTCGAATTTTAAATTTGTTTTGATAACACAATTTTTCATGCCTTTGCATACTTTCTTTTCATCTTTGTTCGTCTTGAGTGAATACAGTTTTGATCTTTACTCACAAAAAATCCTCAATCAGAACGGGATTTTGACTAAATTTGTTCTTATTTATCTGGTATATGTTAAGCACGTTGTCCTTTGGATAATCACAAGTGTCATTTAACTTGATGTCATCCTTCATGTTGCTGCAAAAGTTGTCTATTTCAACACAATGATATTCTTATTATATCACCGTTTCTGTTTTCTTCATCTTGTAATATAATTTGAATATCAACCATACCGATAACACTAGCACTGTAAATCAACTAGACAGTCCTTTTGGTAATTTGATATTCTCATTTTTCAGACTAACTAGTTCCAGGTCATCATCTATCTTTTCCTGTTTGTAAATTATTTTCATCTGTACAACTTTTTACCGTTGTTAATTTTCTTAACTTTTTTATCTGTTGACCAACTAAGACATTTTTCAATAATTTAAAGAAGTCTTTAACGCAATTATTATTTGCTTTGGTTTCTAACTAGTAAATCAGTTCTATGTAGGATTCGGCCAAATGTGTTGTTCAAACAAGATAACTATGTGTATCGTTTTCAATAGTAAACATAATTGAACGTAACTGTTTTGTAGCGAACGACATATTCCTCTTTATTTGTTAATGCGAAAAGTAACTTAGGCACGGATGGTTTGGACCCTTGTAATCATTTATCAATTTCTTTTGTAATGGGGATAAATTATTGTCGTCTGGAATAATTTCTTTGGAGGGCCATAATAGGGCCATAATAATTTAACTTGGTCATAACGTTTTATACTCTTCATCTTTTCTTTTGTTTCTTTGTTATCGGACTTTGTCAGAGCTTCGCTGTCCACATAATATTCGTGATTAGATGTTGCAAATCTATGTGGTATCACCACGTCTTATTATGCTCTCAATTATTAATTGTCTATCAAAAGTTGAAGTTTGGCACCATATATAGTTAAACTTTTATCATTAGCTAACTCAGGTGCGCTATAATAGTGAGCGGGTGTAACGCAGTGTTTTATATACCAACATTCGTAAATTCTTCAACGGTGTCACATAGCATCGAAGTATCTTATTCACGTAATGGTCGTGAAAACCAGAGAGTGTGTTAATGCTGAAGTGTGACATTACATCATGTGCATATCGTATATTTGTGTATATCGATATTGAATAGTTTTGATTTATTAAGTGAAGACTAAAACTTTGGTATAGAAGGTAGCGTTATTTCATCGAACCTATCAAAGCTATCAAAGTACTCATGAATAGATATCCTTTCTAAGAAATGTAGGTCTCATTGCACCAAAATGTTTCAATGTCTCAAGGAACTTGTTATCTTTTAAACGGTTAGCAAACTGCTCAAGAGACTGGCTCATGAATCGAAAGCTATATTTAAATCTAATTCTTCATTTAAATATTATTTCCTTACAATTCTTCATGAACCTACCAACTATGACATCCTTGCTGAAAGAAATATATTTCACATCTTTATTCGGCATTATTTGTAAATCTTCATCTGGATCATGTTTTAAAATACAATTCGAATTTTAAATTACATTCGCTCTTTTTAAAATATTATTTTCTCACATATATGGCATGTATTTGTTGACGTGAAATGTTTTTCATCATCCTCTTTGAACACCATAGGTTTTGCATTTTTCAGCCCTAACTCGTCCTAAACTATTTTTACTATCCTATCCAACAACTTGTATAACACCTAAATGCAGTCAGTACCTATGTAAATCATTACAGACCGTAACATTTTCCATTGACGTTAGATACAAGCAAAACTCTGATGAAATATGTTTAGATGTTTGCATTGTCCAGGATATATCTGTTTGTGGCATATCACTATTCCAATTGGGTGAATTGGTTATACTTTCAAAATATAATAAACAACATATTGATGTTGACAATTTAAAATTTTTACAGCTGTGCTTTTCTCAGACATTATATCGATCGAGTTGTCTACAATGTAGCATATCATTTTGTTGTCTGATAACCTTTCTGACATATATAACCAAATTCAAGCACTTTTTTAAACATATATATTTCTTACCATCTTGTATTTATATGTGATGACACCAATCTGAAGAGATATTTTATTCCTACGAAATGGAAACTTCCGTCATTATATCTGTTAGAATCATCACTTGAAGCGAATGTGATCAACATGTCAACGTGTCTTACTTACTCTATATTAGTTATTTTGACTAAAAAAGCAAAAATTACGTTGGTTATCCAAATTTTTCTTAGCGTTTATGCAACCTTTTGTTCTTAGCCCATTCAAGCAAATCTACATATGAGTTTCAGCCAAGCAGTTGATACATATCTATGTGCAATCTTAAATACTCAATCATGTCAAGCATCCATTTTGTACGTCTTATTTCCTGTCCAAATTTAGAATGTAAAATGTCAAATAAACGTTCAGTGACATAATCTATTTCACTTTTGTTGATTATGTAATCAGGTCTTGTTCTATGGTAAAATTCTCTGCACTCTTTATTCTCTCCCTCTTGAGTTGGTCTCTTCATAAGTCTCGCCGCTAAATCTGTCTCAACTTTTACAGAATCAGATTGTCTAATTTTCCGATCCGATTTGTTTAAATATCGTTGTAACTGTGGTTCAATGTCATGTTTTGGAAAAAGCCTAATTGCCCTCTCTGCCCATGGGGGTAGTCATTTTGAGAGATTTTGGATGCATTTATCGTCCTTTCGCACGGTGAATTGAGCGGTTTTTGCCCCTGATTCTTATGTCAAATCGGTTTGGATATCTCTGAAGAACTTTAACCCATTGGAGCTTCTAGTGACCCAATCAACTGTCATACTTGGACGAAGGAGTCTACATATTAAGGGTGCTAATTTCCTAATATACTGTTCTTGTCACAGTTCATTTCCAAATGGTATGTGGTTCATTTAAATACATATATTTTGTCAAATATATTTTAAAGTATATAAGCCCTTTCTGAGATTCTTTTTAACAGTGGATACACATATAAATACTTTGCACTAATCTAGTAACTTTTGAAATTTCTCGTTCGTTTTAAATTTTAAATATCAAGAAAAATGTTACTATGTTAGTTGCACAAGAACTGACATATACATAACATTACTTACAAGGGAAGTAACTTGTAAGAGCATAGCCAACACAATTAAAGATTTATCTCCCTTGTGTTAGTAATTTTGTATTTCAAACTTTCTCAGTGACTATCCACTTATTTATAATTGGTCCACTAATCATTTCACCATAACACAGATCTGAAATATGGATGTGGTCTAGGAACTGGAGTGATTTTTAGTAGTTATGAAAATATGAGTATTTCAGGGAGTCGAGATAATTTCAGAGTTGATAATAAATAGACAGTGCTTGGATTTAGATATCTGGACATTTTTCGATGCATGGCAAATTCACAAGTGTTCTGTAGATGTTGTCGTTGTTTCAAGTGTCATTGATTCCTTGAAACAACCTTAAACTAGCTTAATCGACTGACTGATTCAGAGACTTAACAGTGTTCTAGATATGTTGTCGTACGGAATTGTTTAACCAGTTAAAACAGTTGTATGGTTAAAACCTATCATCCTCTATCTACTGTATGCACACACACACACACACACACACACACACACACACACACACACACACACACACACACACACACACACACACACACACACGCGCGCGCGCGCGTGTGAGTATGTATGACCTACATTGCCTCATTTGTCTACGGACAAAATTGGCTTATAAATAAGTTGGCGGAATCAAGGGTTTTGAACAAAATTATCGTGAATATAGGTAGAGAGATATTAAATGTAAAGTAAAGAAATGTAACACATAAACGATTTCATAGTTAAAATAAAATTTAATTTTATTAAGGATATTTGCAAAATCATAACTGCACATTCACAGCCAACACGCTTTTATTAAAAGTACACGATCCCGTAATATAGGGCAAAGCGTACATTACCTGTTATCGTATATAAAAGATTGGGAATATTATTATTAACATTTATTGCAAATAACATACTAAAGTACTGTTCTATGTTTAACTATTTACAATTAATACATTTGAAAATTATGAATCAATCTGACTGTCTGCAAAACAGTCTCTCAATATTAGAATCACACACACACACAAGTATATATATATATATATATATATATATATATATATATATATATATATATAGTATATGGATATATGCTGCTATTTTCCATTTCATATTCACACTCTTGTTCAAAAGATCAACAGGGATCTGTTGTGACATACGTACATAATCCTTGCCTTGAGCTTTTAAGTGCTGAAAAATATCTGGTAATAATTCCATTTCATTATCCCCCTCGCTTTTTTAAAAAAGCGTCAGAAATATTATAATACGCACCGCCTGTCTGTTAGAACAATTCCTCCTAAGCCGCCAGGTGAAAATTCTTCAAGCGTTGTAGTAATGTTGCCTGTATGGTGAGAATCTACGAGAGGGGTGATATTATTGGCTCCCGTGCCTAGGGTGTGTACTAACTGGTCAAAGATCATGTACGCAATTTTAAATTTCAATGACATTTTTAAATGTTATCTGACCAAACTTTGAATATGCAGCCACACCAGGAAGACATATTATCTATGACGGATTTTGCGTCATGACCCCTGGGTCACTGTCAGGGATGGAGGTGGGGGAGATATAGTTGGGGATTGGGGTTGACTGTGCAATGAATATTTGGTATTAGTCATTGCGAGCCATCGTAGTTGCTGTTGATAATATATGTCTTTTTGTGTATATTTATACTGAAGATAGTGGAACAAAAAGCAAAATCCGTTGAATCTAACATTTTATTTAGTTATTATCCTGAACATGCATACATACACAGTAGTTTAGTAAAGATGCATACATACCGATAGATCGAATTCCAGACGGAGAGATGGATCATACATGCACACATAGATGCATATATACATAAGTACGTAAGTTCCATAATTGCAAACATACAAATATAAATAAAGTTATACATGGAACAATTTCCAAGTGTTACTTGAAAGTGTGTTGTGTGAAAAATGGTTTCAAATTTTGAAAAGTTTTGTGGCGTTGAAGAAAGGGTTATTCTTACACCAACCTTATACAGCCATATCATTTGTAAAATTTTTATTCGTTGGTTTTAATTTATAATTAAACTGACGAGTAAGATTTTAAACACGCCACAGGCGATACAAGTTTTATAGCTTTAGAGAAACGCCCTTGAAAGCAAACACAAAAAGAAACAATATAAAAAGATTATACATTGTTCTTTTCTTACATAATGTCAGAAATGTAAATTGTATGCGTACATTTACCTATAATCAAAATCAATCTTCTATCTCTGTTCATATTTTTTGGTTGATTTTGACGTAAGTTAATATACACATCATTTGATCAACACACTATCGTAACTGTTTAAGATAGCCATGCTACAAGTGTACCAATTTATTTGCTCGAATTCCCAATCATTAATTTACTACAGAAAAAAAAGTTTAATTAAAGCAAACAATAATGTAAAAACTGACTTCTTTTCAGAAAGTCGACAATTACATGCTGAAAACCAGAGAATGAAAAGTCTAATGCGATGCAAACAATGTCAGTTGATGGAAAGAAATATGCTCTTTTTACCATGCTCACATAGAAATTTGTGTGATGCTTGTGCAGAGGAGGTAAATGTGTGTCCAGAATGTCAGCAACAAATAAAAGGAAAAGTAAAAACTTACATGTCGTAGTAAAGATATACAATCAGTGAAGTGATTCCAGCACCACTAGATATTTCAGAGAAAATGTGAGATTCTCTGAGCCAAAGCTCACATATGTAGCGCACCAGAAGATAAATAGAGTGATGGAATGTTTTACGTTTGTTTAATTCAATGGCAACAATATTTAAAGGTTACTATAAACAGAAAGTAAAGTAGATATTGAAAACAAATACTTAAAAAAAAAGAAAGAAAGAAACTTAAACAGAAGTCAACAACAACAAAAACAATACTACTACTACTACTACTACTACTACTACTAATAATAATAATAAATAATAATAATATAATAATAATAATTAAATTTATTAAAAAAAAATAGAAACGGGCTAAATAGAAATATTGCAGTCGTTTCAGTGCGTTTGGAATAGAACTTTATAATAAACTGAACAAAGAAAACATAAGCTTCGTGAGGGTAAAATAACATTCGTACACGAAGCAATTCATGGGAACCAAAGATCTGTGGACGGAAATCCTGGAAAAGTAATGAAGAAGTCAGAGAAGTTAGAAACCCTGAAACCTTTATGACCCATGCTTGATTATCATACATAATTTGGCTAAGAAAGAAAGAAAAGTTGATCAACGTGAAGAACAATTAAAAAATTAGTAACATAAAAGAAGAAAAACAAAATAACTGAAAAATCATCGGTCAGTTCAATATAATTTTAAAAAACCTAATAATATAAACGCACAGAACGTATGGATAACTTCTATATTCATAACGCAATGAACATGGTCCATGTATCCTCTTTTAAACTTATATTTTATATCCCATGATATCAGAAAATTGTATCACTAATATTTTCTTTGTTATTTTGTATTGTTACGGAATCATACCTCTTTTTCCTTTTTATAATGATTTAATTTATTAGTTTATGATCTCTGTTCTTAGTCTAAACTGCGGTTACCATATGAGTATACATACGACAACCTTTCGATCGATAAATGGTCACATGACTAATTGCGCGCGAAAATGATGTCGACCTAGTTCCTATACTTTTAGAAATTAACATTGCAAGGTCACATTCCCATTCTGAATCAACATGATGTTTACTGGTTAAGATCTTAAGAACGTGGGAACGTAAACATTATAACGCATAACCTAGTTCCTGATTGGTTCGTAGAGGGTTGTATTATTTTGTAATACCATGCTATTAAAGACGGAGAAAGGGTTTTTCAATTTGATTCTGCGCACTTAGTAAAGTATATATAGGAAATAATCCTATATTAAATCATTCTAGCAGTAATTGAGAGAAGAGAAGTCATATTGAGATTTATTGTCAGTTCAGTGTGGGAATTACTTTGAAGATTCATTATTAATACAATACATTTAGAAGTCAATATTGTCTTCATCTGAAATAAAATACAGTTCCGTGGAATTATCAGGAACATTTCTAATACTTGTGAGGTTCCAGCCTTACAAGGATTATTTGGATTTACTTGAAACTTATCAACACATTAGCACATCAAAGGCTATTTCATTCGGAATACTACATCCGGATTATTTGGATTAACTTCAGAAAGTGAACTTTAAAACAATTTAGGATTTTTTAGGATATTCTATACTGTAAGTTATTTTTAATTCTTTCACTTTGATTGTTTGTTGAACTATTTTAATTCTTTTAATACTTTAGGAAATTAAAGATTTGCTTTTTAATCTTGATAGCTTGTTTGTGTCTTTTATCTTGTTACATTACCCCTAGAGTCGTAACAGTATGCTTATGTTCAGTCATCCATTTTGCAGCAAGATATTTGCCAATGATAAATGGCCCTTTGATTGTATTTTTCTGTATATAAATTTTATATAAACCAAAAGGCCATAAAGAATGCTTTATTATATTATCCACTTAGATTCATTATATAAATCAATATGCTGTAAAGAATGCTTCAGTGTATTTTTCACTTTGGATTCATAATAGACACCAATAGACTGCAATAAATGCTTTATTATATTGTCCACTTTAGAGTCACGATATACGTGTAAAGGCTATACAGAATGTTTTAGCATATTATCCATTTTAAGCCTCGTGCACCTATTTAAACGCTGAATATTTTTGCTTGTTTATTTTGACGTAGTATTCAGACATTATTGGCTGTGTTACCTTTGCACGCTTTGACAAATATAGATTATCGCTTTTCCACCTTTGTGCAAAGACCCGAAAGTTACCATAACTGTTTATTGTTTTTTAATGTGATGTTTCGTCTTTAGCTATGGGTCTAGTCTTAGTACAAACACTTTGGACGAGGTTTTATCTAATTACCATGTGGTATCTTGATTATTTGGTTACCTAAGTGGTTGGATGGGTACTTGTCAATGTAAAAACTATATTTGTCAATTTTATTGCTCAGATTTCTGTAATCATATTTATTGTGTGTTGCAAGATATTGTAAATCTGCCACAATACGTTCATGGATGAATAATTTTATAGCTTAATGATGATCGCTTTTCAAATGTTGGAGTATTTAACTTTCTGAAAATTTATATTTTTATATGGATGAGGATCCAAACCACCCAAAGTCACTTAAAAAAATGTGTTGATCATTTTCTCGCGCTACTCTGAGCTGAATATCTCTCCACAAGGAGGAGTCATTACATAGAACAATAGGGTACAGTGTACGCTTTAAGCTCATTGTCAGTAAAATAAGAGCTAAAATAAGTATTTGCACAGATTGAACATCATGGTCTCTCTGATATATTAAATACACAAAGAACATGTATGTTACTGAGTGAATTACACAATTATTGAGATCACTTCAGTCTTCATCAACAACAATCCTTCAGGGCCGACTTATGGCAAGCCATTTAAAAAGAAACACAAGTCCCAACCATGTCATTTTACGGCCTATCTCTCCCAGACTTTATATGCCTACGATACATTTCGATGACGTCTTCATGTAATGATGACGTCATTGCGAGCTGTGCAGTAAATGTTGAATTTACAAAAGTGGACATCTTAAGTGACTGCATCTTGTATGATAACATTTATTTAATCTAATTATGGAAATATATAAAATCACCGTACCTGCTTTATATTGTTTTAACTTACACATTCAGACATTCCAGATTTCATCAAAATGCCAACACACGGTACATTTATGCAGTTTCTAGATCGTTAAGTTTATATATTATTTGATTCATTGAGTTTATGCGGATTAAGGCCATTTGTCTGCCAAGAAATACTCAGAGCGTCCTTTTACCTAGTGGACAGCAGCACCAGATGGACAGAAATTATTCTTCACTGGTAATGCTAAAATTCTTATGCCCCTCTGAGATTATTTGTTGAGTACTCATCCTCCTATCCATGTATTATAATCTATTTTTTTCCTATATAATTTGATTGTTTGATTGATTGATTCATCAGTGTATTATTTTATTTACTTTTTAATTTTGGAAAGCATCATATAATCCTCTGAATGGAGAAGCTTTACTAGATTTTGCATTACTTTAACTGATAGTCAACGTTCGACCTTGAAATGTCATATATTTATTTTGATGTGCCTATATATCTACTTTGAACTCATCGTAGTCTTTTTTAACCTATGGAGGTATTTAAATAAAGTACAAGTATTATACATATAAAGGCTAGTAACTTAATAAACAGTATATAAGATTTTATCAAACACAAGTAGTATTTTTCTGATAATACTGCACTTGGAGATGATACAAATCGGCTTATATTTTTTTACTTAATGTCTAATGTCCGAATATAAAACACGCGGAAATAAGGGAATAGTAGGCATTTCTCTCTGTTTTCTAGTTCATTTTCCCATTTCTCTTTAAATTTGTTGTCTACATTTAGTCGTCAGCGCAAGAAGACTGTAGCAAATTAATACAATGATAGTAGCGAGATATTGCTAATTGATGAACGCTCGCCCTTTGTACATAAACTAACAATTTTCTGTTTTTTGTTAGATACCACGCTTTTACATGGTGTAAGTTTCTCCAAGAATCAAAGAATTACTTTAAATCTCAATAATTTTGATTCAAGCCAAACATTCAGTGGCACCTGTCATATATTTATGTGATAACAGTATGTTAATTTTGTTTATGCTCTATTCCTTTCAAATGTTACATGTCTGTTGATACACGAACTTTTTGGCCCTTTTTTTCGGATGTACTCGAATTTTTTTGAAAATGAATGTCATCTTTAGATCATTTTTGTATGTTTTGGGGAAAGAACCTAGATGAGTTAGAGATTTCGTGTCCAATCCCTATTTTTAACAACTGACATTAACTATTTTAAAAACTAAGATTATTATTATTATTATTATTATTATTATTATTATTATTATTATAGTGGGCGAAATCACTGATAGTCTTTTAATTATGCACCCTTATTTAGAACCCACACAAGACCACACATTTCGAAATATAACCTAGGAACGTTTATTTAAAGTTATGTAGGGATTAGGTTTGGTATTACTTGGCAAGTGTTACCAAAAGAAAAAAATTACCATGATAGAGCATGTTCATTTTGTTTGCTTTCTAAATACTCTAAAAAAATAAATCCGGGCTGCATACAGGCTGTGACTTTTATGAATGACTTTGCAAGCTCAATATTCAAAGCCGTTCTGATAAGATTGACCATAATGGTATCTATATGTGCATTCCCTTTTATTACAAACTGTGAGATTTAGTCAAATATAGCTAACGCTATCAACGACATATAATACAAATTTACACTAATTATCCATCATTGTAGCAAAAGGTAGACGTGAGACTGGCTTTATATTTCTAAATAGAAACTTACTTAATTGAAAGAAATGATTTAGCAATGCTAAACCTCGAGGCTCTGCGTACTTCATGTATGTTTACTTCTCAGATATTGCCAAATGACAAACACACAATTTACTTTAATCCAGGCCATCAAAAGAAAAAGAATATATCGGGAACAATCAAATCTATGCGATTGATAGCATTCATATCAGGAATCAGTCCACGCTTTTTAAAAATATGAAAAATGGAAAATCACCCTATTATATATATATATATATATATATATATATATATATATATATATATATATATATATATATATATATATATATATATATATATATATATATATATATAATTTCAATTTCACTTGTTGAATATTTCCATGTCCTCAAGAAGAGTTTAGTTTGAAACTGCAGGAAATTTTGTGTTTCCACACACAGTTCCCCATGTATATATCTTTCTCCATTTATGGAGCCTAAATTTAAACAGCTTAGGGTGAACAGCTAAGAGTCATAGATTTTCTATTTATGTTGTACTTTTTACTACAGCTAATATAATAGAGATTTTGTGTACTGTAAACTTTTCCAAAAATTCTTTCTCCTTTGATTTCTTTCCTGCCTTTAAAAATACTTTTTAAGGTCCTAAATATTTTGCCTCTCTGTATTTTTTATTTTCTTCTTGACTGGATTCTTTATCACCTTCTGTCTCTTGTACTAGGTAACTATCAAATTAAATTCTTCATGATTGATTTCATTATCGCTTATTGCCCTAATCACCATACCATCAACACTGTTTAACTACTCACGGTAGAGGTCACTATCTCATCATATTTTAAAACTTTGTTGCATATCAACTTGTCCTTAAAAATTTTAGCTACAAACCCCATTAAAATTGCCCCAAACCTACCAGTAGATGCTACACCCATCCAACCGGAAACGGCTGCTAACTTCATGTGTCACAGAATAACGTTTTGACCTTTTAACTTTTACCTAGTTTAGAAACATATATGCTACCTTGTATTTATTAATAACACCACTGTAATGTTCGATCATTTTTAATTTCGTTGATCTTTTCCAACCTAAAGTTAATACCTCTGTTTATCGGCAGTGTAGGATGCAAAGGTGATACAGTTGGTATTTTCTCTCCAATTTATATGCATGATAAATACAGCTTAGACGTATCATTAGCGTTTATAAAACAAGGATTTACAACAGATTTGTCAGGCGTGTTTGGATGTTTAGGGGGGTGTTTAAATATAACATTTTTCTTCGGCTTGTTTTTTAGCATCGGAATGTAATTATTATTCGGTACATTTTGGCTTGCATTATATAATATCATAATTATTTTCTCTGGTTGGATCCCAAGGCGCTCGAGTATCTAATTGTAAACTGGCTCAATACAAAATTGGAATAATCAATTTTGTGAAATCGTCGAATTTTTGATCACTTGACATTTATTACTGTGTAATTTTATATCATTTTGGAACTGGATCTGGCTGTTCTTTTTGGTATAGTGACTAATTTAGCCGGCTGTTCTTGGACAGGTTTTGTAACAGATCCGGCATTGTTATACATTAACGCAACACCTAAAAATATTATTCCACCATTCAAGCATCAATAGATTTTGTTTGAACCTGTTTTTGTTTGACTATCAACGTGACTAACAAGCACCGTTAATTTACATCGGCTCTGCTTTAGTCTATCCATTTTGGCTCATTTAATTTCCTGTGAACATGTTTACAGCTGTAAACCAAGTTCAACTCAATGTGGGTGGATTCTCTGGCTTTTATAAAGTTACCTTCTCTGCTGATTTGTTAATCTTCGACGTTTTTCTCGTTTTGGCTTACTCCACCTCCCATTTATATGAAAGGAAATTATCGGAACGCAAATTATGATTTGAAATTAATATAGAGCATATTTCAACGTTACATCGACTTAAAGTCGGCATACAAAGTTCATTGAAAATAAAATAGTGAAATATAAATAATAGATTCTAGGACATGCTAAAATGGTAACAAGTAAAGACAAAACTGATTATGATAAAGGTAATGGTTACTGCAAACCCTGTATAAACGAATCCTTTAAAAGTGCAGGGAGAATAATAAGAATAACAACAATTATCTGGAAGGAAGAAAACAGAAAACAATTTAATAAATACATGAATGAGTACATAAATCGAATATACCATAATGATGAAAACTTAGGATTATTTCGCACGAAAGAGTTATAATTTAAATGCGTTGGTAAAGAATATTGAGTCGGGTACAACGTTGAAAATACTCGATGTTTCATCTTTTGACTTTTACCACAGAAGGCAATGTTTTTAAAAGCCTAAAGGTGTTGATAATGATGGATATATACAGATCAGGCTCTTCCATGTTTTAATTTGAAGCAGAAAAAAAAAACGTTTTCACTGGTCTATCAAAATATATGATAACAAGTTACAGTAGGTGAAAAATAAATACATGTCTAGTAAAGAGGATATAGAAAAGAGCAGTCGATTCCTTAAAACTACCGGCTTTATTATTGTGGAGATTTTGGGTCACATGGTTTAGTCTGTTTTATACATGTTGTTTCCTTTTAAAGATTTAACTACGTAATAAATAAGCACTCCTACAATAACAACAGTTGTTGCAATTGTGGTCAAAAGGAAAATAATGCATAGACCGTTAAGCAGCAAATAAACATTTATTTAGCATTGTTTTCTGGGTTTTATTGCTCCTTTGTTGACCTTTAAAATAGATGTTATTATGAAGCTAGCACTCGATGCTGATAGAGTTAAT
Organism: Margaritifera margaritifera; assembly: GCA_029931535.1. Lineage (NCBI taxonomy): Eukaryota > Metazoa > Mollusca > Bivalvia > Unionida > Margaritiferidae > Margaritifera > Margaritifera margaritifera. Next base: position 1,697,897 of record JAQPZY010001403.1, read on the forward strand.
TCCAACTTGAGTGATCAGACCCAAATAAGGTATCTAATACCATTTAATGTCAGGTAATATTCTTTCAACTCTGTCTGCAAGTCAATAAACTTATCAATGGGTAGAAATTTACTAGTCAAAGATAATGCTTGGATATTGTAGCTGAGCTCATATTGACAAAGATTTCAGAGGTTTCCTTGATTTGTTTCTTGTCGTAATAGAACGAAAGCAGGTGGGATTGGAGTTAGCGTAAACGCGTAACACAATTACGTGAATGAGATGTTTATTTATAATGCAAATAAATGATGAATGAATCTGACACTCTACTCATGCGATCAAAATCCAACAACGGATATAACAAAACAGTATCGTTCCTAAATAGATACGATCAAATGATCTCATGTGTCAACGGACGGGATCAATGTCAGGAAGTTATCAACATATATGACTAATATATGGATCTATCAACACATATGACGAATGTATGAAATTTATGAAGAAATATGAACAATGTATGTGATTTATGAATAAATATGAACAATGTATGGTTCAACAACAAGTATGATGTATGTATGATTGATTTTTTTACACATATGGTGACATTGAATTTTAGGTTCAAAATGAAATATACGATGGTATTTATCTCGTGGCATCCAGTTGACGGTCACGAGATATTTCTTATTCCACTGCTCCCGTCAACTGGTGAAGCAACGACCTCGTGTGGTTCGCTCGCTCCCAGCCTATGGAAGGATCCATCGAAAACATCCCTATTCTGTAGACCCGTTGGTCCAGAACCTTTGGCCCCTAACACTGAGTAAAACATTTCCGTCCTTCGAACCAACGTCACCAATGTCAGAAGTATCCGGGTTAGACAAAACCCCAGAGTTCGACGACTCCCCGTGACAGCTAAAAGTATAATGACTGAGCCGTATAATACACGAGACATGTTCAGGTGTGAATACAGCGATATTTTGCGCATGCGGGCACATGAATTAACTTCGTTACGCATTAATTTCTTTTATAGAAGGACTGTACTTTTTATTATTATAATAACCAAGTTCATGCATCAATCTGTCTCCGACAAGAATAATCGCATTTGATTATAAGAACTCGAACATTATTCATCATTTAATGCGTACAACATAAAATTGAATTCAACTTGTGTGTACAGATATAAAAATGTCCTACTTGGAACAGACTATATGCTATCTGATATCTTGGCGTTATTGTGACATATGTCTGACTTTATAGAAAATTTAGAATATTCCGAAACATTCATTATATAAAACAATTCGATCACATAGAACGAATAACATGAAAAAATACAGTTTACATTTTCACATACTTCTACAGCTTCAGATTGCTTCCGTAAAGTGGACAGCTTCCTGACAAGACTCGTCTGTATTGTGATGATACAGACACAATTTGGGGTTATAGGTACTATCGTCGTTTTCACATCTACGGCCAGAGAACTCGTGGTTAAACGGATTCCAGACTTCCGGTGCTTTATGTTTCTAAATCGTCAAGATAACAAATAAACCACCTCCGGGTAAAGCTGTACGCGGCAACGAAATTCATCTATATTTTCGTTCATATATAATGCATAGGCATTTTCGCACACACAATTCAGTGACACTTGTCCATTTTTTCCAAATGTGTATCAGTTACAATCTAATCAGTCATCTCCTTGTATATCTCATTTGCTATACTTATTTTCAGTTCTTGTTTGTATTATTTAATTGCAGATGAAATAACCCCACTTCTATTTTTATCTTCTGTGGAACTTATTTTTTATTTCACGTCGCTTGTGTTCCATATAAATAGTCTGAAAATGCCAAAGGCGGTTACCTTTATAAGACTTTTAAGTGCTTGAAGAGTTTGCTTAGCCCGAAGAGATGATCTGTTATGCAATCATTCATGAAATATTGAACCATATTTTAATCAATCTAACCTATCAATATGTTTTGCAACTCTTAAACAATCTAGGCTTACATATTTAAACACTCCTCAAATATTCGATTTTTTTTAGCAATGATACCAATTAAAATGTGAGGGATGAATTGATCAGCAAATATGCTGTTCAAGAAGAGATCAATTGAAAGGTTATATAAATGCTGTAATAGTTTCTGAATCTTTAATAGAAGGGTCTGTGAAATCAGACATTGAAATGTGTGACAAACAGATTGAGGACATTGTTATGTATGATTTTATATAATATTCTAAATATTTTAGGAAATTATAAATGTTTCTTGACTTTAATATTTGCTTAAACCTTAATATTGTTTATCAGAAAAACATGTTTAACTAGTGTCCTTGAATTAGGTTGTTTACTTAAGATTTGAGTTCAAGGATAGTTTTGATAAACACAATGTTTACTCAATTTGAGGTCAAGGTTAATTTTGTTTACAGATAAAACTGGAATTCCTCTAGCAGTTACGTGTCAATGGTCACACATACATTTATTATTCTAGAATGTTCTGTCATGTGACCTATCTTTATATATACCATGTTTAGTGGACAGTGTTTCAGTTTCGACATTACCATCAGCCATTTAAAGAGCCATTACAGTTGTGGAGAGTCATTCCAAATTCTGAGAGAGGAATTATTTAAAATATTCATTGGATTATAACAGTGCTTATAGACTTTTGGATTTTGGATTCTGAATTGACGATTTTGGGATTTGGAGTACTTCATTTTGACATCATCACATTAAAGACTACTGGTACATCAGGACATTAAAGACCATTGGCACATCAAAACATTCAAGGATACAGTCATTCATTTGGAACATTCTATATTTAGGACTTGTGATTAGGACACTAATTCTTATTGGATTATTTGGATTTTAATACACATTACTGTAAGTGTCTTTTTGATTTTCATTTTAATTATCTAGAAATAAATTGCCAGTTGATTTTTACTTGATTTGTTGGTTTCACTTTCTTTCTGTTACATTTTTCTTAGACCATAGAGTCGTAACAACATAAAAAAGACATAAGCAAAGAAACAGATGCAAACAAAGATTAAATTAAAAGAAATATTGGAAATTTTGAAGTAAAAGAGCACAGATGGTTGGACACATATCTAGAGTGTACATTTACAGACATCATTTAAACAGTAAATTTAAAGGTAGAGAGAATTTAGCTCTTGGTAACGGGCTAAAATTGTTCAAAGACAAGAGATAATAAGCGCCACCATTATTACACCTATATGAATTATTACAACTCTATTTAAGGCAAATTTGGTAAAACGTTATAAAGGAGGTGGAGGAGGAACAACAAATAGTATTCGTGGACAAAGTTACATAAGGTATAAAAAATACTGCTATATATTTGTTCTAGGTATCCAAAAAGGCAGTAGCGGCATTGACTGCTATCATTTGCAGCGTAAGAAGTTCGCACTTGGAAACATTTGGACAGGCTGTTTCTTTCTCAAATGAGCATCCCATTTTGCTTATGGTAGCATTACTTGGCCTGTTGTTTTGCAGTTTTAATTACAGGTGCAGATACGGCAACAAAAAGGGTAAGGATTTCATAACGTCCTTTGCAAAATAAATTAAGCTAACTCTTTCAACCATCGCCTTAAATTTAAATGATTGTTTCATAATCTTTGCCTCTTAAATCATGTGCTGTTGCGATTACAAGACTATGACCATTTATGTCCTTCTTGATTGCATATTTCTTATACAAGCTCGCTTCTTTTATTTCTTTATCTATCTTTTGACGAATTGTTATAGACTGTTTATCGGCTGGTGGAATTATACTTTTTATTTAAGGCAATGTTTAGTCCTAGTTTAATGCTATCTGGTGACATTTTCAAGTTATTATTGTAAACAACAATGCTCACCATTTGCATCCCCATATTGATCGGCATCACCACTGACATCATAGTCCAGTATAATTTTTGAATCTGAAGTATACTGCTGAAATCTTATCGTGATGTTTTCATATGAGTTATTGCCATGTTCGCTAAAAATTTATTTTTTGAACAACTTCTTAACAGTGAAGATTTGAAACATACTGTGTAATGTTTTCTCAGTTTTGAACTTCAGCACATAACATACAGATTTTACAAGACATGATACTTTGATTTGATCTATCTATTCCTTCTTTTGACAGAGAGAAATAAATCCATCCTTTTTTCATAACTTTTTACCAATGAGTTAATTTCATCAGCTCACAATTTTATCCAGTATTCAACAGTACCTGTTCCATAGTTGCAATGACGTTAGAAAGCCTTTAGTATATCAGTAGGTGTAGGCTCCCACAAAACCATGATGTTTGTTCTTTAGGTCCATTATCCACCAAGTATTTAGTTTTTAATTATTGTATCGCCAGTCATGGCTTGTTGGAATGTTAACGTTCTTATAAGATTATGTTAAACCATTTCAAGCTGATGTTATTCTTTTCTGAGTTAAAAGCTTGTTGATCGGGTAAAAGCATTGCACGTTTGGATACTAATTTTCGTATCTGAAAATAAACGTGAAACCTAGGTACTGATTTCACTAACTCTGGCATGTTTTGACATGTAAACTGTGAATAACATATTCCTCATGCATCTGCTGCCATCCATACTGCTCAGTTTGACTGATTTCTGCAAAAGTTTAATATCACAATGTGCTCGTTATCTGTTCAGAGACTCTTCGCTGTCATATCTTAATGTGAAGTTATTAACACTATTTGATGGATTTATTAAAAAAATAGCTATTTTCGGTGCAGATGATTTTCATATATTTACATATCTGTGCAACATTTTGATTAATCAGAGCGTTAAAAATGAGTGCAAGGATAACGTGCACTGGTTTTTTTTTTTTTTTGAGAAATCTGAAGTCCGTTATTTAATTATCATAATTTTCTTACATCAACCAAACCATAAACTATAACACATTTAATCACTTGTTTCTTGTACTGATCTAATTTTTGTGCATAATTTCTCTTTAGCTACTTCATCTGTCTATTTTATTTTTGTGATTCTCAATTTCCTTTCCTATGTTCTCTCAGTTGTCCTTTTCATATTGGTATGTACTTTTGTTTTCAAATGTGGAAACATTGTTGTAAATTTAGATGTCTTTGCTCATTTGCATTTGAATGTATCAATCTAATTTTTTGTGATAAGATGCTATCTTCTCTTAATCTGTACTCCTTACATTTGTTGTACTTTGAGCCACATTTTCTCATTGGCTACACCTATATCTCCCTGTTTCAGCTATAACATATCTCCATGTTTTTGACGGATTAAATAGCTCGTAATTGAATTACTTTAGTGAATTTGCAAACAAAAAAAGTTACTGACTTCGTCTTTTTTATGTGTCCACATTTCTTTTCTACCATTTTGTAACAATTAGGCAAGATATCTTGAACTGTCGTACATACATACACATGTATTAGACAAAAAAAAATTTGAGTACTGTCTATCTATCCAGAACTCTAAGAATTATTGGACATGGTAAAGGTGATGATATTGTTTCACAAATGAAAAAAAAAGACCAGTTAGACAGTGATGACAACAAGCGAACACAAAATAAGATCTTGAAATTTTTTCAAATGATAGCAGATAGTTAATGACAGAGCTGGATCATTAGTGAAATTAAAAATAGTAAAACAATAAAGTTTGATGAATTCACATTCCAGTTCCCCGATTGGCCATCTGCTCCTTTGTCTTACTACAGTATAACAACAACAAAAAAACCCTCGTTACCATACAAGAAGACATTGCTGGACCACTTTTCCTGCAACTGCATAAAAAAATCCACTATATTCCTAGACCTTACAACTGGATCACTTTCATTGCTACTGAATTTTCAGACATTTGCGCCATAACTCTTCTATAGCTTACTACTGAAACACTACCTTAATAATGTTATATTTGAAACAATAACTATGAGATAAATAGAGTTGATTAAATGCTATAATTGTGGTACTTAAAAATCAGAAAAACAACTTAATCTGAAATGCATTGCACAAGATAAATGATGCAGCAAAGTTACATTGAGATCAACAGTTTTTTATCTGAAGTGATATAAATATTCAGTGAGTTAAAAATATCATTATTCCCGGTATCAAAAAATACTGAGTTCTAATTTACAAGTTTCGATAGGAGTTAAGTGTTGTCGAAAGGTTATTATAATACAAACCAACATTTAAAAGAATACCGGTGTTGATTTGATTATTTCAAACATAAAAAAGACGTGATGCAATGTTTCAGAAAAGATGCTAATTTATAGAGTGCATTGCATGATGAAATAGTTGAGACAAGCAGCATTAAATATTATAACTAGATGATCAAAATTGTGCAGTATGAAGAAGGATTAAATGAAGTATATGATGTATATAAATACATAAATTTTTATTCAGCTGCATGTGCGGCACAAAGCTAAGATCTTATCAACTTTACCAGTTTAATCTACAACGATTCGTCAAAACCAGAGATAGAATTTCTGGAAAACACAGGTAGCTTCGAAACAGCACATAGTGGACTCAATGTATAAATAGCTGTTTCTGAATCAGCAATTGCAATGACAAAATTTGACATCTGTCTGAAATCATTTATACGTTTTTGAAAGCTTTGAAAATATGTTGCAAATTGTTGAAAATAAAAGTACCAGTTGCAAATGGATGATCTGTTCGATTGTTTATCACGCCAAATGACAATATTTCAAGCGTAAAATCATCTCTCTATATTTTTGTACAGTTGCAAATGGCTGACACTATAGAGGGCGTAGACGTAGCAAAGGTGGACTTTGGCGGAGCATGACAATGAACAGTATTCAGGACATCTTAACTTCAATACTGAAATAACAGTTCATTTCAAAAACATTAATCAATTGTGGGATCAAATTATATTGGAAAAAGAGAGCAGAAAATACACCGAATAGAAAGAATGAATATTCTACATACAAGTTACACACAGTCGTGAAAAATTTCCCGACAGAAGGGTTCATCTTACACACATTGATGACCAGTGGCAAGCGGACATGGAACCATAAAAAAACATGCAGCGATGGATACAAATATGTATTGACAGTGATGGATGTCTTTTGAAAATACACATGGGATGAACAAGTAAAAACAAAATGAAAGATGACATATACAATGCTTTCATAGACATCCTTAAAGAAAGAAAGCCTAAAAAAGTAAAGTTTGATGAGGCGAAAGAGCTTTTAAACCAAAGAGTCACGGATTTGTTGGACAAGGAAGATATTTAATACTTTTCAGCCTACTGGGACAAAAATGCATCAATATTTGAAGAGTTTAACAGAGCACTGAAGACTCGAATGTAGAAGTATTCAACTGAAAATGAAACCAGAAAATGGCTTGACGTTTTACTAAAGCTAATTGAGGGATATAATAACATTCATGAAACAGAATACATGATTTCAGTTGAATCGAGCGAGGAAAAATTGGTCAAAAGTATAGATTAATCTATTTGTTTATTCGTCAACTGATGCATATTGAACACCTAAATTGCAAATTCGTGAAACATTAATCATTTCAAAATACAAAGCAATGTTTGTAAGGGCTACCTTCCTGACTGACTGTTATGTATGATGTTTATATAATATTATAAATATTTTAGGAAATTATAAATGTTTCTTACTTTAATATTTGCTTAAACCTTAATGTTAAGTATAATGTTGACATGTTAGCAATTGTCCTTGAATTAGGTTGTTTACTTAGCATTTGAGTTCAAAAACGGTTTTGGTCAACAAGTTGTTTATTCCATTTGAGGTCAGGGTTGATTTTGTTTACAGATAAAACCAGAATTTCCTTTAGAGTTATGCGTCTAAAGTCACATACACAAAACTATTCTAGAACATTCTGTCATGTGACCTATCTTTATATATACCATGTTTAGTGGACAGGTTTTCAGTTTCGACCTTACCATCAATCTTTTAAAGAGTTATTACAGTTGTGAAAAATCATTCCAAATTCAGAGAGAGGAATTATTTAAAATATTTACCGGATTATAAAAGTGCTCATAGACTTTTGGATTTTTTATTTTTAACTGATGATTTTTGGATTTATGTGAACTTATTCAAAGATATTCTGGAGTACTTTATTTTGGCACATCAGCACAATAAATTCTACGAGCACGTGAGGACATTAAATACTATTGGCACATCAACACATTCAAGGATACAGTAATTCATTCGGAACATTCTATATTTAGGACTTGTGATTAGGACACTTAAGATTATTGGATTTTTTGGATTTTAATTCACGTTATTGTAAGTGCCTTTTGAATTTTCACTTAAATTGTCTAGAAATAAATTGCTTGTTGATTTTTACTTGATTTGTTAGTTTCACGTTCTTTCTGTTACATTTTTCTTAGACCATAGAGTCGTAGCACTGACCCGAGGAGATATTCAAAATCCGGTAGCTTGCTAACTGGAAAACTTGAATGAGGAGTATATAGAGTGCATATTTTATGAGCAAGAGTTATCACCATATGATAAACATGATGTCGTATACAAAAGTTGAAAGATGTTGAAAGGACAAAATGTATGTATTCGTGAAATGGAAATGATACGATGAATCGTTTAACAGTTGGAAACGATTGGAAAACATTATTTCCATGAACATAAATAATACAAGCTCAATGCCAGATAGCAGTATCAAGCAGCATGACAACTTTGGATTTGTAAAAGGTAACGAATTTCTAGAATCGGACAGATGTGGAACAAATAGTGCATTGGAAAATTAGAAAGTTAAAACCTGTGCCTTTTGCGGATTTGTATTGCACCAGAATTGGAAGAGAAACTTCGTCCAAAAACATGGCAGTTAAACAATAACAAATTGGTATACACGAAAAGATGATAAGGAGGCCACAATATAGGCAATGTCATGTCAAGGTAATATACATCACAGAAGAAATTAAAAGATTCAACATTCGAAAATATGAAGTTGATTTCAACTAGATTTCAAACAACGGATGAACAAATACAACCGAAAGAACAATAATTATGTTTAACAAGATAAAAGGCAATGTAAAAATAATGAAACAAGCATTGATATAATAACCAAGACATTTAATCTTTTTCAAAACTGCATTCAAAAATTGTACGGCAGCGAGTAACACAACTACTCAATCGACTATACAATTTTCATGGATAAAATATTTACAAATAATTACCACAAAAGAAACCAAAATACATTGATTTGCGAAGAGTTTTAGGCCATAAAGTAAAAACCAAGAACACCTTTCATAGTGTACGGATATATATATATATATATATATATATATATATATATATATATATATATATATATATATATATATATTTTGAAGATCTATTTTTCACAGACATCAAGTAGTAATTGAAAATTAGTTACTTAAATAAATTAAACATTTTTATGTGTCAGCAATGGTAAAATATCACAGTGTCACAGAGCAAAGTTGGTGGAGGAAATGGACAAATAGAATGCAGGTTATCAGATATGCAGAGACTGTGGTAAAAGAAATAAGATTAATACGGTATTACGGTGGAGGAAATGAATTGATTAGAGAACGAAATTGCATTACATGTGAGCGTGAAAAACCTGAAAATAGAGGATCAATGTATTTGCAGAAGAAAAGGCAATTCAACCTTAATTTCTTGATTTTAAATAACTGATTTTAGTGGGGTTGTTCCCTCCAAAATAACCAACACAGCAGCATACCCTTGTCCGGCAACTCAGTTTAACCCTTGAGTGAACCAAGATATTTCGTAAAAATTTAACGAGATACAAATTTACTACACTAAAACTCAATTGTTCGAATGCAAGCCACTGAACATGTTGAAAACTTTACTCTAAAATTTGACATTGATGAGTCAATTAAAAGATACAGAACACAGTGTGACACGAAATTGGTAAAATCATCTAATCTGGTCAGTGTGATAAATAGACGGAGGAGAGGGCTGTCGGGGGTAGTACATGTACTGTTTCAGAGTTAGCGAAATATGTATACCAATTTAACGTTTATCTCCATACGAGGAAGCTTTTCTTTGAATGTAAAATATATTTTTTTCGATGACTAAGCATTGAAATCGGATGAAACCAAGATAGATTTGAAACAAGTTAATTTGATCTACAACAATTTGAAAATTCCACCACTACATGACTGGAGATACATCAAAGTCAAAATTATAAAAATAAGAACTTGATCAATAACGAGCTAGAAGAACATAAAATAAGAACATAAACAGTACACCAAGGTTGTGGCGAACATACACCAGCTGTTGTGTTAGTCACTTTCAAACGAAAATATAACTATGGGACAGGTTAGACATACTTTTTCTACATTATTCTTTGACGTTCAATGCACATATGATAATCCCAAAGTGTGGACGAAGTCCAATTTAAAAAATGAAAAAAAACAAAAACAAACCATCATTCACGAAATAAACACACAATTCTACAGTAATGGTTGTGGGAGTTGCTTTTTTACACCTCTGACCAAAACTAAATAATGACAAGACAAGTAACATAACGTGTTCCAAAAGGAAGGAAACAAGTTTTCCACAATTGGACAGTCATGGTTGTGGGAGTTGCTTTTTTACACCTCCGACCAAAACTAAATAATTGCAAGACAAGTAACATAACGTGTTCCAAAGGAAGGAAACAAGTTTTCCAACAGCCTTTCACACAACCAATAGTTCCAGGTAATCCTGCTGCTACTCTTTTGGCTATACCAAACAAATAATTACCTTATTTTTAAAGCCTTAATTAATCATTTCAATATATGATTGGATTGGAGCAGGTAGAGCTGAGATATGAGAAGTATGTGACGTAGGAGTAAGAGCACTTCTTACCAAATTTGCTATATATATATATATATATATATATATATATATATATATATATATATATATATATATATATATATATATATATATAGAGCAAGTGTTCATAGTGCCATTGCAGTCACTTTGACAATTGTTGCTATTGTTACACCCCTTGCTTTGGACAATCGTTTCAACCTTTCACTTTAAGGTAATTTCCACGCACTTTTTAAATTAAGTTTTCCAATTGTTTCTCTGAAACTTCTCTCCGAGTGTGTTAGATGTCCAACTATTTGTGCTCGTTTACTTTGAACAATCTTTGGCGGTTCTTGTAATATAGCATTTTTGTGTAGGTATTTTTTCTTGCTGATGCCACTGTTAGCTTTCAATCTGTGTATATTTTATACATTTCAAAGTCTAGTTTCATATGCTCTATTTTTGATTTGACAACTTCTACAGAACTTAATTAACCCCTTTATTATCTTTCCTCTTTTGTAGTAAATTGTCTTTTCTCTGCTGGTGGAAGTCATCCACTATTCAAGTCTCTGCTTCTTTTACCTTGTGGTCAAATGGTGTCTGTTGTTTGAATTTAGATTTCCTGGCGTACTCGTATTGGTTGTATGATTGCAACAGACAGATCAGTCCTCTAATATGATGATGTTGTCCCCCCTAATATTGGACTTTTGAATGGATCTACTGTTTCTTCTGTGTCTGTAAGCCTACTTCATCTATCCTGAAATTCATGTGTTATTGTGGAAGTAGGAATAATTATACTTTCCCCAAGAACCTTTCTGTCCTTTTGGACATAAATCTACTTAATCTCATCACAAATCCATCTTGCTAGGGAGAAGTAGTATCTAGTTGCTACATACTCATCTTTAAATTCGTTAACAAAGCAAGATCCTCTTGTTTTTATTGCTACTGTGCTAAGTTATAAAAGTATTTTGCCACGATATTAAGTGATATTGTAATCAATTTGGCATATATATATATATATATATATATATATATATATATATATATATATATATATATATATATATATATATATATATATATATACATACATGCATACATATCACGATTACGATCTTTATGGATACATATCGCATGTTTTCTTAAAAAGTCTGAGCTAACTTAAAGCGTGATTTTTTAATGACGTGACAGCCTATGACATTAGATATTTCAGCAGTGTTTTGTCATTTATGCAGATTTCTATCCGCAACGTTCATAACGTTTAAACATATAGATTTCAACAAGTGTTACGACTCTAGGTCTTAAAATATGTAACGGATAGAAAGTGAAACCAACAAATTCAAGTGAAATCGAGAAGCAATTTATTTCTTGACAATTAAAGCGAAAAATCAAAAGACACTTTCAATAACGTGAATTAAAGTCCAAATAATCCTAAGTGTCCTAATCACCAGTCCAAAATTGGAGAATGTTCCGAATGAATTCCAATAACCTTGAATGTCCTGATGTATAACAAGTCTTGAGTGTCCCGATGTAGCAAAATGATGTAATCCCGAATGTTTTGAATGAATTCAAACAAATCCCCAAAAGTCCTCAAATCTATGAGCACTTTAGTATTTCCAATGAATATTTTAAATAAAGAATTCCTCACTCGGAATTATATCTATTTTTCACAACTGTAACATTTGACCGTTATAATAGCTTCTTTACAGAGTGATGTTTAGAATAAGACTTTTAGAATTCAAATGATCTCTTGTTCACTAAACCCATATACATATATATATATATATATATATATATATATATATATATATATATATATATATATATATATATATATATATATATATACAATTTTCACATCAGAATATGAGTACCTGATTTTTGTCACAACAAGACATGGAGATAACAGTTAAGCTGTTAATAAAAACGCCCTTGAACAAATGTCCATAATCTGACTAAAGTCCAACTTACCATCATCGACACATATTATAAATACAATATACATAACACAATGCAGCAGAAGGCAATGGGAAAAGATGACTGAAATTGACAATTAAAGTGGCGTTGCATCTCTGAAGGGAAATGTGTACTGGTTGCTTTGTTGTTGATCTATTGGTGCTTTTAACTACACTGTTTTCAATAGTAGTAACTGCTTATCATGTAATGAAGTTATATAAGAAAAGAGATTCGAAAACACTGCTCAGGATATCATAAATTATGAAATGGCCATCGCAAATGACTCCAATTTATTTGCGCTCTTATATCTCTTCACTGGATGGCATTTTACCATTTATTTTTAAGTCTGATTTCGCTGGACATCATATATCTCGTATTTGTCGAGTGGAAACATTTTCTTTGCTGTTCTTGATCATAGATATTAAAGGAGATACACGGTATGATATGATCTATGTCTTGTCAATCTTCACTTACATCTTCAGACTTTAGCCATCAATTGACAGAACACCATGGATCATTACTGTGGAGCCTGATTTTATGTTTTCCTCAAAGATAATAAAACCCTACCTTTCTTGTCGCTAATTATCCTGAAGTTTTCATCACTATGGTAACTATTTCTAAAGTATTCGTTATAGTGAACTTTGTTTTTATCTCTCCATTTTGTCATGTATGCTTTAATGTGCTAATTGTTTTCTATATGCCAACTTATTTAGCACTTTGTTTTGTATTATCTGTTTTCGTTGTACTACTTTTTCATATTTTTGTTTTAATGTTCTCTTTTTTCTCAATACCGAGTTTAGGTTTTCGTGTACTATTTTGGATAAGGCTTGCAGTACGTGGACATTTTGTTGAACTTGATGATGACTTTCTCTTCCCCACACATACGAATTGCCTTGAACTCCATCCCTTTTATTAACCCAGTTACATTTAAAGCATTTTCTCTACTCGTAAGGGCACTGTAAGTCATCCTGCAAATAACTTTTCCAATATCTTGAAATCGTGTTCATCTATCTTAAAGTTTTCATTGTAAATTAAATGGAAGGTAAGGAAGACACAATTGAGATAAAAACAAGGTTAGCAAAGAACCTGAATCAGTGCCTAAAAAGGTAACATCAAAGTGGACAAAAGATCCATGTAGAGCTGAACTTGGTATGCAACTTCGAAAACGTTCACATGCATCTAAGCAAAGCAAAGCATAACGTGTACTGCAAGATTCACAAAATGCTGGAACAGGATCTAAAATAACATAACATGATGAAATAAAACTAGCTCAAACGACACAATCTATTATTTTATAGGTGCTGGAGTAGCTATTGTGGAAATCGTGCTTATTTGGTCAAAAAGAAAAGTTGCTTCTTCACGGGCAAAATGGTAAAGATGTTGGATTTAGCAATGAACAATTAACCAAAGTACAAAGCAAACATCCAAGGTCTTAGAATAATATAACAGAAAGAAAGTGAAACCAACAATGTAAGTAAAATCAACAAGCACTTTCTTTCTAGACAATTAAAGTGAAAATTAAAAAGACACTTACAATAACGTGAACTAAAGTCCACATAATCCAATAATCCTAAGCGTCCTAATCACAAGTCCTAAATATCTAATGTTCCGAATGAATTCCAGTAGCCTTGAATGTCCTGATGTCAGTAGTCTTGAATGTTTTGAGGTGCTTGAATGATGTAATCCAGAATCTTTGAATAAATTCACATAAATCCCAAAGTCAAGTATTAATCCAATATGAGAATGAGCACTTTTAGTAATTCCAAAAAATATTTGAAATAAATAATTCCTCTCTCTGAATTTGCTCAGATTTTCACAACTGTAACATCTGATTACGAAAATAAATTCCTTAATAGACTGATCTTAATAATATGAAGTTTAGTATGGGAATGAAATCTTGTTTACCAAACCTGTATAAATATAAGTATAAGTCATCTGACAGAATATTCTAGCATATGAGTAACTCTAATGGAAATTTCCTGTGCGTACCTGACTTTTCTCACATCAAGATATGGAAAATTCCAATCTAATTGTTAAATGCTATGTAGACAAGGCTGACCGTGAACTCAAATGCAGTAAATATGTTGTTTACAAAATGACTAAATTACAACTTACTTCATGGACACATAATATAAATTCAATATACATAACATTGTTATAGTCAGCGGAGCGCGGACGCATAGCATCAGCCTGGACTCCGTCAAATCTAATACCACGCTAGATAAAAAATGTGTAACGAAACAAAAACCGTCATCAAACCACGTTCACTTAAATATGTTCTCATAGTTGCATACGGCCTACTTTCGGAAAAGCTATTGAGGTTACCAACTGGTCCACTATGAACAATATACATTGAGGACATTGCACAGATTCCATGTTCTCTAAGTCAGTTCACAATTTAATATCTTACGGCACGTGGAATTTTACCTGGCAACATTGTTAAGATAATACATTCGAGTTTAAAATCAAACATACATTGCTAACGGACTTAAAGTCTATACGCCAATTGGGAAACTTTTTTGCTACATAAATAACAACATGTCGAGTGAAACAAGAGACATCATGAACACAATTTCCCACGCAACGTTAAGCTATGCCCTTACTGTTGTATACAGCATGTTTTTAAGGAAGTTATTGAAGTTTACAATTGGTCAAAATTCAACAATGGATATTGAAAAAAATATTGAAGCTGATCAAATCAGCTTTCTTTGTCTAATTCACAATAGACTAACTCATAACCAATGAACATTCACCTGAAACGAAATGTCACACAATAGATAGAGATAAATGAAACCTTAAAACAACGTCATCGTCTTCAAGACGTTACAGAGATCAAACACTACAAAGTCATGATAAAAAAAAAGCATATGAAAAACTTTGCAATGGTTAGATGCAAGGATGAAAACAATTTCACCTAGTGAACGTATTTAAACAACTGGATTGTGTTTATCTGGAATAGTTACAGGTATAGTTATTCCACTAAATTATTCCACTAACCTTCACCGGATTTAACACAGCAGTATCAAATGGTTTGAATGAAAAGATTATTTGCAACCAAGTTGTCAAACATGATGAAATAGAAAAGTCTGCCATCGATGACATTGACAATATAGAAGAAGTTGTCGCTAATCGACAAGGCTCATCACGAAGTAAAAATGACGTGTAAAATAAAGTGATCGCTGATAACAATATAGGCAATGATGAGTTCATTTTCATCGTTAACGAGTACAAAGAGTACGAAGAGATGCAAAACTAAGAAAAAAATGAAGAGAATAAATTGAAGAGAAACACCACTAGATAGATGGACTGCTCCAATCAGGAGAGTTATATTACAATAGACTCACTACCAGAAAACAAAATACACATGTTTTGAGAAATGGCAGACTATCCACTTCGTTACAGAGAGTAGATTTATTTTGTTGTTGGGTATTAGAACATTTCGTATGAATTCAGAAGCATTCTTTTTTACTACATCAATGACAAAAAGGAACATTGAACTGTTTAAATTGCCAATGGTTACTACAATTTCCAAATGTACATGAAAAAGTCAAAGAGGGAATTACTTTAAAGGATGACAAGGAAGACAGTATTGATTGTTTAAAACACAGCTCAACGTTAGACTCAGTCTGAGTAACAATTGCACGTATAGATAACCAACTTACATTTGAAAATTGCTAGGATTAAATCGCCAGAAAGGTATTCAAGAATCTACTGAATCAGATACAGTTTGCCTGGTTTTTAAACCGAAAAGTCTATACTTTATCTTGACCAAATCATTAACATAAACAATTACAGTAATGATTATTATGTGTGTTTGCTTGAGTCTTTACCATGTGTTTCACCGAGGCTTTGTTTCGAACAATGTTTATGGCAATTACAAATATTTACAGAGGGGTTCAATCAACAGACTGAGTATCAACATAGTAAATGAAGAAAGAAAAGTAACAGATTTGTATGGCATGCCCGTAACGTATGCTTTGCACGTAAAGTAAATAGAGTAGAAAGAGAATCTTTGGAAATGTATCACTCCGAGGTTTAAGTCAACCTTTACCGATTGAGACAAAATTAGATGCAAACGATACAACACTGTGTCAATACAATTAATAGTGACTTAGATCTCAGCAGTAACAATATAGTAAATTTACGTAATCCTGACGAATTAAATTTGCAGCAAATTAAAGATTTGTATAGAGCAGAGTTGGTAACCAGATAATGAACACACTTAGAAGTATTATTTTCAACGACACCAAGACGTGGAGGAAACAAGTTAACAATAAATTAATTTCTATTGAACAGAATAGCAATGAAAGAGGTAGCAAAATCGTGTTGATGAGAATTGAGAATAAAATTGAAGCTCAAGACGTGTTCAAACTGATATTAAAAAACGTTGTCTACTGCCGTACAAACCCTACAATAAGTAAGGCAAATAGCAGATGATTTACCTAACGTTGGAAAATAAACAGAGGATGAACAGTGAAACTGACGCCTTGGAAAGTGGCATGGAGAAATTCAAAACATCTCTGGAAAAATATGGCACTCAAAAATCTCAACTTGTGCAGTTACAGAGAGATTGGAATAACCACATATAACAGAACGGCTAAGATATTAAAAATATCATGAATGATTTTGGCACAAAATGTACTGGCCTGAATGGCAAGATCATACCTAAAAGTAACACATAGTCAAAGTCGAAGAAAACAATGATTTAACATAGATAACCAAAAAGATAGATGATGTTGATACTAACTTAATGTGAATGAAAGCACGATCATATCAATGAAAGCAACTTACGATGTATCAATTACAAAAAATAAATAAAAGATGTTACATTCACCAAGTTTACACCAGTTGTACGCTCAGGTTAAACAATCTACAACATATACAAAAGAATATGTTGCTCGAGAAGTGGTCAATAATATAGATGATATGCAAGGTAGCATTGATGAAATAGAAATAAAAAAAAGAATCAAGTTAAGAAAGATTTAACTGATTTGGCAAAATGTTTACAATAGATACAGATGCATTAAAAACTGAGTTAACACTAACATTGATGGTGTTATGACTGAAATGAACAAAAAGACACTCGCATGAAGTGTAATCATTGACAGAGCTAAGACTGAAATAACCGCCGACTTAGAGCATTTAAAACTGAATTGAACATGAACATGGGTGTAAAGTGCATTGCTTTGGGTAATTGAGAAAAAATTTAATAAATAGATAACACAAAACGAGTTTGAGGAAAAAGCTAAGCTAATGTCTGGACGTATATTGCTGTACAAATTTTGCATTGTACCGAGACATAACTCCAGTCATTCGAATTGTACAGAAATAGATTTTATGTCAAGAGATGTAATTCATATTGAACTAACCGTCCTTAGAGAACTCGTCAAATGGTTGTTAAAAGTGTTTAAGTCTGAAACTGCACTTAAGACATTAATTAACATTATGGATTTAACTATGGTATATCACGTTTCGCTGACAACACAAAACACAAGATAATTTCAAAAAATGATGTCATTAAAGTAAGAAAAAGTCAGGCTAATACACAAATGCTATCAAGTTAAATTTTAGAGATTGCTTTTTATATATGGTTATAGACAAGCAACCAATATATTGCTTAAACATTCGAGTTTAAAAGCTTACATGTAGGTAAACTTTACAATGTTAAGGAAGCATGTGCATACGATCAAGGAGATAATAATATTTTACTCATTGGGAATAAATTGAAGACTGGGTCACTCACGCACACACACACTAAATTAAAAAAAGCACCGGAATTAATATTAAAATATGTTACTCTTAACTAAACAACAACAAATGGCTACAACAGAAGTACTGTTATGACTAGGAAAGCAAAAACAAATGGTTTAGCAGTTACAAGAAACAACTATTTGTTCAAGTTATTTATTAATGACGTAGCTGATGAGAAACGAATTAGATACGATCAAACACTAGATAAATGGTCGGGAAACCGTCCGTAAGAGCAAAAGAACAGACCCACCCGCGGCCACGCCTATACTGGTGGGGGTGTCTGTAAGACTCCCCACCCCCACCCCCACCCATCATCCAGGCCACGGCGCAAAATATTATGCTTGTCACTTTTCTTACGCCGTTTTCGTCCTTCCTGTAGCGTCTGTTTGGATTCTGGGCTACTATGTTTTGCACAAAACCTCGCAGTATATTCTCACGTTCTCCGGATGGGTATAAGCAAAGAGGCGCCTTAGCATCGCACAATCATATTGGACAGGTCTTGGAGTGTAGCCAAAAACATCCATTAAAAGATTGAGGTACTCTACACTAGCATACACGTATACTTTTGCTCCGTGGATCACTCGCTACTGTATTTTGATTGCAATTGTGATCGGTGTTAGCGTATATGTTGCATAGAGGAGATTGTAGGCTCTTTTAGCACAATAAATTGAGAAAATATCCACGTCCATATCTTCTAAAAAGCAGGGGAAAATACTAAAGAAAGTTAAATATCTCAATCAATCATGGCATTAAACCCGGGCAGACTTTGCAAGTTTGTATCCCAAAGTCCAGCCCAACAATTATAATTGTACCTGGTAAGTTTGTTTCGTGTCGTTTGACATGAAGTAGAAAGAAGATGCTAATAATTCAGTGGTAAAGAACTGAAGAAAAATGTCTGTGAAATACATGACCATATAGTAAGGAAGCAATGTTCTTTTGAAATTAAATGACTACAACATTTTCACGAAATACAAATATATGTGGTTACCTGTATCGGTTGCGACAAACCGGATTGAGCAAGGACTCGTGAATAATAAAATGAGGAAGTGGAGACAAGGGACTGATAACGCGCAAAACATGGGAACCAGATCTGTACACTTGATAATGTTTGAAAAGAAATTAGGATACCACTTTCCTTTCAGATACTAACAAATCATGGCCCATTGTATCATGTGCTCTTCCACGGGATTTTATATTTAACATTTCACTCGCCAATGCAACTGAAGTGATAGAAGGTGGTAACCAAGGCTACGAAATGGAATACATTTGTCTCTGAATCAATTCCTCAACTAGTGAATGACAATTACAGAACATGAATTTCTTTTTCCTACAATAAAGAGAGAGAAAGAGAGAGAGAGAGAGAGAGAGAGAGAGAGAGAGAGAGAGAGAGAGAGAGAGAGAGAGAGAGAGAGAGAGACTTGTAGACATATCAGCCAATACTCCTTTAACGAATATTATTCTTGATATTCCCTCAATAAGCTTGAAGTTTTTTCAATACTGTTCAAAAAGCTGATGAATGTGATTCCAAAAAGTTTTACAAATCGGCAATAGGGAAGATTTCGTTGACAACAGAAGGTCTACCAAACACGGTTTATTCTCAGTTTTTTTTAAAAACTGAGGCAGGGATTGATACAAGCAGCTACGTATTTCTTTTGATGAGCAACAAAAGCACATAGAAATGGGCAACGTAAGTGGCAATAATTTATTGCACTGATATTCATTACATCGGGCTTGTTTTAAGAAGTATTCACGATAACCGACTACATTGTTGCGGTCTTAAATTAACCAATGTACAACAAGGTATTCATTTGCAAATCAACAGAAAAAAAAATATTTATGCTCACAAAATGTATATCTATTTCGTTTCACATTCCCAAGTTTAGATGCAAAAATCAGCTCATATCAATTCACTTTTATACGTGTATAAATGGGTTCCATGTTCAACACAGTACAGTCTCCGCTGTTATTATGAATAGCGAAACTGTGTTTGAATGAACCCCATGACATGATCTTTTGTGGAGTGACAAATTGTGGCAAAGTATCGATTGAACTATATTTGTTAGAAATTGATGCAAAAGTATTTTACGATTACATCGTTATCATCTGTCCAACTATTTTGTGCAACAAGACCTAAGGTAGAAAGTGGATATTCAAAAATAAAATGTGATTGTGAGATATTCAGAGATAAATTGGATAAGTGACTAGAATGTGGGTTGATGTGTACCAAGGAACCAATACTTTGTTTCAAATTGATGACTGTGGAAATCTTGATGACGTGAAAACCATTTTGAAATATCTGTATTGGTGATCATACAAAATTACAACCATGGGATCCAAAATTTGAGAGAGCATACACATGTTTTGAGGTATTTTACAGGAAGGACAAAAGGTAATGGAATCAATGTGTGAAGATAATCCCTTAATTCCAGACGAAATGAAATCAGAGATTGTTGATATTTTGAAACAAAACAAAAGAAACAAACCTCTGAGGTTAGAGTTTCACTTTCAATTCAAGACATTGGTGTGACCATAAGGTAATGTATTTTCGTTATGAATCAATAGCCACTTGTCATCATCCATTGAAAACGCAACTTTGTTCATTGTGATGTTTATATCTGGTGATTGTATGATCTGAGTAAATGCATTACCTGCTAATTTTCCTTACGATTGAATGGGCGATCTGTGTACGTCTCAAAATTGTGCATTCTTTTTCAAAACTCGTGTGTTTATTCCTTATCAACCATTTTTCATTTTTGTCAGTCCTGCATTGACATAAATTTGCCCTTAACCCACACAACTCTCTTATTTATGTGCCATTTACCGCATGTTTGAAAAGACTCATTTGTGGCATGTTAAACTCATTGTCCTTGGGATAGTCACTAGTGTCATAGAACTTTATGCCATCCTTCAAGTCGCTGTAAAAGTTGACTGTCACAATATAAATTACACAGATAATCTGTATCAGTCATGAATAGTCTCCCTTGCACCTTATTTGCTATTAAATATTTAGTAGAATTCATACAGCAGCCTTTTGGAGCGATCTAACACTGTAAATACACCAAAGATAGGCTTTGCTAGCTTCATCGTTTTGTTTAGGAGACTGACTAGAACAAAGTTATAATTTATTATTTTCATCCTGGTTAACGATATATCATTTTGACATTTGAAAAAGGTCATCTGGACATATTTTCACTGTTGTCCTTTTCCTGAGGTATTCCGTCTGCTCCCCAAGCACTGAGCTATTCACGAGTTTGGAGACGTCTGTATTAAATTAATTGGTAGCTTTTTGTCTCGTATCTACATTTTGTATCATGAACCTGGAATCTTAAACCGGGTTCACTATAATAGTGTGCTGAGTAATGTTTGTAATGTGTCATGCTTACATTCCTGCACTCTCAATAATATTCCATTTAATTAGTGTGTCTTTTTCATGTGGAAGACATGAACATGACCGAGAGTGTTCAATTTGAAGTGTGATCTCGTATATGTTTGAGTCACTCAGCTTTTAGTAATACTTTGCCTTGAGTGATATAGATCATTCATTAAATCTGTCAAAGCTATCCATCTATTTGTATGGGTAAATGCATTTCCTCAACATTTGGTTTCACAGCGCCAAAACGCTTCAGTGTTTCTGTAAATTTGTTCTCATTTACATTTTAAGCCAACTGTTGTAATGACTGCCTCATGAACATAAAGCTATCTACAAGCATACTCTTTCTTGTAACTGTTATTTTATTGACATCCTAAATGAACCTATCTACTATGAAATCCTTGGTGAATTATATGTATTTCTCCTAGTTGTTGGGTATGACTTTTACCTCATCATCTGGATTATTTGTTACTAGCATCTTGATGAACATTGATGAGCATATGACTATTACAATACGACAAATTATTATGAACAGTTGGTCATTTGAAATTTAAATTACAGTCTCTATGTCCAGGAACTCTGTACTTGTCTGTTAAGTGAATATGGTCACGAACTAACTTTGTCTTTTAATATTTTGCTCTCATAGATATGACATATACTCCTTGAGTTAAAATGTTTCTGATCTTCATCTGTGAATGCTGTATGTTTTAGTTCATCGCTTAGTTGTAAACTGGTATCGCTAACCTACCCAGACAGTTATACTGTAAAATATTGGCTTGTAATATTTCTGAATTGAATTGTCTTACAAAGAAAACCCTGATGGGATGTGCTTTGTTGTTTCTAAAGTTGAAAAGGTACTGGTTTGATTTTGTAGTAATTTTGTGGTGAGTAGTTCGCACACGAAGTAGACGGTAAAACGATACTTTCAAAGTCGCAATAAACGACACATGCGACTTTGAACTGATGATAATATCTTCTAAATGTGGCAACTGATCCCTTTTCAGCCATGATATCTGTACTGTACTTTTGTGATCTGGGAATATATCTGGTGAATTGAAAATTTTAAGAATGTTTACACATGTATTTCTTCCCATTGTATTTTGTTCCTCGTGATAATACCAATTTTTGATGACTCGTTCATACCAACGTAATGGTCTTTTCCATTCTATAAAATAGAATCAGCATGTCAAAGCGCTTGTATTTTTCTTTTTCTGCCACTCTAACTGCCCTAATGTATTTGTCTTCAACTATTCCATACGCATTTTACGGACATATCATATTCGAGTTCAAATTTGTGGATGCACTGCGATGGTAAAGGGCATCTATCAAACCAGTGATTGTATCTAACCAAATTATATGTTGGTGGTCTATCTTGGAGATCACTCGGCGTATTTAGTACAGATGCAACTGAAACAAGCTTTATTCTTTATCACCCATTTAGGTCAATACATATGCGAATTTCCTCTTATTGATTGATATCATTCTACGTACAATATTAACAATTCAATTACGTCAAACATCCACCTTGTACTCTCTTATTTCATGTCAAATTTTGGTATGTCAAATGTCGAATAAACGCTGACTGGCAGCATCCATTTCACCTATACTCATTATGCTTATATTTCTTGTTCTGTGGTAAAATTCCTTGTATTCAACCTCCTCCTCATCCTGCGTGAACCGTTTTATCAATTTGATAGTCAAGTGGAGCGCAACTTTTACAGAACCAAGTAGACCAATTTTCTGGCTGAAGTATGGTTCAGTGTCGTTAAAAGATTCATACAGGTCTTGACTGTTATCACCATAAAAATGTACTCTTTTACACTTCTCCTGAAATAATTTCGTTGTTTTTGAGTGATTATTCTGTTTACATTTTGCTTCATTGTTCATCTTCTCTTTTTACGAAATTGTAGTCCTAATCAAGGCCCCTTTAATGCTTTTCTAGCACACTTTGAAATAGTTTGATCAGGTATAGAAGTCTATATCCCTGATTTATTTACCTAACAAACTTTTCAATATATTTTGCTACTACTAAAAATATGGATATCAGTATTTGCCATAAATTGTAGCGAAATACGAACCTCAATATTTAGAACTTCTGCTCTGTGAGTAGTAGATAATAAATAAACCACTTACCACCCACAGGTGGAGGGCACATTTAATTTTGCTGAGCTTGTGTCCTACGCAATAGTAGTTTGTCCTCTCATTTAGGACACTTTTTGTGTTGCTAGTTCTACACAACACTTTATGCCAGTTACACATGTAACGAACACCTTCCCAGAGCCTTTCTGCTTCAGTTGTACACAAATGATCGCTCATCTGACCTTTTGCTTATTTGTCTGTTTACCGTTGTGTTATGAGGCTCCAAATGCATACACTTTGCAAAAGAGCAAATCATTTGCATCGTCTTTCGAGCTGACCGGGGCTGCTACAAAAACGCTTTGGAAGCAACCTTTATGGAAACCTATCATGTAGTATTTTTGATCTGCCTTTTATGTGGTTAATTGTAGGTACTAAGGTGGTACACAAATATATATGCAAAATATGCTGGTGGAATTAAGACTCAATTAATTAACCTTTGGTTTAGGAATCCAACAATTATATTACTGAATTATGAAGTCAATCATTATTTCTAATCAATGTGAATAACCGTGTGCACTCTGCTGAAATAATTTATCAGCTACCAGTGCTTGTGATGCTAGTGAAAAACGAACTGTTTGTTTATTTATGTTTCAGTATCTCTCTGCATCTGAATTAGTTTTCTCACCTATTAATGTTTGTTATGTTACGAATACTGACATTGCCCGTTTAATCGGTATGTGAATAGCGGCTGTTACATACATACATACATATATATATATATATATATATATATATATATATATATATATATATATATATATATATATATATATTCTCAAGTCTTATTTATCTTCCTGAGATGTTCAAGAGAGCATTTGTCTCAGTGCTCTTATTGCGCCTACGATGCAATTCTTGTTGCATCGTCGTTGACTCTGCCAACAAGATGCACCGACGGTGCAATGCAACAACGTCATGCACATGGAGCGGGAGAGAGAGATAGGTGAACTTATTATGTATATAAATGGGGTAGCTTGCATTTTAATCACTCGGTAAATCATGCGCTTAAGGCAATCAGATTATAAACTCTGATACATTTGCCGTCAGTACACGGCTCATTCGTTTGCTTTGTTTGGTTTATATAAGTATTGTATTTCTCTCTATTTATGAGCATAATTGTCTCTATCCTGTTCTGAATGTATGCTTCATTTGCCGGTTAACATTGTATGTGTAGTTTTGTTTTGCATGCTGGTGGAAACACATGTATTGTATGGTCCTATATAAGTTCCATATATATCACATATATGTTCCATGTCAATGTTTCAGTACCACAGTTCATGTATTTTATCAGTTCCATTTATATCAGTTGTCATATTTCAAATATCACTTTAGTTTGCTGGTGTCACACTAGTTAGGAATCTGAAAAGTCTGGACCACCTTACTGAAAAATGCAGTGTTGAAAATTATGCTGAAGTAACGTATAGGAACATGGTGCTATTTGCTTTTTTATGCATGAGTAAGGAAAATGGTCCAGCAATATTCTCCTAAAGTTTTGGTTTGTGCATTAGTAAAACAAAAATGGTCCAACAATGAGTAGATGACTAATAAGTGAGCTGACATTCGAAATGATCAGTCAATGATTTGTTGTTAAGTTTGTTGTACGTGGGCACATCTCATGCTTAACAATTCTTTACTATTGTAAAATTCATTAGTGGGCTAGCTCTCCCATTACCCATCTATTAATGATCCTACCGAAAGTATCAATTACTAGCACACCATACCAACCCAGGCAATATACACTGGTAATATGACTCAGGCGTATTATTTTGCAAAATTCAATATTTACTGTCGCACATTGCTAATTGTCTCAGAATAGCTTCTTTGATGTGTTTGAGCCAGGTCAATACTTTTCTGCATATAAATTATTGATTCATTTTGAAGACGAGTTTTATTATATTTCGGTATTTGTTTAATGTTTATTTCTTTAAGTTCAGATACACCAAGAGTATTACACTTATGTTAGTCAGTAACTTGGAGGTAGCTTAGCCCAGATCAGTATATATTATGTTGCAGTTTCTAGACAGTGTTGCATTTAAATGAAATGACTAGAGGTTTTAGTGCAAGTGATCCTTCCAGAACCGGCCAAATCACAGCTGTTTGCCATGTTATCCCACGCAATAGACATTATATTTTGAATTTTTGCTTTAATGCTGCTTTCTCTTGAATGCAAGTAATATACTACACATATTTGCAAGTCTTCAGGAAAAAAATATTAATGATTTTCTTAGGGACTACAATAAGATGCGGTAATGGACATCAGCTCAGCTAATGTAGTGGTACCTTGAAGAGATGACAAAAGTTGCACATATTAAATAAATCTGCCTTTTTGTATTTTTAGCAACACTGTAAAATGAAGCTTTCTTAATATGTTATAACTACGTAGAATACTCTTCTGCAAATAAACACTTCCTTTGTAAAAACAATTTTATTCAACTTTTGCAGATTTTTAATATTTAGATTTGTAAAAGAAAAATGCGACAATTTGTGGACAACATTTTAAGGTTGTTGCTTCGGAAGATGTACATCCCCCCACAGGAGTATAGGTTCTGTATTCCCCAGCCTAGATGATATACCCGCGAACCAACATCCTATCCGCACTTCCCACAAGAACATTTAAAAAAAATAGAACAAAGCAAACATTATAATTAGGCTTATTTTCATTTTTCAAAAGTTGACACTATATACCCAACGTCAAAATCCTTCCTAAATAAATTATGAAGCCCTATCGACATCCATTCGTCACGAGCGTAAGGGAGTGAGGCAGGTTTACGCCCGGGTCCTCTTTAATTCAGATATTCCTAAGGTTTTAGCATCTATGCTAAAACTATAGATGTATTTCATATAAATATCCCCCAGCCATTATTTTATATTTTAAAATTATAACATTTACAAAACAAAATAAAATTTAAAACTTTAGATAAATAAATAATGGCATAAGATTTTAAAGATCTAACAAGCAATACATATAACATTTCTCCAGAAACTCAGTTTAGCACATCAAATTGGCTAACTGGAGTTGTACAAATTAACAAAGCAAATCAATTTAACTATACGAAAATATATTACACAGCAAATAACAATATTGCGAGCACAGTGTGATATAAAATTCTGTTGAAATCAATGACACTGGGCAGTTTGGATGGCAACAGCAGGATGTGGAATGCCCTTTGGCATTTATCAGATAAAAGTATACCAGAGCTAGTAAAATCAACATATATATTTCGCATCTACTTTCACATACAAAAACAATTGTCAATTGTCGGTATGTCAAAATACCATCAAAATGATCAGCAAACTTTTAATCCAATCAACAATTGTATAGATCTAAAACAATTTAACATAATCTGTAATAACGTTAATATTTCTTCTAATAGGAATTGGAGATGTATCAATGAGAAAAATAAGTACTCGATTGATAATGGCCATGAAAAATATAATACTGTACATCAGGGATTTGGAAAACCCACACAAGCTGATGAACTAAATGTTTACCAACGTAGATATAATACGAAACTGGAACAGTTGAATACTGGAGAAAAATGTCTGCCGAAGCAAGTAATAAAATGTAAAAGACTGATTAAAAACAGGATAGAGTCACTTTTCTTGCTGCAAGATAACAAATGACCCTCTATTACACAGTCTGTTTCCACTGTACAACACACTATACAAAAGTTTTTTGAAAATTTAATTTTAATAGAACAAGGCTAACATTCGGATGAAAACTTTCAGCAATATATTTGAGATTCAAAAGTTAAACTAAACTATGCTTTTGGTGGTGCTGGTGAATTGTTGTTACCAGTGATATGGTGATGATAGCGGGAGTATAATAGGTTACAATAACAATTTACAAAGATAATCGGATACATTTGGTCGAGGAATAAATATTGCTATAAATGAGAACATAGTAAAAACTGTAATCTCAGCAGCTGGTAAACGATTCCTATCAATTCCTAAAAAAAAGGTAGATTACGAAGTAACCGATATAAAGGATGAGAATTTGAGGAATATTTATTTAGAATGTAGACAAGAAGGAAAAAAGTGGTGAATCAGGACGGCAAGACACAAGGCTCATAATATAAAATATATAGATAACAAGACAAATAAACAATCGTTGATAATTATGACTATGGTTGCAGGAACTGGTGTAATTAATTTTTGTAAGTAGACTGTTTTAGTTTTCTTCTTTTTTCTTTTTCTATGATCCTCTTTTCTTTTTATTCTTTTTGTTGTTGTGTCCAAGCCTTTCATCAAAAATGCAAATAACAAACCGCCTAATAATATAATATGCAAAGTAATATGATCAGCTAATACAGAAACAATCTGTCTGCTGAGTTTAAAAGCCAGGTTATTACACTATTAATGATACAAGATAATGATGCGGCTGCTTTTGAAGCTAACTCAAAACAAAATAGCTGGCAATAGTTTTAATTCATTGTTTAACTTTGTCAACGAATGCATTGATACTACTGTTGACATCGACAGCACCACTCGTTCCTCCGCCTATTCCTGTAAAACAACTTACAAAATATGCTATGGTTGCACTAAGACGTATTCCTATTATATCAATAGCTGTAAAATTAGTTGCAATTGTTACACCCTTTTCTTTAAACAGTTGGTAACTGTTTACTACCTCTTGAGATTTATTTTGTTGATATTGTCTCTAAAATCATTTTATAAATCTATTAAATTTATAACTATTTGTGCTGCTTTACTTTCAGCATTATACAACAGCTCTTGGAATTTATCTTTTCTAGCTGCATCTTTGTTTGCTAATATCGCTTTGGGTCTCTTCTATCTGTCTGTCATACATTTAAACGTCTGATTTCATTGATATTATTTTTGATTCAGCTGCTTTCACTGCATCTGCATAACCTCTAAATTATCTTTCTTCTTCCAGTGTATATAATCTAGAAGGCGGTCCAATACCAATTCGTTCGTGTTATTAATTTATAATGATCCATTACTTGCTGGTCAAATAGTCCATTTGTGTTAATTACTTGCATTTCTATTCCCTCAAACACTTCTCAAACAGTGTTCAAACAGCATTTTACAAAATTTTAACAGAAAGTATCCTTTTTGTACAATTGATGCTGATCCACTTTTCAATATGTCCATTTTTACTACAAGTGCAAAAGAAAAAAAAATATGAACAACTTCGTTTCAAAAACCGGCCTACATATATTGACGAAATGTCGCAGAAAGCATCATTAGATGAAACATTTCAAATTTGCAGAGATTATGTCGATTTGGCATGCCGTACGGCTACCATTTGTAAAAAAAATTGAATCCACACTAATGTCAGAAATCATCGTATCAGCCAAGATTTATTGGCAAACTATTTTTGCATTTGGCTTTTAGGTGGATTTCAACCAGGTGATTAATTTCAGACCCACTTGGTCTCTTGTTTTTACGTATATTAACAAAGAAACAAGGTACAAATTCCATATAAAAGTACGATTAGTTTGATTTACTAATGTTTTTCAGAGCTATTTTTTATTAATGGTACACCATATTCACAATTCATCCAAAAGTGAACACATTATTAATGGTACCTCATTTATTGTTCAGTCAAATTTGAGCTTGATTTTTTTAAGCATGCTTTGGAACATCAAACTATAGTATCTTCTTTGTTTTCCTTTTTCAACCGGAAAGCGCCACTGCGATATCACTTCGCATTCATTACCAATTAAAAAAAACACGCTTGGTTCGCTTTAGTAAGTAGACATGGCCTCGCCAGCTGGAGCTTTTTTGAAGAAGTAAGCGATTTAAAGACTTTATAAACATTTCTGCTAAAGTTCGAAGTGAGTTGTATGGACCCTATATGTTCTGGACACAAATATTTATGTTTTAAAAACAAATATACTACCCTCTACCGATAGAAATAAATTAATAACCATCGAGAACACAAGAAAAATATTTTGTTATTTTGTACTTTTATGAAACCAAAAAACCAGACGATGAATTTGCATTGAGACTATATATATATTCTGAACCAGGTCACCACATTCAATTTTAAAAAATAAACATTAAAACACCACGTTTGAGGTTATAACCATTACTAAAGAAATTATTAATTACGAAGTGTGGAGAGCCTCCAATCGTCACGCTACAGTTATATTCTAATCCATAAACCAGATTAAATTAATAATGGAGTATTTATGGAAATCTCTGAGGTTATAACTTATTTTGTACAAAATGTAAAATTATTAAGTCTTAACCTTAATATGGCGAACAAAGCGTTTGATTTAAAATTGAGTATACTATTTTTCCATATTATAGCCCATAAGCTCAAATAGATATATAATAGATGTCATTATGGATTCCTGTCACTAATTATTTTATATTTTCAAAATTTGTAACATTTACAAAATATAGTAGAATTTAAAGAATATATCAAACTAAATGCTGTATAGTGAGACGATATAACAGCCTGATCAATGCCTTATGAGTATTGAGTTTTAAACATGCAAACCAGGAAGTATAAATAGAATGAACAAGGATCAGTTCATCATTTACACAGATTTCTATACAGTTAACGGGAAGTTAAAATGGGTACCAATTGTAAGAATAACGTATACATACATTTGTAAGTAGATTACATTTAAAACCAGTAATATGTTTATTGTTTTAAATACAGAGTAATCAAATTTTTATTAATTTATCATATAGTTGTACGATTTAATATATTCAGTTTATATAGTTATTAGCTTTTAATAAATATATAACGCTACACAAAAAGAATTCGCAAACATGGAATTTTTATATCTATATACCATATCTATGAGCCAGTTATAGCATGATATATACTAACATTGTATAATACTAGAATTTTAATGACTGAATTTATTAAAATTTTCACCTAAAGTAGTTTTATTTTACTTAAATCAATCTATTTTCTTAAATAAAATTTAAATCTCTCAGGCCCTATGAACTAAGAATCCTTTGTCTAGTAACATCATCTTGTGTGTTCGAGACCAGCCATAGGCTTGCATTTTGCTTGAAAGATCTTCTCAAAGTCAGAGATGGGGCAAAAGGTAAAACTGAAATGTTATAGGTTAAAATGTGAAAGGTTCGGTAACCAATTCAATGTCCATGTATAATGAAATGTTTCTATATCTATCATTGAATTTAAAAACTGAATTTCAAACATTGAATTTCTGTTAAATATTCTAACTGTATTTTTTTTAAAATTTAAGTTCTGTTTTGTTGAGTCATTACAGATAGATCTAGTAAAAATTAAAATGTCTTAAAGCTGCAATATGAAGACAGCTGAATTAGAATTAAAAATATATTTGTATCAAATATAAAATGATTAATTATTTTACATTTTTTATAGTTTGCTTTGCTCAGTTTCCTCGGATACTTGTATTGATTGTTTGATTACAACTTATGTTCAAATCTGGTATTTAGGTTGTGTCTCTGATGAATCTTTTGTGTCTCTGAGCCCATTTAATCTATTCTGAAATTAAATCAGTAGGTTCTAGTTGTTTGTTTTCTACATTCTCATAATTTAATTCGTTAACAAAGCTCGATACTCCGACCTATCTCTCGACTGAGCTAGCTAATAAAAGTTTTATACCACGTTTCTGAATGATGAATTGAAAGATAACTACACGAAAGCCAATGGAATTAGATACTGTACCGGATTTTTGCCATTTAAGTTAGGCCTATCGCTATCAGCCTTGAGTGCAAGTTTGAAAAGATTTACACATTTGGATTTGATCAAGACAATATAAGATAATCGAGAACTAAAAGATTTTGAAAAATGATTGTCATTTTTTGTTTAGTAACACGGCTGGTCGTAAAGGAACAATGACAAATCAAATGTGTACCTTTTATTTTTGTTGTTGATGCATTTGTACAGTTAACAACACACGTTCCAATAGTTGAATACTGTTTTAGATCCCCTGAATTATGAGGGTAGATATCTTAAATGATTCAGTTTTTGTTGGTGATCTTCAGTCTATTTCCTTGATGGTATTTTTGCATTTTGTAACATATGTTCACATGATATCACGTAACGATAGTATTTATCCAGTGAAAACATTTTCTCTGCTGATTAGGATCAGACAAATAAAAATAGGTATATAGTATTGCATGATTTATGTCTAGTTCATATTCACTTACAATTTTACGTTTCGTAACATTCACCTTCTGCAGAATTAAATGCATGGAATATCCACTATATTTAATGTCGTCTCCGATTTAATGTTGTCTCTTAATGCTTAAAAAATTCTGTTTCCAGGCAATTGTGAAATCATGTGGAATCTTTGTCTCTTCTACTCGTTATATTGATATCTATTTTAATCTTTCCATCTTTAGAAGTACTCGTTGTTTTCTCTATACCAATATTTTTTTGGTACTCTGTTTTCTTCTCTCCGTTTCCTTTTTTTTTTTTTTTTTGCTAGAGTATTCTTTCTTGTTCTCTTCGTTTTCTTTATACTTTTTACTGTCATATGCTATGAAACAAGGTTTGCAATAACTACCAATACCAAAAAGAGAAAAAGTCATATATGTCTTTCTATTCTAAACACATAGGGCATGTCATGCAATCCATGCTTTTATTTATCCCGTGACACGTACAATTATTTTTCACTTCGCACTTTAATGTTGCAAGTCATCTTTCAAATAGCATGTGCTCAGATTCAAATGTACGTTCCTCTATATAACAAATGTTCTTTCTAAAGAAATGAAGGTGGAAGTGACAAAAAGAAAGATAAAAAAGCAAGGTTAGCAAAAAACTTGGAACAAAACATGACATGTTACTTCACAGACGACATAAGATCCACGTAGAGTTGAGGTTGGTAAGCAATTTTGTAAACTTCACAGGCATTTATGCAAGCCAAAGCCAAACGTTTTAAGAAAGAACAAGAGTCTACAAAGTCATGAGATGATGAAATCACACTACGTTAAATCAAACTACGGGAAAGAAACGAAACAAATCCAAACAGCAACATTCATTATTTGATAAGTGGTAGTGTAAATATTTTGGTATCTTGTTCATTTGGTAACAGTTAAGTTGCTTTTTGACAGTTTTCAACATCCAGTGAAAGAAGTTGAAAATAACAGTGAACAATCAACCAATTCACAACGGCACATTACATCTAGAGGGACACCTCAGAAGTAGATGAAACGAATTTGTCTACATAGAACGGTGAAGCAGCGCAGCGCGCACG
The DNA here is from genome assembly GCA_029931535.1 of Margaritifera margaritifera. Classification (NCBI taxonomy): domain Eukaryota; kingdom Metazoa; phylum Mollusca; class Bivalvia; order Unionida; family Margaritiferidae; genus Margaritifera; species Margaritifera margaritifera. The sequence continues at coordinate 1,731,003 of JAQPZY010001403.1, forward strand.
CATAGACTCAGCCAGGACTCAGTCCAACCAAATACCAGAAATGCTTTAACAAAACTTTAAATCTGTTTTCCGGTTGGATAACGTTTCCGCTAGATTAACAAAAAATGTCGAACGGATCAAAATACGTTATCAATTCTGTTTAGCATGCGGCGCGTAAATCTGTTCTCATAGCTGCATATGCCGTTGAAGAAGCTGTTTAACATGTCAATATGCCCGTCATCGCAATGGACATTCAAGAATTACAAAGCTGATCATTGAATTTTCACTCAGCCAGTTTAGAATAGATAACATGATAGCACAAGGACTTTTACCTGACAAAAGTGCTAACACCGTATAATCGAGTTTAAAATCGAATATACATTGCTAACTCTAAACTAGATAAAAATAAGATGTCGAACAAAACAGAAAAGTTCACACGCAATTTACCACAAAACACAATTTACCACGAAACGTTAAACTCTGACCTTAATATTGCCTACAGTATGCTTTCAAAAAAGCCATTGATGTATGCATTGGTGCACCATAAACAAAGGATATTGGAAAAGTTGTAAAGTTGATCATTCCAGTTTCTTATAGCCAGTTCATAGGAAATAGGTAACCCGATAGCGAGTGGACTATTACCAGTCAAAACTGTTGTAAAATAAAGAGCGTATGCTAAAGAGAAGAGTTAATGGACAACACAACAATGTCTGCAAAAATGAAAGAGATAAAAATGATTTGGTCTTGGATACTGGGCACTATCGAGGCATGCGGCAAAATTACGAAAACGTATATAAAGTTTGAAATAGTATATTTAACTGGAATAGCTACTGATATAATTGCTATATTAACAAGCACATGATTTAGCACAGTTGTTGTGGGTATATTGTCAAAAGCTTTCAAAATGTGTTAGGTCATGTTGAAATAGGCACATAAGCCATCGTTAAGTAGTAAAGTATCGATAAAGTAATAAGCAAAGCGATTACTGAGAATGTGATCCATGACAGGGGGAGTGTTCGTTTTCAACGAGTGCAACGAGTACAAAGACATACAAAACTAATCAAGAAGAATTGAAGGGAAGAAAATAAAAGCCTTTAGGAAAGCGAGTTGAAAATAATAGTCCTATGCAAAATACGATGCAAATCAAGAGAGCTACATTACATAGACAGTGCAACGCAGATACAGTCTGGTGGATTCCTTGAGAATGAGATAAATTTTGTGAATCAAATAGATAATAAAAATGGTAAACTATTCATTTCATTACAGGGATTAGATTTTGCTGTTGAGTATTACAACATTTCAGAGTAACTAAAAAAAAACAACTTCTTTTACCACATCAGTAACAGCAATTAAACGAAAACCGTTTTAATTCCCGATGGTTATTATAGCCTCGAGATGTACATGAATAAGTTTAAGGGGAATGGCTACAAATGATGACAGTGAAGAAAGTATTGGTGTTGAATATTATAAACACATCACAAAAGTTCGAATCACTCCTATTGATAATTACACGGTATAGATAAGAAACTACAATGCCAAATTGTTTTGATTTAATAGTCAGAGAAATATCCAGGCAACTCCAGTATCAGACCAAGAATGTGGGTTTTTGAAACAGAAAATCTATACATTTTCCCTGTCCAAATCACACTAAAACTTACTGTCATGGCTATTATTTGTGTTCACTAGAGTCTTTGTCCGTTTACACTTTTATAACGGACACTTTTGTTTCATACGATGTTAATAGAAATTACAAACAGTTACATATGGGTACAATTAATAGACTCAGTATCAGCAAATGAAGATGGAAAAGTAATATATTTTTACGGCTTGCCTGTAAAGTATATTTCCCATGGAAAGTACAAAGTAGGTACAGAATAATTGGAAAAATATTACTTAGAGGTCCCAGTGAGCCTTGAAAATTGAGACAAAAACAGATGAAAAAGAGACAGCGCTCAGTCAAAAAATTAACAGTGTCTTTAACCTGAACAATAACCTCGTTGGCAATTTTACGTGACCCTGACACATTAACCGAAAAGAGTTGATATCGAAATACTAATCACATTTAGTGACAACAATTTACAGGACATCAAAACGTGGAGGAAACAAGTTGACAATAAATTTAACATCTTTTGAACAGAATGGCAATGAAAGAGCTAGCAAATTCTACGGGGTACAAAAACAGATTGACGAGAACAGAGAAAACAAAAAGAATTTGGAAGCACAAGAATTGGTCAGACAGAGATTCAGTACTTTATCTACTGCCGTACAAGCCCAAAGTCAGTAAGGGAAAGAGCAGGTGGTTTACCCAACGTTCACAATATATACAACCAATCGAGCAGTGGATCTACAGTGAGATAGATGATTTGGAGGGTGACGTGGAGAAAATGAAAAAATCTCAAGCAAACTATCGCACTTTACACTCTTAACTTGAACGGTTACAGAGAGATTTGATAAGCAAAACCAGACAGAAGATCAAAAGATTAGAAGAAAATTACTGGCCCGAGCAAACACTACTACACTGTCAGATTTGCAGAAACAGGACAATTTAACGGAGATAACAAAAAAGGTGACTTTAAAAACTATATAAATGTGTATGAAAGCTCAGTTAGATGAATGAAGACAACCTGCGATCCATCCCTTACAGATTTAAGTGATAAAATAAAGACCATAAAACATGTTACGGTCATAAATTTTTACCACAAATACGCTAAGGTAGAAGAATCTAAAAAAGATACAAAAAAGTACGTTGATCAAGAAGTGGTGAAAAGTATCTGTGTGATGCAATATAACACTGACGAAATAGACAAAATGATGAAACGAATGAGAAAAGATTTAACTGATTTGGAGCAACAATTTCAATAGCTACACATTATTTCGACCCTATGACTCGAACAAACGTAACAAAAAGAAAGTGAAACCAACAATGTTTGTAAAAATCAACAAATAATTTATTCTAAATAATTAATGTAAAAATCAAAATACACTTACAGTATCGTGTATTATAATCCAAATAATCCAACAATTATTAGTGTCCTAATCACAAGTCCTGTATATATATAGAAACTATAAAATGTTCTAAATGAATGAATGTTCCAAGTTAATGAATGTTCCAAATAAATCTTTGCAATGAACGAATGTTCCAAAAGAATGATGGTTCCGAATGAATGAGTCTGTAATGTTCCGATGTATCAACGATAATGTCAGATCATCTTTAAGAATATTCAGAGGCACTTGAGAAAGTCATAAATATAACTCCAGGTAGCTCTGATGAATGGTCCAATAAATAATTCCTTTCGAATTATCAATACAGCATGGCATTACATCAGCATTACATGATTCCAGCTCTGCTATTATTGCAAACGATCTGATGATTCCAAAAGCTGATCATAAAAAACAGTTCTTTTCAACTAAAGATCCAACATGGAATGAAAATAATTCGTATTTCCAGGTTTTTATACAACTTGCAAATGACACATTTCACAACAGGAAACGTGTCATATTACGACCCAGATTGCAATACTAAATGCGTCTATTTCGTGAAAAAGTACTCCAGGTACAGTAAACAACTCTGACCTTGAACAAAAGGTCAGTAAACATGTTGTTATTTGATTAATCGTACAACTAAACCCAGCTTAAATATGACTCACTATTTGACACAACTTTAAAGTAGAGTCATAGGCCAAAAGTTTAAGCACATTATAGATTCCATATACATAATTCCGTAACACCTTCCTTCTTGGGAAAAAAAAGATGCCTGCAACAAAGCTTTTTTTTTTACATTAAAATATGCATATAATAATGCAATAATCAAAATCACATAGTAACATGTCTTATGAACAACACTCAACTGAATTACACAAACTATTCGCACAATATAGTACTTCTATATACTCGAAAGTGCACCAGTTCTTTTTACTACCAGGCATATACAATAAAAACATATTAACTTGGTCTTAGGTAAGTGGCAGACAGAGACTAAAAGATACGTAAAATGTAGGAAGAGGTGACAGATGAGCTTGATCTCTTCTGATTCGTGTTTCCCACTGTACGACAATTTGATAGCTCATTGAAAAAAAACAGGATTTTTCGATATCTTGCTCCTGTTGGACAACGAAAAGTTGTCTTCTGATACCCTGACAGAAAAAAAAATGAGTTGTGTAAAAACAAAAGTATCACTATGATCAATAAAATGAAAAAGTGACCTCATTAGACTAACTAAACCATTGTAAACCAATGTATCAGCTAAAGAAAATTTTCTAAACAACATCATTCTCAAAAGCTCTCATAGCTCTATTCACTTTACACAGATGATACAAAAAACAGGGATTTCCATCTTGATAGATACCTATGAATTAAAGAAGTCACTTTCCGAACTAAGTCTGATGACCAAATAACACACTAGAGAGACAAATTTAAGGTCACCAACAAGTGACACTAAACCCTTCGAAATGAATGGTTCGTAATTCTCCATGACTAACACAATGGAGAGACAAATTTAAGTTCACCAACAAGTGACACTAAACCCTTCCACATGAATAGTTCGTAATTCTCCATGACAAAATAAGACTGAGGTATGCAAGCCTCCAAACAAGTATTTCTTTCAATACATGGCCCTGACTTTGACTTCTGTAAAACAAGAGCATTTGGAATAGCTCTGTATTTATCTCGTTGCTTATTCTTCACATGTATCAAATCGAAATAACGTGCCCTTCTATTTACACCAAGTACATATATAAAAAGATAAATATCTCTAATCAGCCTATCCGATGTTTGCACTAAAAGTCGCGCCGTATTAAAATTTGTAAGTAATTATATACTCTAACACTATGTGGGTAGGACTTGAAACAAAATTCCGAACATTCAATGACATTGTGATTATTTGTTGGTTTCACTCAAAAAATTCTCCCAAATAGAATTACAATATTCAAATGGGTAAAAATTAAAAATCTTTAGCAAGGACACTGAATCTCTGAAATAAAATCAATTAAGTTGTAATGTAAAGAAATTCAGATCAATCAATCCTATCCTATCAATTCAAATCCATCAAATCTCATCAATCCTATCCATCAACTCCCATCAATCCTATCCATCAGATACTATCATATCCCGTAATCGCCGACCCATAAACAAGATCCTATCCCGGAACCGGGTTCAAATAAGAATTCCAATCCGGGATCTGACCCCCATTTTCTCTTATGACCCTATGGCTCTAACAAACGTAACAAAAGAAAGTGAAACAAACAATGTTTGTAAAAATCAACAAAAAATTTATTCTCAATAATTAATGTAAAAATCAAATTACACTTACAGTATCGTGTATTATAATCCAGATAATCCAGCAATTATTTAGTGTCCTAATCACAAGTCCTATATATATATATATATATATATATATATATATATATATATATATATATATATATATATATATATATATATATATATATATACATATATAAACTATAAAATGTTCTAAATGAATGAATGTTCCAAGTTAATGAATGTTCCAAATGAATCTTTGTAATCAACGAATATTCCGAAAGAATGATGGTTCCGAATGAATGAGTCTGTAATGTTCCGATGTATCAATGATAATGTCAGATCATCTTTAAGAATATTCAGAGGCACTTGAGAAAGTCATAAATATAACTCCAGGTAGCTCTGATGAATGGTCCAATAAATAATTCCTTTCGAATTATCTATATAGCATGGCATTACATCAACATTACATGATTCCAGCTCTGCTATTATTGCAAACGATCTGATGATTCCAAAAGATGATTAAAAAAAAAAAAAAAAAAAAAAAAACAGTTCTTTTCAACTAAAGATCTAACATGGAATGAAAATAATTCGTATTTCCAGGTTTTTATACAACTTGCAAATGGCACATTTCACAACAGGAAACGTGTCATATTACGACCCAGAATGCAATACTAAATGCGTCTATTTCATGAAAAAGTACTCCAGGTACAGTAAACAACTCTGACCTTGAACAAAAGGTCAGTAAACATGTTGTTATTTGATTAATCGTACAACTAAACCCAACTTAAATATGACTCACTATTTGACACAACTTTAAAGTAGAGTCATAGGCCAAAAGTTTAAGCACATTATAGATTCCATACACATAATTCTGTAACAACATGCATTCGAACCTGAAGTAAAATAAACAAATCTCTCATATTAAGCGATAGCGTTGATAGAGTTAACACCGAAATAAACAAAAACACGGAGGCATTCAAAACTGAACTGAACATGGAAGTGGAAATAAAGGGTATTTCACTGAGAGTTGGAATGGATAAAATGATAAAGAAGGAACTCGATAAAAAAAGTTTGATGAAAAACGAAGCTTGTACCTTGATGTAACTTGTTCTACGATTTTTGTAGTGTACCAAGTCAGGAGATTTCAGATGTTCAAAAATCTATGATATAATTCTTAACGCAGAAGTAAGGGTATCTAGACGTCACACTCGTTATTAAACATCAAGACAAAGAAGACTTGCTACAAATTATTAATTCCCAAACTGCACCTCCGGTATTGACTGGTAACTTATGGATTGAATTGTGTTCATTCGCATTTTGCTGAATACATTGTATACACAGTAGGCAATTCAACACATTATGCCGTTAAAATGAAAAGTCAATATCGTACACAATTGTTGTCAACATGCATATTGAACTATAGTCTGATATAATTTATTATGACTTCTGTACCGGAGTAGAGGTAAAGATCAACATTTAGTATTCAATGCAGAAAAGGAATCTAATCTGCAAAGAGTAAAAGAATCGCATAAACTTTATCTGAAATAGAACAATATTTGATTTGTAATTTAAATAAAATCCCAATGTGCTTTTAGAATATATTTGCCATCCACTTGGTTCTAACACTAAGATATAAACTAGCTGCATTACAAAAATGTGCTATTCGTACATATAACAAATGACTACATCAGCAATTATGACTAAAGGAGCTGTAACTAACGGTGTAGCATATACAGGAAGCAACTGTTTGTTCTAGATATCTGATCTCAATGGATGTGATAAAGCGAGAATTAGACGCGAAAAAGGAGAATAACAGAAAAAAATAAAAAACTTTAATGAAAACAGACCAAAGACACCTGGCTATTTGAGTGAATGATTGAGACAGCAAGGTTTGGTGACTCAGTACTTAAACAACCCTGATGATGCTTACTCATTATACGCTTCTACTCATAGTAATGACGGTAGACATGATTTGAGCGATAAAACAGAACAAATGGCAAATATGTCTGTATCGCACGAACACTTAGAAGCATTAAACCAGAACACGCATATCAAGTTTTTATAGCAAAGCTCAGCCAAAATAGCATGAATGTGTATTGTACGTTTTTCGAGTCATTTGACTTTAATGCAAATGAAGATGCTAACAATGCAATGGTGAACAGTTTGCATACAATGCTGCTCACAAAAGATATCACCATTTGCATTTTCAAATCATCAGAAAAGAAAATGCAGATGCCCACAAATGTATATTATTTTCATTGATGATGGTCAGATCAACATTAAAACAAATAAGATCAAATCATTTATCTTTGAGGCAGGTATAAATATCGTCCACGTTCTGCAAAGCAGCAGCTCCGCCATTGTGTAGCGCGGTACAACTGTATTTGAGGGAACCCCATAACATGATAATTTGTGGAGTGACTAGTTATAGGAAAACATTATTTGCGCTAAATGTGACAGAGGCTAAATACAGAGACTTTTGACTGCATCGTTACCATCTGTCTAACCTTTACGTGGAAGAAAGCCTACATTAGAAAGTTGTTATTCCAAGATGAAAAGGGGATCGTAATAGATCCAGAAGATACATTAATGTGGCTAGAGTTACTTGTTGATATGTATAAGGAACTAATAATTTGTTTATGATTGATGAATGTGGGAATCTTGATGACGTAGAAAAGAAAAGAACTGATTTACCCAATCTAGCTTTCAGTGGAAGACGTTTTGGAATATCAGTATGGATAATCTTTCAAAAGCACACCACTGTGATCAAAGATTGAAGAGCAAATAGATGATTTTTTGATCGTCTTCTCTACAGCGAGGATACTGGGGAAACGGAACTTGAAGAGAATCGCTTATTACCAGATGAAATGAAATCCGACAGTGTCGAGAGTTTAAAACAAAACACACAAACACACACACACACAAATTGATGAGGTTATTCTTTCCTTTATAATTTTGGATGCTATCGTGACCATAACGTAGTCTTTATGGTGTCAATCAAGAAACGTTTATCATCGTACGAACGCACATTTGTATTATTCTTTCCAAACACGCATTTTTATGCCAATAAAACTTTCTTTTTCAGACCTGTATAAATAAAGCTTTTTCCCGTAACCCACATAATTCACTACTTGGTATACCATTTAGCCCATTTTTGAAAAGATCTTATATATTTTTATTAATCTGTGACACATTGTCTTTGGCATAGTCACTAGTATCATAGAACTTGATGTCATCATTTACGTCTCTGTAAAAGTTTTCTGTCTCATCAAAGATGCACAATGAATCGGTATCAGTCATGCGCAACATCATTTCATCGTCTTATTTGCTTTAACAATTATTGTAGTAGGATTCGTACATTAACTATTTGGATAGCTCTGACTCAGTAAAACCACCACATATAGGTTTGGTTAGTTTGATATAGTTTCTTTTCATACTGACAAGCATCAAGTCGACAGGAACATGTTGTAATCTGTCTGAAGTTGTAATTCCACACCAGACATTTTTAAACTGGCACCATGAACTAAATCTGGTGTACATTTATTCTTATTCCGGAAGTTATTTCTGATGTCGACGCTTTTGTTAAGATCAATACGATTACAACGTGACTCTATTATGCTCTTTTCTGAAATGAACTATTTTAAGGCAACGTGTAATGGTCTATTTTAAAGCTACGTGTAATACTCTATTTTAAGGCTACGTGTAATACTCTATTTTAAGGCTACGTGTAATGCTCTATTTTAAGGCAACGTGTAATGCTCTATTTTAAGACTACGTGTAATGCTCTATTGACATGTATATATCCTCATAGTACACCTATGAATTATGTCTTATTGAATAGACGAGGAAGTGTAATGTATTCGTTTGTTTTGATCTTGTTTCATGAATAAGTAAGCCGGATAATATTGCTAAACATTACCTCTACTTGGATTGAATATTATTCAGGCGGGAAATTACTTCGAAAGTTAAGTTGTTAGCTCGATACGGTAAGTGAAATCTTTCATAACATTTACGTTATGAACTTAGTAATCGAGTGATTTACCTTTCTCAAGAGTTGACCCATCTTGACATTTCCAGAATGTCTTTACTTAAATGACTGAGGTTATGTACGAAGTTTAGTTTTATCTAAACGAAAGTCGGTCACAAAATGCACAATATGTGACCTAATCAAAATATATTGCAGCGTAATCTTTTGTATGTAGGCCTATGGTCAATGGCTTATCTCAGTGTCTTTCTATATCATTTCTTCTGATCGACTGTAACATTGTACTGATATTTGAATTTAACTAATAGGAATAATGTTCATTTGTATGGTTTTTCGCGTGTGTTATAAAACTAGGAAAATAACTCCTGGCGCTATTTCAATGAACGCAGGGGCATCAGGTTAAGTTAAGGATGGTATCATTACAATCAAAACTATCCGGATACGTACATTGTTAATCTAATTAATAAATTTAAACCTAATATAAAATTAAGTTTTAAGGCTAGTTGTAAAGGTTTGTGAATTGATCCAAACTCTAGAAACAAACATAATATGCGAGGCAAGACATATTTCAAGTTATATATGCCATAATAATAATAATTAATATACGATCTTGTGCACACCTTGCAAATACATAAATAGTACCTTGCCGTTAAATATGATACTCTGCCAGGCAAAACGTTGCCTTAATGCCTGATTTTATGTTGTTTTTTGTTTTTTTTGGGTTGGGTTGGGGGGATTCTGTTAAAGAGTGTTCAAGTATCAGTTATTCTTCGCTGTTTCCTAACGTATATTCAAACTATTGCATTCTGTACAGTGTCGAAGCTAGTCACGTATCTTTTTGATTAAGCATTTTAAGCAGGGTGCATGTACCGACAGAAGAATAATATATAACAAGTGAAATATCAATAATATTCATAATAGCAAAATCTGATGTCGAACTGGTGATCTTTCTGTCAGAGAGACTCTTCCTGGTAATTTAAACACCGCTCGTTATATCGTCAGTGCACATTAAGGCACATGGATTTTGTATACAGTTGGAATGTTTGCTTTAATCATGTTTCTTTCAATTTCGGAAAGATGCGAGTAATGACCCTTGGAATAAATTCGAGGCCTCGACAAAATTATTTATTTTTATCTAATTATCATGTGCTCCGTAATTTCTGTTGACCAAAATGTATTAAAAAGGTAACATTTCATAACTTTTTTATGGGACAGAAACACGATATTATGTTGGAAATTGATGAAAACTACGGCATTTAGACGAGATTTTGTAAACAATGGCATTTAGACGAGATTTTGTAAACGATGTAAGATAGGAAGCATTTAACAGTCACTAGAATTTCGGCTTTATATATTGAGCAAACAACGTGGAAAATGGTTTTTGATCATGCCACGGCCCAACATAACCTTCTCGACTTTAAAAAGAACATCCTACACGGCATTACACAAAATTCCCATTGTAAGGCAAAATACAAACATATACTAAAGAACTAGATATTCTACGATTCACAAGGAAAGTTCGTAATAGCAAACGCTACCACCATGTCCACCACCACATCCAAAAACCTCCCCAAAACACAAACAAATAAAAAAAAATCAGGTAGGAGGATACCAATGAAAACATGATCTCCAAATTTGGTATAATTTAATGACGAAAAACAATTTTTAACGTCGATATCGATGGCAAAACAACCTAAACAAACATAGTTAAAAATGGCAAAAGCATATCTGTGAAATACTTAATTCGTATTATTTATATTTTTGACAACATACCGAAAACTCATCGAAAATCAGACACTATGGACAATTCGAGGATTCTTATTTTGTTATTAGTTTTCTACCTTACGTCCATCGATGAAACCAACATAGGATTTCTCTCTAGAACGAGATTAAATTTTCACCCTTTTTTTGAGGTCTATTATGACACACACACACACACACACACATACACATACACACACACATACACACACATACACACATATACACACACATACACACATACACATACACACACATATACACACACACACACACCTACACACACCTACACACACACACACATACACACACGAATACACACACACACATACACACACATGCCAAATAAAATGAAAGTAGTGGTGCAGTTATTAGGTGATTAGGAAATCGAACCTCAAGTCCTTCTTAAACTAATGACACATAAATATATATATTAAGTTCCATAACAACGTGCTGTATTGGCTTCCTGCTTCATTCGGGTAACCACAGGTAAGTACCATTCTATTTTTAAGATAATGTTGAGAAGTTTCAAAATGTGAAAATTGAGATACAGTTAGATGCAGTTCAATAGACAAGTTAATACTGAGATCTCACTACCCCTCTTAAAAGAAAGTGCACCGACATTCAGTGACGATAAAACAAAGCTACTATGTGACTTAGACTTTAATGGGTAGTCAGCCAGGTTACTAGTTGAATTTTATTTCTGAACTACCGTACTAAATTCATTATGTGATCATGGATCTAGTTTCAATCTTTTCTCTAGAACTGTAGTTGAAATCACTTTCAGTTTCGGTCTATATAAATGATTTGAATTGAGCAAATAAGGGTTTCGTGAAGTAGAAGCTTGAGCTTAGACATTTACAATAACAATAGGTGCTTCATTACTGGATGGGAGGTGATACAAATATTGGATGTGTATTTAATGACTTAGTTTGTTAGTTTTACTTTCATCTCCAAAACAACTTTATCTCTGAGGCATCATTCTCTACGGCACACATACTCTCTGGTTTGCTTTATACATTTTGGACATATTCACATTTATCTGGGATGAGTGTTATAAATGAAATCAGTCCAAATAATGATATAGAATTAATTCAGGGGAGATACCGAACACAAAAGGGTGGAATTGATCAATTCATGATTGGAATTTTTTTCTGCATAAGAATAATTTCGGGAACGGACTCAGTAGCATATTTACGGTTTATTTATACAACTATTTTGTTGCTTAATCATTATCTAATTATAATTAGAAGCCATCGTGTCTGGTATTTATATCTAACTGACAGTATTATAGTTGCAAAGTACGTTCAGTACACAACAATGACGCACAATATGCAATTTAGTTAGTTGCAATTAGACGTAATTAATATGTCGATGATTGTTCTCCTCTTTTCTATCAGCAAGCAAACAGCATGTTACATTTGTAAGTTTTTTCCCAGCAGGTGTTTTCTGTCAGTTTCTCGTAAAGACCGATGTTTCTGGTCACCCTTTGGTAAGACAGACCCTGTCTTAAAGGTTTTATTTGCTTCTGTTTGCTATGACCTGTCTACCGTTGTTTAAACGAGCAAATTTGATTCGCATACCACACACAATCATATTACGACCCTAAGACAACAAGCATCTGCACTTAACAAATCAAGGCACCCTCGGACGTCTAGCGAACACACCAAATATGAACACGCGTATTTAATAAAATTAACATTCCGAACAAAAAGAGATGCAGTTATCAGCCAACTAGAAATTATAAATCCATCTGACCGTAATCACACAGCATTCATAAACAACCTATGTTTTAGAACATGCTCTCCCATTAATAAAACCTAGTGATACAGAAAGAAGAACTATCAAATGGAGTGAGTGATGAACATAAACGACGACTCGAGAGTACTGAAATAAAGTTAATTTAGTGAAATATAATTAACCCTTATTTAACGGCAGACTAGAGGAAACTCTTTAAAATATGAAGAAATAAACAGAAAACAGAATTTGTAAACAAAACTTGGTTTGGAAACAGTCCAGTTGTAAAATACAATCTTCAGATAGTATTTTTCGGAATATTGCGTCTTTGGAGTATTGTAGTCAAGAGAAAAGTTTGGTTAATCTTTTGGAAACCTAGTGATTAAAGGTCGAGTGATAAATCGGCACAGACAATGTCCCAACCACCCGTAGGATAAATCATGACCAGTAATGTGCAATTATTCAACAAAATTAAAATAAAATGTCAAAAATAAAAAGGAATTATTTGCTGGTGAGGTGTGTTAAGAGCCCATCAATGTGATTCGCCTTTTAAAAACCATACAGCTCTTACTGTCTCTGTCTGTCTGTCTGTCTATATATATATATATATATATATATATATATATATATATATATATATACATACATACATACATACATACATACATACATACATACATAGTGAAAGCCGTATCTTTGATATATCACGAGATGTATACAAAAGCCTCGTTTTCTTTTAATGAACAATTTGTACACCGAGTGGCGTATCAAAGATATAGAGTACATACTATACATATATTTTATTTAAACCTCATGCAAATACATATGTTTACGTTTCCAACAGAGTTAAGATTGACGACAATAAACTGTGTATTGACTGAGGGAGTGAACCCTTCACATCCCTTCCCAGTGTATCCCGCTACAAAAAATGTAGTTCTGCAGCTATATTAGCTATTCACAATCCTTTTAGAAATTGGTAATTTGCTCCTTCTTTGAGCTGCTATTTTCATTCATATTGATTGAATGAATAAACAAAAATGCTTAGGATTTAAACATGAAAGTTGGTATCCATGAAGACAGTAGAGCACTACAGACATTGCATGTCTAACGCCCCCAACAGTGAAAGCGCGGTTATTCAATTCGTTCAACGGGGAGTGCATCGAAACGAGTGGAAAATATGCTTAGCAAAATGATTAACCCAACAGAGGTTATTCAAACATTTAAAGTTAATTACAGTTGATCTAAGTCATTACTATGCTTTAGTTACCATTACTACTGACCCTTAAGATTGTCTCTCTCTCTCTCCCCCTCTCTCTCTCTCTCTCTCTCTCTCTCTCTCTCTCTCTCTCTCTCTCTCTCTGTTGGTCGGTTTGTCATCCAGATTTACCATCATAAGTCCAGAGACATCGTCGCATGCCACGGGCGAAAATCCGCTACGCTCCTTTTCCACGAATATTTGCCCTTGTGGGGAGGGAGGGGGTGGGTGTGAGACTGACCATAAGATTGACAATGTACGTGTACTTATATTGTTTATATTTCATTTTGTTTTAGTACAAAAGCACGATCTAAATTGTCGTGACTGCTTATTTTCCAACATATGTTTTCGAACCAAGGTGCACTATTCACAGTTGATTGCTCTTATTGAAACAGAGGAACATAGAACTTATGTGTTGTTAGTGTTTGAGACTAGAATAAAAGACGCAGATTAATTATTATTCAGACCACGATGTTTACCGGTCTCCAAAACATCAAAACCTGGCCGACACAAAATGTATGAATGTATGAATTTCTTCTGCATGAAAAGTCGGTTAATGTACCTGAATGTTCTACCTGGAATTTCGGACTGACACGCCTATATAAATGAACCAGAAAGATTTTGAAAGACGAAGGAGTGAGGGAATTCTCCACTTCCACATTGGCAAATAAATTAATCATTTCTTTCTAACCATATTCATAAGACATGCCTCCACTGAGACTATTGAAATTCAGATTACACCTCAAATTACATAGGAAACATTAAAATATTGCATTCTTGTTTCAAAAGGAAGCAGAATTCGAGAATAGCAGTTCAAAATGAAATCATTTATTAATTGCCTGATTATACATCAGAGGTATCATTACACGACAAACTCATACAAAAATAATCACAGAGGCCTTCATATTTAAAAACGATCTGTTTTAGAACCTTATTATGGGTTTAAAAAACAGAAAGAAAATAAAACATCAAATAGATTACAATATGTGTGTCGTTTAGCCAAGGAACTTAGAGTACTGCCTTTCTAGTCTGTAGAGCTATTGCGAGTTCGTATCATTAGTATCGTGTAACACTGTAGAAAAAAAATGGGAAGTGTACACATACATTTACGATGACTCGGGTTGCTCTAGATTACTTGGTGTAAGTTCCAATTCAAGGTTTTCATCAGCTCAAATTCTTTTTTCTTTTCACTCAGCAGATTTTCACGAATTTTGTCCCTTATGGCATGAGAGAGAGAGAGAGAGAGAGAGAGAGAGAGAGAGAGAGAGAGAGAGAGAGAGAGAGTTACGACTAGGGGTTATGTAACAAAAGAAAAGACTCAAAAAAGCTTTCAAGATTTAAAATACAAATCTTTAATTTCCTAAAATATTAAAATATTTCAACAAACAATTAAAGTGAAAGAATTAAAAATAACTTACAGTAGAGAATATCCTTTAAAGTCCTAAATTGTTTTAAAGCTCACTGTTCCGGAAGTTAATCCAAATATTCCGAATGAAATAGCCTTCACTGTGCTAATATATTGATAAGATTAAGTTATATCCAAATAATCCTTGTGAATCTGGAATCTCACAAGTTTTATAAATGTTTCCGATAATTCCACGGAGCTGTATAATAATTCAGATTAATGACACAGTATTATATCCTAAATGTACTGTATTAATAATAAATAAATCTCCAAATAAGAATATCCCACACACAAACTGAACCAATTTCGTTATATCCTCTCTATTCAAATGTAACTATGAAGAATGTGGAATACCTGCTATAAATCCTATATATATAGCCTTAATGTGAATAAACAGAATAAAAACCCATTACGTCTTAAATAAACAACTGACTATTTCGAAATATTGCAACCCTTTCCTAACCAATCAGAAATTAGGTTATGCGTGATCCCGCTAAAGTGCTAGAGTACCTGTGTTTTAAACAGTAAATATTGTATTGATTCATAGAATCTCGGTCAGAAGTTCACCTTCTTCCCACGCTCTAAACCTACGTGATATTACCAAGGTTTCGAAATATTGATCGAGCCTACCGTATGTATACTCATAAGACGACAGCTGTTTAGACTAAGAACGGAGATCCTAAACTAATAAACTATACCATTATTAAAAGGAAAAATATATATAATTCCGTAACACAAGTCCAGTAGTTCACCAACCGTAAATTGGCTTTGATAATTTGATTTTAAGGTTTTTGAGTCTTACTAACAATAAGTCAATATTAATACTTCTTGTCCATGCAAACGAAAGATCTATCTGACATATACAATTTATTTTTGAATCTGCATATATTCTTACCTGAGTACACTTACGTATATTTGAAATATGTTTATGAATACAACTTTGTTCATCAATCTGAAAAATTATTTCTCGAAATCATTGTTGATTTTTGTCTCAAATTTGTATCCAATTCGATGTATTATTTAAGCCACGGTATTCGGTTTTAAACGTAACAGTGTAGAAAACTTCAGATTTCTTTAGTACATGACATATTTCACTTTCTTTTTCAATTTACATAACTGTTATGGTATTTTTGCTTTCGTGCCCTTGTAAGTATATAGTATTTTATTTTCTTTACAGGAGATTGATCATTTTTATCTGAAATTTGTTTCTATGGAGCAAGTGGGTAGTCTTTGAAATAGTTATGCAAGTACAATAGTTTCTCCAAATCCATTCCTAAAACACAATCAGCATCATAATCGTTTGATACTTCGAACGGATTTTTATTTGTATATGCAGTTCTCGATTTAAAGCTTTTAAGCGAGATGTCTTGGTGCATGCCAACCCATAGATATTATGAGCACCTAGGTACAAATCGAATGACCTTGACCTTTGACCATTTATACACTTTATCTTTTCATCTTTGTCTGAAACGTATTCACGGTCTGCTTTAACATATTTATTTGGTATCATGCTAATTCCACCTCTTATTCTAAATTGAATGATCAGAAATGTATAATAGTTTCCTAGAAATTCACATTATATATCTGATATCTTTAAACCTGCATCATGTGCTAATTTAGGTCTCTGTTTCTGAATGGTGTAGATTTAATCACTTGATTATCAAACTCATAATAACCACTTGCATAAAAATTAGTTCTCGAAAACGATTGACTGATAAACCGGACTTGAAATTATCTATCGATGGTATTCAACTGACAAATGTTTCTTCTCAAAATCGTCTCTGGGTATTTATAGATGCAAATCTACATTAGAACTTTCATATTGATGAGTTTTGTTCAATACTTTTAACTCAAGTGAGTCTGCTAAAACATATATCCTCATACATTCCAACTAATATTCAGACACTTTTCTTTAATACCTACAGTCATCTTCTTATTTACTACTACGTGTGCACCATTTGAAGTAAGGCATCAAACTCTGACATTAAACGAATAATGAGACTCCAAAACGAGCACCCAGAGTTATATTAAACGCTGACATCACAACAACTTCTATTGAAATGCTCAGAAAATTAGATTGGCCCTGTTTTCATAATAGAATAAACTACCACAAGCCTGTCTTAGTATATAAATCCATAAGTAACGTTACGCATAAATATTTATCTAACCTCCTATTTCTAGCATTCATGGACACTCTTTGCGCTCCGTCGCTGAAGATCTTCTCTCTATACCTAAAGCTCTTACAAATGTTGCTAAAAAATTCATTTCTTATCGGGAACCACTAGTTTTTCAAATTGACAAAGGGATATGCAAACTCCTTCAATATAGTATGTTCTCCTGTAAACTATTGCTTTGTTTTTTCTCTTGTGGACTGATTTGAGGTGAAAATAACACCCTGATGGAATGTGTTTGGCAGTTTTGATTGACCATGGTATGTCAGGCAGTTGATTGCATATTTGTACAATGACAATTTGCAAATCGCATTATATAACACATGGAATGTTTAATTGGTGTTACTATTTCTTGAATTTTACAACTTAGCCTTATTCGGGCATTACATATTTCGAGTTATCCGCGTTCTTAAATAGTCTTTTGTGTTCTGGTAATTTTTAGAAGTATTAAACAAATTCAAACAATTTTAGAAATGCATTTTCTCCTTTCATAGTTTCCACCGGATAAAAAAGCAATTAATGTCTTTTTCCTTATGTTTATACAAGTTTTTCTGTTCTTAAGCTATTGATGCAAATCTATATATGATCGTTATCTAAGCGGTTGGTATTTATCTATTTGCAATGTTAAGTACCTTAATCTGTTAAACATCCATCTCGTACTCTTACTTATTTACAGTTCAAATTTAGTATGCCCAAGCCGAATATGCTTTCAATGACATTTTCCATTTCTCCTCTGTTCATTATGTTAAGGGACCTAATTATGTGATACCACGCCCAATACTCAGCTTGTTCACCTTCTTGGGTTGATCTGTTTATACGTATAATGGCCTCGTCTAACTGTACTTTACAGAACTGGACTGTCTAATGTTTCCAATGATGATCTGCTTCAAATATAGTTCAATATCATCGAAATATTTCATATAATCTTGAATGTTACCTGCGTTAAACGTGTATTCATTTACAATTAAGTTAAATGAATCTCTAAATCTTTTTATTACAATTCTGTGTAAATTTTGTTCATTTCGTACATCTTGATATGAATTCTCTGTAACAATCAGAAATCTAAGATAAGGGTCTGGCGCATATATCCTCAGAAGTTTTCCAGCATGTATGTATGCACAAATGAGCGCTCATTAACAAAGCAAATAGGTTCAAAAGTTTCAGAAATGCGTCCTATGGAAACGGAATCAAAAGTCGCATGCCTTATGCGTGTCTTTTTCTTTCATTAAAATCTAAAGTATTGACTTTTTAGTGTACTTATGTGATACAGATTTTCACTTAACGCATATCTATTTCACATTGTTGAATTGTTGGTGACAGATTCAACAAATGAAAAATAAAATCCAGTATTGATATACACGAAAAAGATTTGACCAATCAAGACTAATCATGCCCAATATTCGTCCAAAATTAGATTTTATCTTGATTTTCAGTGTGCGTTATAAAGTTTTACACCACTATTTCAAAACCTGTTATCCTTACCTTCAAATGCACTAAACTAAAGGTAAAATGTGGAATAAAAATGTATCATTGCCTATGGAAAACAATCATTTAAAAAAATGGTAAAAATCAAGCAATTAGCAAATGTCACAAAATCTGTTTTATTTAAGCGAGGCATTGAATAGTCTTTTAAACACTGAAACAATTTAAAAATGTTTTTTAAAGTGTAATCAGACCTTATGTTCAACAAAAATTTCTTGCCTATAAAAACTTGTAAATCCTTAACTCCAAGATGACGGTTGCTATGGCAGCAAAAACAAAATGTTTAAATATATTTGTCATCAAAATCCGGATCTTCTTGATAATTGCTTAACTTGGTTTTCTGTGTTTCTCTGCTATACGTATTTAGTAGATCTTTTGCTAGATATACTTCGACGCGATAGTAACCAAATGCCTCCTATTGATAAAAGTATGTTTGTTTTAATTTTAGTGACTGAAATGTGCAAAAAGAAGCTTGGTAATACATAAAACATTGAATGAGTTGGTCTACAATGTCTGTAGGCACGTTTAAGATCTTATTTTATCAAACAAAAGTGAATGCAAACCGTTTATGCATAGGTCGCAAAAAATCATACAATCACAATAAAGGAACGTTAAATTATTTACTATATACCATATAAAACTTATAACTGTTGCAAACAGTTTTAAAATCTTTTCACATATATCAGATTTTCCGGCTGTGTTCTACGATGAATTAGGTTCCTGTCCTTGAAATCAATTTTCAATGCCTCAACCATTCAAATATTACTATATTTGAAAGTTAATACACGTAATATATTGAAAGCAAAATGCAAACATGATTTTCTCAATGTGAATCAATAAATTTTATAAATAAGTATCTGTATCATCTGATACTAGGATCTTTAAGGTTGTATACATTTCTAAACACATGTCCCAAGGCTTCTGTAAACCCTCGGGGGGGGGGGGGGGCATGTTAAATAGTGTATAGTGTTAAACATTTACGGGGACAAACAGGAAATTAATATGAGGCAGCCATTTTGCAAGGTATGTTTTTCAACATTGTAGCATGACGCCACCGTCTGCACTCGAACAGAAATACCATATTACGTCATACTTTCACACGAGGAGTTGGCCTGTTGGTTCTTTTTAGGTGGGAACTCAGTCTAGCCTGAATGAGTCTGTTGGTCACATGTTGGTTCAATTTTGGAAGGGAATGTAATTGGTTACAGTTTGTCGACAGGGAAAATAGGAGTTTGTCTGCCCTCTGCGTGAAATAACGTATTTGTTTTGCTTCATAACAAAACTAAATTCTTTATCTCCCCTCATCATCACCCTATGCCCCCCCCCCCCCTATTAAGTTAAAATCTCTACCCCCTTCTTTCAGGTTCGTATCAGCCCCTACCTTCCTTTTTTAACAAAACTACGACCCCATTCACACAAGGTAGGCTGTAAAAGAACTTAAATAACTAAAACTTAAATCCCTTATCAATAAAAAAAATACCTTCTCTAGTTCCCATTATCACCGTAGGACCCCCCTTATAAATTTAAAAACTCTACCCCCTTCTGTAATATACCCACTCAACCCATACTCTCCATTTAAAAAAATTAAACTATCATCCTCATAATCATTACATAATAACACCCACTCATCTAATGACCCCACACCTTTAGATGTAAAAGAAGCAGTATAAAATACAAGTTAAATCCCTTATCAACTTCTTTATCTCCCTTACCACCGTATAATACCTATTATAAAGTAAAAATCTCTGTCTCCATCTATAATGTGTCTACTTTCCCCATCTCTCCTATTTTAAACAAAACTATCATGCCATGCACACAGGGTAGGGTCTAAAAGAAGAGGTGTCTGATTGTCTGTGTCAATGTGTGTGTATGTGAAACTGAGAGAGAGAGAGAGAGAGAGAGAGAGAGAGAGAGAGAGAGAGAGAGAGTTAAAGAATGTTTGAAAAAAGTCAACACCATTTTTTTAATCAATATTTTTTAATAAGCCCCGCTCACTTAAACATTAATAAATGAAGCGGGATAATTAGGGCTTGTCCCTTCCTTTTAATGTACAACGAAAGTAAGACTAGATTTTCAATCATTTAGTACATTGTCATTTCGCTACCGATGCTAAAGAAAATAGATAACCATAATGTTCACAAAACCACTTTTATAGTTTGTCGTCGTTTCTAAACATGGGAATACCAGTCTGGAGTCTAAGATGGGAACTTACTGAATGCTCCCACTAACAATTATTTGATACGTATGTTACAGAGAGTAAGTTTACACAAAAGCATTCGCTCTCAATCTAGCCCGACTCTGTCTGTTTGTAACATTTTGATTCTATTTGGGCAGGTAATGTGAGTGGCAGTTAAGTTATGCCCCAGCACAACAGGAAAACACGTCTCTGCCATTTTTAAAAAGATGATGCAAACTTAGATGATACATTGTTACAATTAAATATAGCCAATGAAATCGCTTATAATGACTAAATGTTTTTGCTCTAGATTAAGGACATCAGTTAAAATATGTACTAGGTACTGACCTTTTTTAAGAGTTTGCATTTTCAGTGCATACAAACTAACACATTTTGGAATCAAGCTAAAGAATTCTTAGGTTGCATTTCTAGGGCATACAAACTAACGAATTTTTAATCAAGCCCAAGATTTTTTTGTAATCTAAATTTTTGAGTTTCTTCGATTTTTGTAGAAAGAGTAACATTAGACAATCACGCAGTTTATTTAATATCCACTCGTAACAGGGGACTTACTCAACATACCATCAATTATTATTATTATTAGGCCATACAATTATTATTATTATTATTATTATTATTATTAATATTATTGACTGTAAGAAGAAATAAATGTAGGATACCATTTTTGCCGTATTATAGTGCAAGAAGAAATCCTAAGTTAGAAACTTTCATTGACACATTTTTTCATTGATCAATTTCGAAAAGTCAGTGTTATATTTATTGTCAAATGAACGCAGTAACATTTGTCCGTGTATCAGATATTAAGTCAAAAGTTCTGTCACGCTGAATTGCCTTTACTCTCAAATGCAACATCTTTGGTTTTAAATTTGTTTTTTTGATGTTACAAATCGCGGTCCACATTCTGCTAGCATACATTGGCCGATTTTTTTGGCAAATGTCAGTGTACTTGTTACAAAACCTGTTTATTCTACTTAAATGTTAAAGTCAACGCAGTGCAGAATGAGTTAGGTATCATTATGATTTAAATCTAAAGCATTCTATAGGAAACTCAAGAGGGTGTGTGCATGTGTGTATGTATCTGTCAATGTGTGTATGCGTGTGTGTGCTTTTGTGAAACGGAGAGAGAGAGAGAGAGAGAGGGTATCTCAAAGCGGAAAAGATACGGTTATGCTTTATATCTAAATCATTCTATAAGAAGTTCAAGTGTGTGCGTTTGCATGTGTGTGTGGTTTTGTGAGAGAGAGAGAGTGGACCATACGAGCTAACACTATACGCGTCGGTAATCAGACTCCTGGGGGAACTATGAGAGAGAGAGAGAGAGAGAGAGAGAGAGAGAGAGAGAGAGAGAGAGAGAGAGAGAGAGAGAGAGAGAGAGAGAATATATTATTCCTACTTAAAACAAGTCAAAACACAGATGAACTTACTTTGTATGGTATATTTTTGCTATGAAAGTTCAAGAAGACACATATCCCAAACAATTCACATCCCTAGCAAAAATCCAGCTTCTTTTCTAAAATCCCACATCTCATCTGCGTGTTTTGTTTTTTGAATTTATTTGCTGGAATGAGTTCTTCTACTGTTTCTTCTTCTTCTTCTTCATTTTTCTCTTTTTTCACTTTATTGGGACACTCTGAAAGTGTAGACCAATGTCTTCTTTCTTGACAATGATAATAGGTAGCTTTACATTTGTTCCTCTTTTCTCCTCTCTCAGAGCATCTACATCCACGGGATCGAGATAGTCAAGATCAGTCAAGAGAGCTTCTGAAGATTATTTTCACATTTCAGTCACCCAAAAAGTGATATCCAGAAAATTTAGAACCACTGTTTACACTTACACTTTTAAATTTAAACAGTTGAATGCCAGTACTTTCACTTTACATATGATATGAAGTTCTCCTTGTTTGTCGCTGTATTGGTAGCCGTAAATGTTTAGGATCACTGACAAAACTCACAATAGGCTCTTCGGGATGTTCGTAGGTCCAAGTTCCTGAATGGGCGTCTTTGATGGGTGGTGGATAGCCGTCAGGTCGATCGATGTAAATGAAACTAGCTGTGTCGAAGTAAAGAACTCTGTCTCCTAGAAGTTCCATTTTACCAATAAGCTGGAAAAATGTTTCATTGATCACAGATCTAAGATATGTCAGAAGCTATTTTTTTTAAAAAAAGGACTTACTTCAGTTTACGTAAGGTATGGAGTGAAATCACGACTGTATCAGACTACCGCTGATTTTCACCACCTCTGTCATAAAAATGGCAAATTGTTTAATTTATCAATATCTTATATTATGTCAGTAGCTTGATGAACACAGTAGTGCGTCGTAGGTTTATCATGTGTTATGAGATGGTAGCCGTCATTTTAGGGCACCCACTTGAAAAAAACTCAAAATAGCAAGAAAAAATATTTAGTGTTAAGTTAGGCAGATTTTAACAGTCTTTTGTTACAAACAGATATATTTCTTTATACTTAGAAATCTAGTCATGGAAAGAAAGAAGTACTGATACACTATTGTTTAAATAAAAGTACATAAGGTAATCCTATGTATACAGAATGCCACCTATAGGAAAAAATGTAAATTTCATTTTTTTTCTTAGCTTCAGTTTACCATTGTACAAGTATGTAAAAAGCATTATTTTTGTCGGGAAGTTTGTATGCAACATTCAAGTACATCTAATGATATAAAGAGAAATTTACTGGTTAAAATTCCAGATAGATATCGGTTCTTTATTATTTTACTAATTACTGTCTATTTTCAAGACAGAGGGTGCTACATATATTGATAGCATATGTTGTGGTCAAAACATTGATTGACTTTAGGTGGAGAAAAAATATAAGGAAGAATGAATACGCGAAAAGTATAGTCAACGGAAACTGACATGGACAAATTCTAATTCCAGCAAGTAGGTAATCTTTGAGATTTCTAGACCACTTGATAATTTAAAATCAATTTCTTCTCTCAACAAATTTACTTTGCTTTACTCCATCATCAATCGATCAAAAGTGAGTTGTGTTCAGCAATCAACATATTTAAAGGGATGGCGAAGATACTGGGCCGTCCAGCTTTGACGATCTGACCTTTCGTCAATCACTTTGAGAACGGAGGATGTTGTCATAACTCTCAAGTTGTGTTTAGAATTCTGCCATTTCATAAATGACACAAGACGTTTTATACATTTTATACGTTTAATTTGTTCAAAGTGTAACAACAACAAAAAATTAATTTCACATTTCGAGAACACAGAGTTCACGTTTTTCTATTCTTTCATCAGTCACACACTATCTTTTTGCATAATCAGCAATCCCTTGTGTCCAAGCATAGAACCCAAGACCTTTTCAGTCACGCACATCTTTCCAGTCGTAACGCTGTTGGTGTAGCCAACTTGCTATACACACTTCTTGGTAAGTATGAAGAGTAGATAAAGTGCGACGAATGTCTTCTTCACACGGAGATACACAACGCGTATTCATCATTATTCGCAACATGTTTAACACAATACGTTTTTCATGCACAGATAACATTTTGATGGTCATATCTATGCACGAATTGTTCATAAATTCGCCACAAAGAATCTGCTGGAAAACGAAGAAATGTAGTCACTAACACACATATGACACGGCGTCCAAAAAGGAATATTCTCGTCTTGTGGAATTAATTCTTTTAAAAGTACTTGATAATCCACTAAGTTTTGAACAGTGTCATTGACTCACTCATGACAGAAGTCGAGGCATGGCAAGTCTTATAATGTCTTCGCAGTTGATCAATGTTGGACCATTTGAACATTTTCAAAGTAATCGGTCGTTTTATAACATTCAGATACCAATGATTAAAAGGTCTATACTGTTTAGGATGCAATTGTTATTTGCGTTTCTTTTGATTCTGTACAAAGTCTCTGTAAATGCATTCACGCAGTTCCAATGGTAGATTCTGAAAGGGATCTTCTAAACTGTACATTTACAAAAATGCAATGTGATGCCACACTAATTGCAGAAGTCGTTGCATCGAGAACCTTATATCAGCGTAGAGTTTTGTGTCTGAGGTAAGTTGTTTTTCAATTTTCATTTTAAAGCTTTCATTTCTATTTTCATTTTCAATTTAATTTTCAAACTTCATTTCTTAATTTTCATTCTCAATTTTGCAGTGGTGGTGTTGCTTTGGATAGAATTTGTGTTTGTTGTAGTGCCAAAACAAAGACTGACACAGAGAGAGAAGGTATAATTTTCTGTTCGAGATTGAAATCGGCAAAACTTAAGAAAAATAGCATTCTGCAGACATTAAACATGATGGAGAAAAAGGAAGTTATGCATCTTATATAGACCGTTTTGTACTTGTTAAGAAAATAATGCTTTCTGTCTGTCTGTAAAATTGTTTATCATATACAAGCAAGGTAAGACTGTTTACACACACTATACCCACAAGCATACTTATATATTATCACAGAAGAGAGGAAAGGGTTTTAAGTTTAAGTTTTTTGTGTAAGGTATAGACATACACAAACATATAGTACATATACAGACAATGATTGAATAGTATCTCTGTTTCTAAGAGAATTGGGTGGACCCGAAAAGGACCGTTGGGTTTTTAAAAACATTATGGACTCCACACCATCAACTGCAACTGTCTTACACATTTTCCACGGTCAAGCCCTACATCTGCTGTGGTAGTAGTAGTAGAGCTAGAGGTTGCCGCAGTTGCTGACATATATGTAATAAAGTGTTTAGGTATAGATGTAGGTCTCTTTCTCTTAGGTTTCTCCAAAGAAGTTTGAACAACAACAACAACAATAATAATGATGATTAGAATAATACTTTTTTGATGGTCTGTGGAGTAAAGTCCATGTTATGACTGGATATTAAATAAACTGGGTGATTATCTAATATTACTCTTTTCAAAAAATATGGAACAAACTCAATGCTATAGATTACAAAAACTTGAGCTTGATTCCAAAATTCGTTAGTCTGTATGCACTAGAAATGGAATCTATGAAATCGTTATCTGGATTCCAAAATGCGGTAGTTTGCATGCACTGAAAATGCAAACTCTTAAGAAAGGTCAGTACCTAGTACGCATTTTGACTGATGTCCTGAATTTAGAGCAAAACATTTAGTCATTATAAGCGATTTCATTGGCTAGATTTAATTGTAACAATGTATCATCTAAGTTTGCCTCATCTTGTTAAAAACTGCAGAGACGTGTTTTCCCTCTTCATTTATTAATGTTTAAGTGAGCGGGGCTTATTCAAAAATATTGATTTAGAAAAAATGATGTTTCACATACACACACATTGACAGACAGACGAACTGACACCTCTTCTTTTAGATCCTACCCTGTGTGCATGGCACGGTAGTTTTGTTTAAAATAGTAGATGAGGAAAGTAGGGACATTATAGATGGAGGTAGAGATTTTTACTTTATAATAGGGATTATACGGTGGTAAGGGAGATAAAGAAGTTAGTTTTGTTGATAAGGGATTTTAACTTGTAGTTTATTTTGCTCTTTTACATCTAAAGGTGTGGGGTCATTAGATGAGTGGGTGTTATTATGTAACGATTATGAGGATGATAGTTTTATTTTAAAAAAAGGAGGGTATGAGTTGAGTGGAGATTTTATAGAAGGGGGAGAGATTTTAACTTTATGAGGGGGGTCCTGAGGCGATAAGGGGAGATATAGAAGGTATTTTTTTATTGAAAAGGGATTTAATTGTTTGTTTACAAGTTCTTTAACATCCTACTATGTGTGAATGGGGTGGTATTTTTTTTAAAAATAGGAAGGTAAGGGCTGATAGGAACAATATAGAAGGGGGGGGGGAGAGATTTTAACTTTAAAACCCTTATCAATAAAAATATCTTGTCTAAGTCCTCATAAACTATTTTTTTATATAAGATATTTTACATCCTACCTTGTGTGAATGGGATGGTAGTTTTGGTTATAATAGGAGAATTGGGGAGGGAAGGGGTTGAAATATCAAATAAGAAGGTAGAGATTTTAACTTTATTTATAAGGGGGATCATAGGGTACCTGTATAAATAAGCACTGAGTGTTGATAGTAGATAACTGGGTGTTGGTAGTATATAACTGCTTGGTGGATAGTAAATCACTGGGTGTTAATATTAGATAATTGGTTGATGGATAGTAGATAACTGGGTGTTAAAAGTAGATAATCGGTTGGTGGATAGTAGATCATTTTGTGCTGGATGGTTGATAACTGGGTGTTTATATTAGATAACTTGGCTCTTGATAGTAGATGACTGGGTGTTTGTTGTAGATAACTGGTTGGTGGATAGTAGATAACTTGGTGTTGATAGTAGATAATTGGTTGGTTGATAGTATATAACTGGGTGCAGGATAATAGACAACTAGATGGTGAATAGTAGATAAGTGGGTATTGATATGTAAGGATTGTGATGATGGTAGTTATGTTTTTAAAAAAGGAGAGTAAAGGAGGATTGGGGATATTATAAAATGGGGCTGAGATTTAACTTCATAAGGGGGATCATAGGGTGGTAAGGGGAGATAATGAAGTTGGTTTTGTTATCATACAAAACAAAATACGTCATTTCATTTAGAGGGCAGAGAAAACTCCCAATTCCGCAGATAACTCGGCTATGGATTGCAGATAACTAGGTATTGTGTAGGAGATAACTAGTTGGTGGATAGTAGATAAATAGGTGCTGATAGTAGATAATTGGTTGGTGGATAGTATATAACTGGGTGCTGAATATTAGACAACTTGGTGGCGGGTAGTAGATAATTGTGTATTGATATGTAACAATTATGAGGATGGTAGTTTTGTTTTTAAAGAATGGACAGTAGGGGAGTGATGGGAATATTATAAAATGGGGTAGATATTTTAACTTTATAAGAGGGCTCATAAGCTTATAAGGGGAGATAAAGAAGTTAGTTTTGTTATCAAGCAGAGTGCCGATAAAGTCCCATTTTTCCGGTCGACAAACCGTAACACATTACATTCCCCTCGAAAATAGAACCAACATGCTACAAACAGACAGACTCCTCAAGTGACACGTATGTCGTAATACATCTTTTCATTTAGAGGGCAGACAAGCTCAAAACATTTCCTCCTAAATGGAACCAACATCTTACAAACAGACCAATTCAGGCTCGATCTGTCAAGTGCCATCCTCTACTACTTACACGTCATTAAGAAAGTATATATATTGATTATAATCATTGGAAAAGTACAGTATATGTAATTCTACTGAGGTTTTATTATCACATCCATGTTTAAAAGTTTGGGGAATTTCATCCATAAGGTTTTATATAAAGTGTATAAATTCAAATTGTTCCATTTCACATCACCCGATAATTACTATGCCGTTGTGTGGTAAATATTGTTGCGACTCTAGGTCTTAATAAAATATGTAACAGAAACAAAGTGAAACCAACAATGTATGTAATATCAACAAGAAATTTATTTCCCTACGATACAAAGTGAAATTCAAGAGATAATTACAATATTGTCAATCAAATTCCAAATAATCCTCAATGTCCTAATCACAAGTCCAAAAATATAGAATGTTTTGAATGAGTTCCAATAGTCTTGAATGTCCTCATATATCACAATGATACAATCCAGAATGTCTATGAATGAATTCACAAAAGTTCCAAGTAATGTATTAATTGAAAAGTCAATGAGCACTTTAGCAATACCAACGAATATCTTAAGTAAATAATTTCTGTAGAATTATATCGGATTTCAACGGCACAAACTGTAAATTCTGATCTCAAATGGATTTCCACAAACTGATCTAAAACAGGAATGAATTATTTGTTTACCAAATCTCTATTTATACACATTTTCACTTGGCCTATATCATAATAGGATGTGAAGCAATAAAATGGAAAAAAAACAAACAAAAAAAAACAAACAAACAACAGTCTAACTGTCAACAAGACTGACCCTGAACCCAAATGATTGTAAACATTCTGACTAGACTATATCTAAAGTACAACTTGCCTTCATGGACAAGGTTTAAACACACATCATAGACTACATAAACGCAACAATATTTTTAACAGAGAAACTAATTTTATAGAAATAATAGGCTTATGAGCAGGAATAGTTATCAGTGCACTGACGGGTACTTAATTATAGAAGATAATATGGTGAATACTATGGTAGATATAGTCATTTCTAAATTTATATTATCCGAGTGTTGTTCTATTTGTATTTTTGACAAAATGATTGTCATACTTACATACATGTTTGCAGCTAAAAATATTTGTTTCGATAACTGTTGATTTTGTATTATCTCGACAGATTATCTACCTGTATATGCATGTATGTATGGCTGGTTGGTTGCTTTTTTGTTTTGTCTAGTTTGGTGTAACCGGCACAGACACACAATTAGATAATTTAGAGTTAAGGCAATTGCAGCTAAGACCCTTGCCTAATAATTGGTTTTGTGGGTTTAACGCCATCTTTCAGTACATGATAGGCTATACATGGCGGCAAGTATATTTGGTGGAAAAAGAAACCGGGAAGAACCACCGACCCACTGGAAGCTACTGGCAAGCCTTCTCATATACCCACGTTGGTCGAGCCGAGGCTCGAACTCTTGCGGACAGTAGTGAGATGTGTGAGTGATATGTAAAGGCGAGAGCATTAGTCCACTCGGCCACCCGAGGCCCCCCCCCCTAGCATAAGGACACACCATGGTAGTCATTCACTAAGGGTATTAAAGTATAGAATTTATACACAAATATGAACAATGTATGATTCTATCACTAAGGGTGATCAAAGTATATAATTTGTACACAAATATGAATAATGTATGTTACATTCATATGTAGGATGTATGCTTTATTGATTTCCACTTATGTAGCGATACTGAATTAGTGATCTCACTCATATAGTGATATTGAATAATACTGATTCAAAACTGGAACATATGTATCTCGTATCGTCTAATAGACAATCACGATGTATTTCCGGTTCCACAGCTCTCGTTCAATGGTCAAGGAGCAACCACGCATGGCCCATCCCTCCAACTCTGCAGAAGGATCCCTCAAGAACCTCCTTATTCCTTACAGTCCCTTTGGTCCCGGAACTTCGGTCCCTCACTGTGAGTAATCCAATACCGTTCTCCGAGCCAACGTCTCTCGCGTGAGACTGCACAGGAGTCCGCAGTAGTATAATAAAAACACACACATTTTTCATTTTTCATTAATGCTTACGTCGCAATAATGCACAGGTGAAACCAACCAAGACCAGTCCGATCGTGTATACATTATATATTCCCAAATTTTATAAGAACAGCATAAACGTGTTAAAAAAGTTTGTTGAAAACAATTCCGATTTCACATTTGTAAATGTCCCCACAAAGATATATTATCAGTTAGAGTTAGGCAATTTTGTTCTGAAACCTGCAGTAAAAACATTATATGAGTTAGATTTTATATCTGTTTGGAAAAACTTACTTAGGACGTTCTTTGATCCGACTACTAGAGATGTGTGCTGGAGGATTATTCATAATGCATTACCAGTTAATCACAATATGTTCCTTTAAAGAATATTGCAATTCCAGTCGTATACAATGCGTAATAATATTAAAAACTTTGAAAATGTTAAATGTGAAATATTATTCACCTTGCAAATGTTGTGATAAAATGGATTAAGCGATTATTTCGACATTCTTTTAAGACCTGTTTTCCAAAAAGAAGCGTGCTTTACTTGTCCCAGATTGAAAGATTTCTGTATAATATTGGCAACCGAATACAAATACACAATATGGTTCAATGGTCTCTTTTCTTATTAATAAGAGGAAATGTCACAGAAAATACTATATTATTTTTCTTGCTATCCAGATTGAAATGCAGAATAAGAACTGATTTTCAGAGATATAGTTTAGTGGAATTCATAGATAAATGGGGGTTTAGCAGGAATCTTCTGCTCCATCTATAATTTTGAGCCACTAATTGATTTTGAAATGTAAAAGATAGACTCACTTTGTATGCAGTACCCTCGGTGCCTGTTAATTTTCTTTGCACCAATACATGTTATAATTTTCGTCCATAAATATAATTAATCCGTGAACATTCATAGTATCGAATGAATATTTTATGTAATACTAAACCATTTTTCCTTCATGTTATCACGCATGTTATACATGATTATACCCTTTACACCACAACTTTATTCCGCTGTTAACATGTTTCTTCTGCTGCACGCCGCTTGTTGAAATTATTCCCTGCTGAATGATTCAGCACTGCTTTACTGCACTACTGATTTCCAAAGATGTAGATGAATATGCATTTTTCTTGCTTCGCTGTACTCAGTCTTTATCAAAGTGAAAATTGATAATTTTATGCTGAAAATTGAAACTAATTTTTTTTCTTTCGAAACGCTCGAATAAGATTGTATATTTAAAATTGTAAACATATTGTACACAGGTATATTTGCCTTTTCAAACATGTACATTTTAAATAAAATTGTATGAAAAAGAAAAAATAAAAAAAAAAAAAATAAAAAAATAATGCATATGCACACAGTTCTTACCTTCGATTCGAAATCTGACGAATTGACCGGCAATAACAATTACAGCAGGAGAAGTACATGCATTTCATTCCTCTAACCTCAAGTACACACAGTGGCGTACTAAGGGTAAATGGCGCCCGGGACGACGATGAAGGCCCAAAGGGCCAGAATAATAGACCCAAAATTTTATCAGCTGTTTTGGCGCCTCAGGACCTCTGGCGCCCGGGGCAACTGCCCCATCCTCCACCCCACCCCCACCCCATTAGTACTCTATTGAGTACACAGTCAACATTATTTATGTCTCGTTTCTACTAAACCCGATATCGTGGACTTACATGTTGCTAACAGTTAAACTATCGATTTGCACTGAATGTGTATGACCCAGGCACTTGAAATACATTCATTGTTAATGTAGCAAATTACGTTATGCGTGAATTGTTATAGGGTATTTTAAAGCGCTGGCGTTCACCGTAGTGACTATTTCTACTTACATAGACAACCATGAGAAATGTTGGTAAGACACTCTTAAAATAAGGTAAGTCATATAGTCAGTAATGGTTAGGGAGATAGAGTTACAGCATGTTACTTGATTTTATCTTAAGATAAAATTGTACAGCACGGTTCTGTGTGTATGAATTTCACTATTGGTGACTGTATCATACTGACAAATTGTATTACATAAACATTGGAAAGATGTCACAGATCGATTATTAGATTGAATTTGAGTGTTCATGTATGGACATTTATACGTTCTGCAGTTTTTTATTGACACATGTTATAAACGGTTTCAACAAATTTGTTGGAGTAAGTTTTAATTAGGTAAACTTGTCCTTGCTGGTTCGATGTGTAGGTGGTTGAGGTATCTTCTCACTTATGTTATTTACTCTGTGGTCTTTATACATTTAATTTCAAAGAAAGAGTTTTTTTTCTTGAAAAGGTATGCACAGCTATTTGGTAAATGTTGGTTATAGAAGTTTCAATGCAGTTAGCAAAGGTAGAATAGATGTCGAAAATGTCTGCTAAATTAGTTTAAAAAAGGGTAGGACGCCTCGTAAGAAATCAATCAGCAGGGTCCAAAAATATAACTGTGTCCTACATTGTCTCTTTACGTAATCCCATTTTAGAATTTTTAAATGTAAAAAAAAGAATCCAGGATAGCGATAAGCATTTTCGATTAACAAAGAATGGAGATTTTTAAGTTAATTTCCGAAAAAGACATATTACTGTGAAAGCAAACGATATGCCTAGCAGATATTTTTTTCCATGTAAAGATATACGCAGCTATTGGTAAATGTTGGTTATTATTATTATTATAATGTATATATATATATATATATATATATATATATATATATATATATATATATATATATATATATATATATATATATATATATTTAGGAATCTGAAGTATTCTTTACGACATAATGAGTGCTTTTCATATCAAGGTTCCTAGTATGTTTTCAATAGTTTTTGATCTTTGGGCTTATATTTCGATCAACAGTTTTAATAAAAGACATGTTCGTATTTAGGCCTAGACATTTATCCAATAAATCGACAGTTACCTTCTTGCACAGTAATGTATAGCACAGGTTAATAGTAAAACACCACTTCGGTTTGTGCACACAACAAATCAGCCGCTGGAAAATTGTGGACGTTTGATGCAGGTGTAACATCATAATAAAAAAATAATTATAAAAAAATCAAACCAGAAACCAGTATACAAGCAAGAGAATTGACATAACTTAGGTTTTAGAAATATTGGCATAGACCCAATAATTAACAGGCCTCCCCAGAGTTGAGGTGATCTATAAGATCTATTAGAATTTTTAAATGTAAAAAAAAGAATCCAGGATAGCGATAAGCATTTTCGATTGACAAAGAATGGAGATTTTTAAGTTAATTTCCGAAAAAGACTTATTACTGTGAAAACAAACGATATGCCTGGCAGATATTTCTTTCCATGTAAAGATATACACAGCTATTGGTAAATGGCCGCAAGATGGCCGCTATCGCTTAACAGGCTTGAGGCAGTTGCTCCGGATTTTTGTGCCGTTTTTCACGATTTATGTGCTTGTTGTCTGACTTCGTCTACGTTATTGTGTTCATCATGCATTGGCTGTTCTGTTGGAATGTGTTTTTCATCATATTGTCTTGGAAACGAGAACTATTAGACTTTTTCTCAGCCGTCTTGCACCACTGCTACAACTTCCTTTGTTGTTGAACATACCGCCATCACGTGATACTCGCCAGTCCACCCGTTTATGCTATGATAGACCCTCATTAATCGCTTTAAACGACCACTCCTTGGCTCTCCACACTACATTGTGCACTAGACTAAACGACCTGGGACTACATTCATCATTACTTAAATGTAAACGGAAGAGAAAAAAGAAACGTTGTTTTAAAGCTGGCCGGCGTAGAACAGGAAGAAGAATTCCAGTTATATCCCTTTCGCCATTTCCGGCACGCCAATTTGAAAACTCATACGTTAATTTAGATAACCTAATTCAAATTCCTCTTAAATCGTCAACCTTTGTGTCAACTATCCAAGAGATACCACTACGCATCGCATTATTCAATGCCCAATCAGTAGGACCACCGGAAAAGCGCACAGAAATAGTTAATTTTATCAACGATCATAATATCGACGTCTTTTTCCTGACAGAAACATGGTTAAAAACATCAGGCGATGAGCCCAAGTGCGCGGATCTAACACCCCCCGGTTACTCCATAAAGTCGTTCCCCCGCCACTCCTGCGGAGGTGGAATTGCTGTCATCGCAAAGAACTCCATGATCAAACGTCTTAATCACACTACAACATTAAATTTCAACCACACATCGTTTGAACTAGTCCAAACCACACTCCCACTGGAACAAAGGTCAGTCCATTTTTTCTGCCTCTACCGCCCTCATCCTAGTAGGAAAAACAAGCTGACTGAATCTCTCTTTTTGGAGCAGTTTCCGAATCTCCTAGAGTATGGAAATTCGATAGGTGGCAACCTGATTATTCTTGGATATTTCAACTTTCACTTTGACTGTCCTGGAAACCCATACACATCAAAACTGCTTGATTCCTTTCACGTTTTCAACCTCAAACAGTCAGTTAGCAAACCCACCCATAAACATGGTCACATTTTAGACTGGATTCTTTATAGACCTGATGATAATATTCTACAGTCCTCCCTGGTGTCCCACGAACTTGCATCAGATCACCTCTGCATTATATGCCATCTTGATGTATCAGTCTCTAACCCTCCACCTGTATTTGCTACTAAGAGAAACCTCCGTATGATAAATAGAACTCAACTAATGCATGACATCCAAGCAATCCTAGCAACTTTGCTACCTCCTACAGCAGAACAACTTGATAACTGCCTGCGTTCAATGCTTGACAAACATGCCCCAGCAACCAAGTGCAGAGTATCAATTAAAAAGTGTTCTCCGTGGTATAGCAGTGTTAGGGACCAGCTTCGCACTGCTAAAAGAGACCGCCGAAAGGCTGAGAGGCTTTGGGTTTCCACCAGACTCACTATTCATAAGCAAATCTATGAAGCCACTAAGAAGAATGTCACAAACATAGTCCATGCAGCGAAATCAGCCCACTACAGTACTAAGATCACTGAAAGTTCCAGCTGCAAAGAGCTCTTCGAGATTACTAACCAACTAATGTCAAGGAACAAATGTACACCACTTCCAACTACCTTCTCTCCAGTCGATCTTTCGGACCAGTTTGCAAATTTCTTCCGTGACAAAGTACAAACCATTAGAGATAAGCATGACAACATAATTTCAATTGAGTCGTCGTCACCATACAGTTGCGATACAGAATTTCAGCGGCAACCGTTAGCAGCATTTGAACCGGTTCTCTATGGATTTAGTGCGTACAATCATGATGAAGAGTGCCCCAAAGTCATGTGAACTTGATCCGATTCCGACATCACTGCTGCTTGAGTACTTAGATCCAATATTGCCTTCACTAACTGATGTTATTAATACTTCTCTCTCATCCGGGGAATTCCCAACATTTTTCAGAACTGCCATTGTAAAGCCTCTGCTGAAGAAACCAACACTTGACCATAACAATTTAAGGAACTACCGCCCTGTTTCTAACCTCCAATTCATGTCAAAAATCTTAGAAAAAGTTGTTCTATCCCAACTTGTGTCTCATCTGAATTCAAACAGTCTTTTTAGCGATGTACAGTCTGCATATCGCCCTCGCCACAGTACCGAAACTACCCTTCTGAAAGTAGTTAACAACCTTCTCTCTGCTTTGGATAGTGGAAAGATTACAGTCCTCACCCTCCTTGGCTGGTCTGCAGCATTTGATACAATAGACCATGATATATTACTTCACCGTCTCATCATGTATTTGGCATTCACGATACAGCCTTACTATGGTTCAGGTCCTACTTGGTCAACAGGACACAAATTGTGTCCGCAAATGGAAAACACTACAGCCCAATTGATCTATGTTTTGGCGTTCCACAGGGTTCTATTCTTGGACCGGTTCTCTTCATTCTATACACTCAGCCGCTCTCAAGTGTCATAGATCGTCATCCAGTGTCTCACCAATTGTACGCTGATGACACCCAAATATACAAACCTAGCCACCCAACTGAAGTTGACGCTACCATCCAAGGTGTAGAGAGATGTATTTCCGATCTGAAATCATGGATGACATGTAACAAGCTGCAGATGAATGATGATAAAACTGAAGCCATTCTGATTACCACACAAAGACTTTCTCATTCACATCCTTTACCTCAAACAATAAATATCAGCAACACCAACATTAAATTCACACAGTCAGTACGAAACCTAGGTGTTACTCTAGACAGTACACTCTCATTGCACCAACATGTCATGAACATATGCAAGGCTGCATACCTTGAGCTGAGACGGATCAGCTACATTCGCAATTATCTTTCAGTTGATGCTTGTGTGTTCCTTAGTACTTTCAAGACTGGACTATTGTAACTCAATTCTATCTGGCTCATCTCAGTATCTACTCCAGAAACTTCAAAAAGTTCAAAACACAGCTGCTCAGATCATTCTTAGAGTACCACGAACAGAGCACACCTCTCCCCTGCTCTGTGCCCTACACTGGTTACCCATTCGATCCAGAATCAAACACAAAATTTGTTCTCTGTGCTACGTTTCATTGACTGGCACCAGTCCAACATACCTATCTCACCTCACCCATGTGTACACACCAGCAAGATACTTACGCTCCTCTTCCGACACCCGTATTCTCATTATTCCCAATACCAAAATGAAGTCATACGGACAACGTTCTTTTGCATACCAGGGCCCAGCAACGTGGAACGAATTGCCCAGTGAACTTAGACACAAAGACACAGTGATGTCATTCAAGAGTGCTCCTAAAACGCACCTATTTCGACCAAAAGACCAATGTTTTCTTACCTTAACTATTTTCAGCATGTTTTTGTTTTCTAATTTCATGATGTTTGTTTTTTCTTTCTTTTCGTAATCATATCATTATATGTGGTTTTTTTTTAGGTGTTATATAATGTTGTAAAGCGCTTAGAGCTTCTAAAGATTAGGCGCTATACAAAGTCCTCATTATTATTATTATTATTATTATTATTATTATTATTATTATTATAACACCTGTAGAACGAGGCTGATAAAGGGCTCATACAACTAATTCAATTGCCATAGACCTTAACGTTGATATTTGGGCAAATTACTATACTTTTATAGTAAGATCGGGTTACACCTTATGAATGATATATTGAAGAGGAAACTTTTAGAACAATGAAAACGATATGCTGCACTCCTAGTTTTTGACAACAATTCACTTGTAGGTGCCCACTCTCAAAATCAAGCCCAGTGATATCTCCCCGTTTACATCCAGTAATACCTGTGCGGCGACAGCGATAGACTAAAAATGGTTTTAGATTCAAGCCTACAAATGTGTACTTTTGACCCATATGCATGCTTCTTTTGAAATATTACATTAATTATTTCCGGTGATTTTTTTCCCGCCAATCAGCAACCTTCATTCTCTTACATACGGTATTTAATATACCACCACACATATTCTGGGTCCGTAGCTGCGTGTGACCATACATAATTAGAGCTGGAGAAATCTATAGACAAACGTTTTAGTTGCATACGCTTCCTACTGCCAGTATAGAGGTAGCAACCACTTCCCAAACAGCAACAAATACTAAAGAGCTACTGCTCTAATAAATGATGATCTTACAACATGATGCTATAAAGACACCCGAGTGAGCTGATGTTGTAATTTTGTTTGAATTTCTAGGGGGACAAAAATCATTCGGATCAATGGGAGCTCTAGTAAACTTATACGGTTGGGATTTATAATTGCCGTTCGGTTAATCGATAATCCAGGTCAATAAGGTTTTGATAAATAGGGTTCCCCTGTACCGTTTAAACTTTAGGAAATGTCGCCAATGCATATTCAACAATTTCTTTGCATTTTACTAATATTATTTTGTAGCATCTCTTATATCACCGAATATTTGCTTTTCTTTGATTGTTTGTTTTTCAAACTTTTTTTCCGATCTGATTTCCTGTGATTGTAAATGAGTTCTTTGAAAAATAAATAATATTTTAGGATAATTAATGTAGATTGTGTTTTTTAAAATTGTTTTATTTGATTGTTTTAATTTTTTTTAAAACGAGAAGCTGTTCACTGATCTGATATTATCATCAACCTACACCACTGACCTTCTAGCCAGGATCCTGTTCTGACTCACCTGAGAAAATAAGGATCTTGCCTCGACTAGGTTTAGAACCTTAGCTTTTTGCTGAAGCTATATGACATTGTTATTCATACTATCGTCACCGCAAGTCGGTTGTGCGATATATGCATGCCATATTAAAGGAAGTGATTCAAATTACAAATTAATGAAGTCTCAACGTTTCCGTTATCGCCACAATATACGTATGAACAATTCCTAACAGGTTTATGGTTCATAATCACGATGCGTGCTGTCTTTTCGTAAAATCATAAATAGACACTGCGAAATCTTTGACCTTACAGTTAAGAAAGATTTCTATCAATGTAGATCCATTAACAACACGAATGACTAGATCCCAATGGATCGTACTAGAATAGTTTATTCATATGTGAACATATATACTGTATATGGCCTTGATGTGAACAGTGTTAACATAACATGCTTACACAATAAATGTAATTACAAGTATTTATATATTAAAAACAAAAACAATTGTCAAGGAGCAAACAAAGACAGAAGTGATCAAGATATTATGATATTTATTGAAAATGTGTTTAGTCTAATAATGTTATCTTTTGACAGAGAAGATACGAGAGACTCAATTAAATATGTCTTGAATTATTTAAACAAAATAGAATTGAGCGAATATATAATTTTTCTGTTCAAACACCCATTTACTAACATAAATTAGTGAATCCATGGCCACCAAAAATTGACCTAAATTGTCTCTACCAAGTAAATTATGCTTTAGTGTACGGATGATTTACCTGATACTATTTTTATATTTTATTCATAAAACGTTTGTAAGAGCGATTCTTCAAAAGCCATATTCTATAACACGAATTTTTTTCAGTGAAATGATGGTTACTTTCACTTTTGGTACTATCATGGTTTTTTAAACGAAAAGGGCGTTTTGATGCAAAGGCATAGAACTGAGTTTAAAATTCTATTCAAAATTATGGCAAGCAAGACCTGATTTTCTCTTTAATTTGCAGCACAAATTATTTTTCAAACAATTTCCAAACTACTTATATAAACTTTTGTGCACATCTTCCTATACATTTTCTCACCATTTGAATCAATGACATGAACACATAATTAATAAATTTAGACACAATAGTAATGTGGTAACTTCTCTATTTGGTGTAACAATTCTGCTCTTTCTTAAATATCCACATGACTGTGGTCGCATGTTAGACACATGGGCTAATTATAAATTTCGCCCGTGACACAAATCCTATTCGCTCGGGTGTGCAGCCCGTATACATGTAGAAGATTATGTAAGTCCTTTCAATGGCTTATCTGTGCCCAAAGAGCGTCATTTTGTTTCTCACTCAATTTTTCGACCAATTACTGTGAAATACATAATCAACTATTTATATTAATGTAATATACGGAGATCAGTTTCCACAGGATGTCTGCGTGTGTATCCAGACGACGTACGGCATTAATTTTATAGAAATATGCATATGGTTTAGGGTTAGTGATATTATATAGTCTGCATTTTAATTTAAATAAAAAGAATAATGGGTCAGAGAGAATGTACGGTACCACATTGAGGAACCAGATAAAATGAACAGTAGTGTTTTTATATCCCTTAGACGTGAATAAAAACAAATGATAGACTTTATTAAGATGTATCTGTTGTGATTTATCGGGTATGCTAGTTGCTCTTTTAATTTCCATCATTTTTTGCTATTTTCTTTCCTACTTTGTAGATGAAGTTACCTGGTTAATATCTATATTTTTGCAGCAAACATATTTACGAAATTAGGTTAGTATGTTCATTAGACATTCATCAATCTGCCATATTCACCAAATACACGCAAGAGTTGCATTATTTACCTGTTTTATCTACCTGACTCATATAAGTATGTTAAACCTTCTTCACCACAATCAGCGTATTGCTACGATAAAGTATCTCTGATATTAAAGACATTTTACTAATAGTTCATATATGATTTGTTTCTTATTGGTGCAACCAATCCAAATAAAAAGTAATTCTGAAAATAAGCGATGCTAGAGGTCAATTCGATTAAATATTCGCCCCCCTCACCAACAAAGAAACTCACACACACACACACACACACACACACACACACACACACACACACACACACACATACACACACAGACACACACACACCAAATAAAAGAAAGCTGGATTTGTGGGATTCAATATTATTGTATTGCCTATGATAAAATACATCTAATGCTATACAAGGGTAAAGGAAAAGTTTCCAGAAAACCAGTTAGTCTATTGATTTTGTCATACAGCGGCTCTGACATACAAAAGGGGAGGGGACAAATATTTCATATAGCGTTCTACCCATTATTTACTCTTTCCTTAATTACGCAAAATTTTCGTTTTCGTGAAAGATTAGCCGGAACGGACATAGGATAGAGCATACAATTTGTTTGCTAATTTTCTTTATTTCTCCACAGTTTTAATCATTTGTTGAATTTCCACCAAAACCACCTCTGCACAGGTTAAGTTTAAAGTATTTCCTCATTCCGTCTGCAACACATTCATGAAACAGGTGTTTCGTTTATATATATATATATATATATATATATATATATATATATATATATATATATATATATATATATATATATATATATATATATATAATTGCTTAAATATTCAGCATGGACTTTGCTTACATTTCAAATTAGATTATTTGAATGTTTACATGATATTTATTCCTAATCTTATAGACATTTTAATATAAATGGTCATTAAGGTACGAAAATGTTGACCTATCTTATCTGCATATCTCAGTCAGAAGGCTTTTACAATATATTTCTCTGAAAGAAACACGAATTAAACGAAAACGTATTTGTGAGCTTTGGATTAAAATAAATGTATTAGTTATTTGTTAATTTCAGTAATTAAGCTTCCCAGAGATACAAAATTGTGATGAGGAATGGTCAGATTCTGAGTTGCTTTTAAATAAATCAAGGATAGATAAGCATACCGGTATTATTTGTGACTTCAAAGAGAACTGATGAGGCCAAAGGATGTGCAGTCCTATCAGACACTCCCTGCAACAGCTAAACTACACAACTTTCATCCCGTTCTGAAATATTCATCTCATGTGGAAGGAAGTATGGGTATCTTTTATAATAGGAACTGTTTCGCAAAATAACTCACAAGGAAAGCTCTAGAAAAACTTCAGGCTCAACAAGCTGGTTCCCCAAACGATGGTCCTCGTATTGAGTCCGGAAGATAACCACAACAGGTGCCTACTAGTGATTAAAGAGAATATGAGGAAACCTGCATACGTAATATTTGTAACGAAAGGGGTAGTTAAATATAAGATCCAACACACGAGAGCAATTAAAAAAGGTTAAATGAACTGCGCTCTGAAGAAATGATTCTGTATGTGGATATGGAAATGAATACGTAACTTTTATACGTTCCATCCCTAGAATTTTTGCACCTGAAGCAAATTACCATAAATTGTGCTACAAGATGCAAAGATCGGTACCACAGACACAAACAGTCAATGACAATCATCTGAACTACTCAAATACTGATGAGCTGCATATGACATCTTATTTGATTACACGAAGAAAACTATGTTTCATGAACTCCGGATAAAATATATGACTGAGCTGACTAAAATAAATAAGCAGTTTTAAGAATTCTAATGTTTTAAGGATCCACCAAAAGTAACCGACTTAAAACATTTAATGAATTTAGTATAATACATATGCTGAACAAGGTTTATTTGCATCTGCGAACAGAAATAAAATATCTCACATTGAGCAGTTTTGGCATAAGCAGCCAGTGGAGCTGGATCAAAATCATGTCATTCTACTTTATTCTCTAATTTGACTTTCAAAAACCCTCTTGTAAGGTAAAATAACCGAAACACCTCTCAGAGCCCTTTGACAAAAGTTCGTATGCTGTTCCTCACAGGATCTAATATATAACATAATATGAGGTATCCTAAAGACAACCAAACAGATTATGTTGCTTTTGGGTTGTGAATTACTTACGGGAAACGTTGAACTCATTAACATCTTGAACCATCTTGGCCATTTAAATATCTTTATCTAAGCTGGAGGAGATGGATACAGACGTCTATCTTCAAAGGTTGGTCACACGAAGAACAAGGAGTTGTACTACCCACCAACATATATTTTAGCTTACGATAACATTGACAAAAGGGAGGAAACTTGAGTGGAGATGGAACATCTCATCGCGTCAATGAAGTTATATGTCCTATGATATACACTGTTGAGCAGCCAAAAACCCAAAGTCCCGAGACAAAAAAGGAGAAGGGTTTACCAAACCCCTTCTCTGCTTCTGTTTCACTACAATTGTGGATATAAGAGTGGTGCGCCTTCACTTGTATCTCCTCTGGTAGATTGAGGCAATCGGGAAAATATAGTTCATTCCACTACTTTTTATGGCTCTTGGTGCGATATATGAAGTACTCCTTAATGCTGTAAAACTGATGAGAGTCTTGAACCTGAACGAGATTTTTAGTGTGAACAGGCATTGTATGCCAAAGCAGCTTCAGTAGTGTTAACATAGTAGGGCCGATATCATCAGATCGTGCTAGGATGATTTCTTCCTCGCAGTCTATAATCTTCTCTTCATTGTTGGCAAAATGTTTGGTAATCAGAGACTTAAAGGTCTGCCAGCAGAGGCCTGAATGATTGCTTATAGATCAATCACCACTGTCTTGGAGGGGCGAAAGAACAACAAAGTAGTACGCCTCCACA
Organism: Margaritifera margaritifera; assembly: GCA_029931535.1. NCBI lineage: Eukaryota > Metazoa > Mollusca > Bivalvia > Unionida > Margaritiferidae > Margaritifera > Margaritifera margaritifera. Next base: position 1,774,201 of record JAQPZY010001403.1, read on the forward strand.
GACTGAGGTTTGTCTTGAACGGTTTCTCTCCATTGTTAGAAGAATACTACATGGATTACATGTCATTATTTAATGAGACTGTCACTCATGTGCAAGATCGTACTAGCCATAATACAATAAGTGTAGCGCTACAAAATCCATATTGCATTCACGTTCTGTAGCTCGTCATGGAGTTCCAAAATCAGCCGAGACATGATAATATCCAGAATTATTGATGTCATAAATGGATCTTGTTGAGTTCATATTGGGACTACTACCTGTCTCCAGGTAAGAAAGCTGGAAATTTTATTTCCTGTTATCAGGTTCATGATTCCATGGTGTTTCGCGTATGACAAGCAAAACTATGCCAGATACTTTCCCGTAAATTGTGCCAAGAAGACAAGATTGCTCAAAGACCATCCTGATACCCGTAAGTTCATCAAAAACGGTGGCTTCACAATCCAGATTAGCGAATATCACTTCTAGCAGACTACCTGAAGAGCGACCTATCGAACATACTGTTAATAAATACAGACAGACTGGAAGTGGCACGGAAGGGTTTAGTGTACAATCTGCTGTAACCAGCAGGTACCACACTACCTCACAGCAGGATACCGAAGTGAATACACGAAGCAACTGAGTGCCATAATTGAGGTTCAATGTCCAATGTTATTCTCAGTCCAGTTTTGAGCTATCTTAGACAAATTACGGGACTAATCCATTCACCAGGAACCCATCGGACCTAGTGAGCATTTCAACGGGCAGAGCTGGTGCACCTGTAGTCATCCATGTGTTCATCAATGTTAACGATCAGAGTGAAAAGGGTTATCAAGATTTCCAACCTGACAGATTTGAGAGATGGAAAGCGGAACTTGTATGACTGGATGCAAAGTCTGCAGATGGAAACGTTTAGAAATCTGAAGAAACAAAGTTGAACTAAGATGATGAACAATTAAACGATTTTGAAACCGGAGTCATGTTGTTTGTTAACATGGCGCTGATGGCCTTTAATGAAAACCTTAATGTACGCAAAGTTGTTTTACATTCTCTTAGCCCCCTTCCCTTGTCTCTGGTAAACTGTGACGGAATGATGTAACGGACAAACAATCCTGCATTAAACTGGAAAGGAATGTGTTATATGCGGAGAACACAACAACACCGCCTGCCTCAATCACAGATAGACATTTGATAAGATGCATGGAAACATCTTCACATCAGCCTTATACACTGGAAGGTAAACTGAGCGAATTGATGCCGTGTTTGATGTAAATAAGAAAGTGTTCATCAACACTGCAAGAAGGCTACAGAGAATTTGATGCAAAGTTTCTTTTAAATAAAATCATGCCAGCTTTAAGAATCAGGACCGGGAGGATCCCACTTTCTTGTAATTCCAACAAAACTATACTGATACAATTGTTGGAAGAAGACTGGAAGAATCAACAAAAATGAGAGCGATCTCTTTGGTAAAGTGATGCATATTTTTCGCTGTTATATCGTATGGTTACATTGATGAAAGGCTTAGACTAAAATAGTAGATCAAATTGATTTAGAATAGGATTAAGACGATATGAATGGATTCCCAAATCCTGTGAATGCGGATGAGGTTAATCCATGCCATGCCACATTGTGCACGCACTATGCATTACTAGTGAAAGAAAAAAGAAAATCAAGCAGAAACAAAACAAAAATACCCATCATGTAACTACCTCCGACGTTTTACGGCAGGTTATAATTTTGAATATTCATAAAGAAAAAGCAATTAGGAACTGGAAATCGATCACATTTAAACACCAAAAATAACTTAAATCAGGCATTAAGGCAAGATTTTGCCCGGTAAGGTAACAAACATTATGCCATTTCCTATTTTCTGCATGTGGTAATTGTTAACAAAATTAATGCCAAATATGGCATGTGCAACATTAAAAATACCTCCGACAAAGAGTAACGTTTCGTCATTGATAGTATACAATTTCGCCGATCATGCAAACCCCGAATTAGGAAGCTTCATTTATCATGATGGCAGGTGGGTACTATTAAAAGCATGAGTGAAGAGGGTCATAAATCATTGCTTTAGCTACAATGTATGATGAAGCAACAACAAGACTATTTTATCCATAAGACTAATAGATCTTCTCCTTATTAAATTGTTTATTCTCAATCCGGTTGACATCTACTTAGGTATAAAAAAGCTAAGGTAATCTGTATTGTACAACAAAATATTGCAACCGATTCATGTAACTCTTAAAGAACATGTACGTTATGTACTATGTATACTTAAATTATAAACTAGTGTCGAAATCTCAAGTAGGTGTCGGTGAATTTATCATGAATGTAACATCCATCATTTTCAAATCTTAATTAAGGCATTTTCCACCCCTAATATTTTGAAAGCAATATAATATCTTGCCGTTTAAAAAGGAAAGAGTTGGCACGTCTACACAATGGTTTACAACTGAGTTTTTTGATAATATGATTGAGTGACCTCCATCCGTTATCAGTCTATCATACAAGAATGCACCTTTGCATGTTGATGAATAATACCCCACTAACGGTTAAATGCTGCTGCTTTATATCTCAATATTGTCTAACTACTTTATCAAGCTATATTAGTGTTGTAACCGACTTGTCCTTATTGGTAGAAAACACAAAAGGAAGCAATAGGGGCGACACAATCGACCGGAGCACCAAAACAGAAATCAAAGCTAGCTCGGTTCTTGACAGACGCTTCGGAGACACCTGAAGCTGAGGTAGACTTATAAAGTATATTTGATTCTCTCTTGGACTGTCTCCAGAAAGACTTAACTTTGTTGAAGGTATTCATCATGGTTTTGTGTGATGATTCCATCATCAATTCTGAGTTCATGTACTCGTTATCTACAACACGTATTGAAAAGATAAAGGTTACTATCAGCACACTTAACAAGCCAAGTGAATCTCTGAACGCAACAGGTTTCAAGTTAATTGATTCAGTTCAAACGTTTTAAGATCGTATTTATGACCTCGAAAAATATTCTACGATATTCCACGATGAATAGTGTGAAAAGAGCAAATATTGCCGAATTTCATAGTCCAGATGAAAACACAGTCTAGTAGAATTGTTGCAAAAATTGGTATATATATATATATATATATCTATGAAGAGATTAATAGAAATCATAGGTAAACCAATAGTCGCAATATAACCAAAATATATCTTGGTTAAGTTCGTCTGTGCAAGTCAAAAAGGAAACGATTTTGAGTTAGGGTATACGGAAGAGGTAAAGTTAAATTGACAAGTAACAAGTCAGCATCCCCATTCCAATAGACCATTGTCTTGAAGCAACCAACATATGAATCGTATTGGCAATATTACAGCATTAAGGAAGAGGTGTTTGTCGTCTGAATCAATTAAAAACGGACCGCCATTTTTTGAAACCTGAAAAAATAACACTTCATGATTATGTATTTGTATTGTCATTCTAGGTATCTGATAACTCTTAACCCTTTTTATGCATGTTGTCAAATGACCAGGATAATTTTTGATCATCAATCAAACATAATTAAATTGAACTGAATAAAATCACAATGTTCATGTTCTCCATTACAGACGGAAAATCCAAATGTGAAGATGAGGAATAGAAACTGAAGGCATGTGATTCGTTTGTGAAACACCTGACGGAACTGCTTGATATAAATCAACTGTCACCATGATGCTGCGTTCGACGGGAACATTAGTTTTGTTTGAGATATTCATCCTACTTCCTACAAGCTCATCAATCCAAAAGCGGCGTGAAGCTTTAATAAACGTTTTAAAACAGATCGAAGAGGAATGCGTTGCGGTAGTCAGCAAGCGCATGAAGAGTGTAAAGATTTATTTTGACCGACCTCCGAAAAAGATTGTAGAAGCGCTTCTTTTCAGCAACAGACGTGCAACGGATGATCTTGTGAATCTGAGGGCAAATAAAAAGAACATTATTGTTAAGAAAAAAAATGGATCAATGTATATGGGAGACCCTTACCTGCATCAAACCACGGAAAGATATTTAGAACTTCAAGACAGGAGAAATATACGTCGCTTGGCACTGATGAAGTACAATGATGTTACAGATGACATCTTTCAAATCGACGGACATAAAGAAATAATAAATGTTATGGTAGATGCAGATTACAGTCTACCTGCTATCAGTCCCTCCGTAAAATACCCGCTTTTCAGCAATTCTGAAACACGACTACACACATATAGGAGTTGGAGAAGCAATCTCGACCCACAAAGTCTGGCAGAAAATGGATTCTTCTACCAAGGTAATATGCAGGCAAATAAGAAGCACAATGTTAAGGTTCTAATCCAGGAACAACATATTTGTAGTCAGTCTAAGGTCAGTTGATGATTTAAAATTACGGTAACCTAATCCGATCCAATTAGAAACCAGTTTTACCAAAATTCGATGGATAATTTCATGGAAATCGAAAAGAAGTGGTGTTACAGGAACTATTATTTTCTTTTCTTTTTATTATTAGTTATGCTGTGCACCACATATTGTCTCCGGTCAAGGAATCTACCAAAATACATGCACATGGCATACAGATTTCCACATACACGCTTACTTAGTTTCTCCAAAGGCTGAATGGAAAATTTATTTTGGAATTCGAAGACCCTAACAATTTCTCCCATTAGACAAAGTATAGTCTCACAATCAAATATTTTTTATAGTTAATTCTAAAGTCTCTTATCTTCTGGCTGTTTTGATATTCCTCTTCAATATGAAATTAGTCCAGCTGTCAATGAAAATTTCACATCGGCAATCTCAGTGGAAAGCGAAACAGCTAATATCACAGTTGGATTTTACATGTCTTAGAGTTCTAGCAAGGACAACAAGGACCACTGTCAAATTTAATAATATATCTTATAAAAAGTATAATTATTTTCAACTTATAAATTACAAATTTGGCAGAACTTCAATATATTTTGAAAAGTGCTGCCACTATAACAGTTTGTGGAAATTTTTATAAAAGGTACTCTTCGGTTCCACATAATTTTACTTACTACCAAAGTGACAAGTACAGTAAATCTATTTCGTCTGATATTTGTTGGGTGTAATACGTTTACATGAAATGGAAAACAAAATTGATAAAGTTATAAATTTTTTAAAAATCAAAATACTTTTATGAAGTTTTTCTGAAGTAATCTTACTCCAAATTGGAATATAGATTTAAAATCTTTGTTCGAAGTGGCTGGTATGTTTCCTGCTTTTCATCGTCTGACTGAATTATTTTCATCCTAACTCTAACACTACCATAACAAAAAAAATATTTCTTAAAAGAAGTATTATCGTTATTTGCTTTAGCAAAATTCACCCCCACCCAGGACAGATTGCATAAATCATTAAAACAACAATTGCTTAAGTTGTGTTAATATCAAATAACATCGAGGCAGAGAATTGTTTAAATATACAAGAAGTATATCTGACATATGTTGACCACAAAATATCAACTTTTGAAAATAATAATGAAATTTTCTTTACGTCAAACACCCCCCAAAAAACAAAGAAACAAACAATTCTAAAAATTGTTCTAGACCGCCCGCACAGAAATTTGCATGATCAGAAATCACTAGAATAAAAGCACACATAAAAGATAATCACTATTCGATAAGAACGTTTCTAAGCACTTTTGACGCCCGACCCAGAAATACTTCGTAATGCAATTAAACAAATTTGAACAGTGAATGAAAGTGTGAAAATTCTAATAAATAAATAATGGACTTCAGGTTTAAAAATTAATAAGTAACTAGCTTTATCCTTGTCCAGCAACTCATTTCAACGATTCATTTAACTAAGACATTTCGCAAATATTTAAAGAGATAAAAACAAAATAAGCTGATGAAGATTATTTCAAATACAAACCATTAACATATTATTATAATTACACCTTAAGATTTAACAATGATCCAATAAGCAGATAAAGTGCACAGTGTGACATTATATTTTGGAAATCAATTAAACTGGACCGTATGCTGGATGTGGAATGTCCTACTGGCATTTGATGGATAAAATTGTATCAGAAGTAGTCAAAAAATGTATACAAATTTCATGTTTATTTCCAGATATTAAAATTGCTGACTGAACGTGAAATACCTTTACCAGGTGGCAATGCATTCAAATCAAATAATAATAATATTGACAAGACACCATTTAAATTGACTAGCAGCAATTTCTAAATTCCAACAAATCATGATTGGAGAGATTAAGGGACAGTTAACAGTTTTGATTTCTTTCGTCGTAATCTCATATTAAAGTGTCTTCCTTTCTTACATGTTGATCAAACGTTTCATTTGTGTGTATTATTTGCATTTCTTTTTTCTCATGAACTCTTATTGTTTGCCTTCCTATGACAGTAGGTAGATTATAGTGGTTGTTGTAAATATATGTCCGTAGGTATATCATTTGGTTGTATCCAGTTACTGCCTTGCTTCGTTCATTCTCAAGACTTACGGAAGTCACTTCCAGCTTTTCTCTAACTATGTAGTTAGATGCTAGCGTCTCCTTTAATTTACCCTTTTAGAAATGTGCATTGGATTTTTGACCACGTCACAATGTTTTCCTCAATTTCTAAATAATGCTAAATTTATATTGTATATCATCTTTTTTTAAATCGTATTTAATCAATTCGTTGTATTCATTGACAAAAGTTGTAGATACGGGAGTTTGTTGGGGAATTTCAAATCCCTCATTAGGTAAATTATTGGCAGTGAAATTATCCTCAATTGTTGGATAATACATTTGTACTCATAATCATCTTCATTGTAAAAAGGATCGCTAAAACTACGATCAATATCTTCTTCACCACCATCTTCAGTTGTCAAACTATTTAAATGGAGCATAAACAACTTCAGAAAGAATTGTTTTTATAAGGAAAACAAAAATAGCAATAGACTCTCTTCACTTGAAATTGTAAAATACAAGCAAGAATTTATTATTAGTGCAGCAAATGTAACATGCAAAGAGGTAGCTAGGAAATACTTAACTGGTAAGAAGTTGGAAAGATGTTCGGAAAGTAAATACAGAAAATCTATTAAACTGTTGTCAATGCAATATCAACTAACTGTCCAAGTCATTATCAAATGTCGTTATCCTCTCAGCAGCAACTTTAATTAGCAAATTTCCACCAGTTGATGATGATTTGAATACAGTACAGACAGAGATAAAAGAATATTATATGACATCAAGTAACATTGTATATTGCACTTGGTTTTGGTCAATTAAGTCAGGATTACATCTTTCAGACCCAAGTGATAGTTTCATAACATTCAAACATATTAGTTTCAAGAAAACACAGAGGAAAAACAAAGAGTGGAAAACAAAACAGAAAGTAATGCTAACAATAAGTGTGCATCGCGTGCTTTGTTGTTGATGCACTTTCGTCTACAAATGTTACAAATGTTCTTTTTACTGGAGTGTCTGTCTATTACGAAGTAAAGCCATTGAGTAAAACAAACGAAAAACAAAAGAGACTAAAGTTGGCAGTTTTAAATGACTGCACCTTGTGATAGCTTTACTGTTTCATTTTATCATGTCATTCTATCGCCTTTAGGTCTGTTTTCACGAATCTTCATATATTTTCTTTGTTATTCTGGATCAGAAAAGTCGAATGGAATAAAATGATCTATATCTAAATCATTATCACTAACACCTTCAAGCCATCTACAGTACAAATCAATATATGTAACTCGCAGAAGTTTTAACTTTGTATTTGATTTAATGTTTTGGCTCAATGCCTGTAGACTTCTAACTCTTGCCATGTGAATTAGTTAATTTCTGTTATTGTTGTGGTATCATTCTTTACTTTAATGTTGTTGTATTCATTACAGTGCTCTTTATTTTCTTCTCCCCAATAACTTTGTTCTCTCCAATTTTGTATATGCTTTTTCAAGCATGATTTACAATAACAACAAAGGACATTAAACTCAGCACCATCTTTATTTTTTTCAGACTTTGAACATGTCTTGGTATTAACATTTATATTTAACTGTTTTCAATTAATCGTTTTTTACGACTGTTATTTTACAACATGCTTAAAATAAAATGATAAAGATTGGTTAAATATGAATTAATTCATTTATAACAAGCTTTAAATAATGTTTGCTTTAAATTGTATTGTTTACAAAAATAAAATGAAAGGTGATCAAAGTTAAACAATATAGTGGAAATTAAGTGTGAATGAAAGGCTGAGTAAGTAACATTGCAAAAAAAAACAAGATCCACGTAGAGCTAAACTTCAAAGAAAACTTTGATTAAAATCAAAAGAATTTGAAAGAGGAACATGAAAAGACTTAAGATGGAACAAGAACAATTAGCATCAACTAAAGATGAAAGTAACTTAGTTCCAATGAGAGGAAATATTACTGTATAGGTAGTGGGGTGCTGTTGTTTTAGTTGTGTTGCCCGACTTACCAATGGGACATATGGTTACATTTTAAAACCTGATAAAACACATCAAGAACCATCTAAAAAGCCACCAGATAAGGGAGTTACTGTACAAAATCACAGCACAATCTAATTCCATAATTTTTGTGAAATAGCGAAAAGTGTCGAGAAAGTTCCATGAGCGAGGAAAACCACATAAAGTAATATTACTTGCAATGCGACGGTTGATTCAACTCCTGTAAACTTAGTCAGTGCCCTTTCAAAGTTTCAATTTCCATGCTTTCATTTGGCTTCTTGGAAGCACAAGGGATCTTACCATACAAATAATTAAGTAATTAAACAGACCAATATCAGCTGTTTTGTTCATACATATCAATCAGAGAGTAAATAAATACACTTCTGACAGGCCACAGACTAAATTTTAGGTTGCTAAAGATCAACGAAATGAAGAATGATTCAGTTAAAGAGTTTGATTATTACTGTGGTGTCAGACAGAAATACAAATAGCAAATAAGGTTTCAAATTGGGAAGAAATTAACATGGTTACCATTTAAGGTGTTACGGGTGTAGCAGATGCTGGTTTATAAGTAGCAGGGCCTATTATCCCTCTAGCATGTACTGAATTTGTTGCCACTCTGCTTGGACTAGTTGCAAAGTTTTAAGGAAAAGTTGACATACATCAAAGTTATAAAACGCAACGACATAGTGACTTCTTCTGTTACTAACTTAAACAGTATCGATGATATGGTGAGTAAGGCAGTAGATGATAACAAGGTGAGTCACAGGGAGTTTTATTTAATAGTTTAAGAGTATACCAGATACAAAGATTTGAAAAATGCATTCAGAAAGAAAGTATTCAGCACAGAGAGACGCAACACAGAAAGGCTGAACAAGACATTTTATAGGAGGGGAATACGTTGCAGGAGAAGCTGTAGCAAACAGAATTAAATAGTAGTAAGTAAAACAAAAACAACAATAACAAATGTATAATATACAAACGGAAATCTATTTAATGACAGAAGAACAACCTGAGAAAGTAGTATATCTTATTAATCCAAGTGATAATAGAATTGGTAAACTATCCATTTCATTACATAGAATAACTAGTGTTGTCGGTTATTACAACATTTCCAAAGAATAGAGAAACAACACATTCCACTATATTAGAGACAGAAATAAAACAAACAAAATGTTTTAATACCTCATGGTTGGCATAACCTTGAAATGTACATGATCAAAGTTAAAGAAGAAGAAGAGCAAATAACCACAATGAAGAAAATATTGAAATTGAGTATCTGAAGTACAATTTAAAAGCTCTAGTTACTCCATCCCGCAGTTAAAAATTGTGCATAACCAACAAAAACTCTAAATTATTAGTATTCAATAGTCAGAGAACCGTACAGGCATCTACTGAAACTGATAAAGTTTATAGGTTTTTGAAACCATACATTTATATAGTTTACTCGATCAGATAATCAGCACAGAAGATATTCTAACAATTATTATTCATGTTTACTACAGTCTTTACCTATTAAAACAATTTTCATGGTGACTTCATAAATAGACGTTACAAGCAAATAAAGACGGGTCAATTAATAGATTAAATATTAGCATTAAAAAGGACGAAGGAGATGTTATAGACATTCCCCTTATACCTGTAATATTTGTTTTTCAAACCTTCACCATGGGAGAGATATAATTAAGAGGCTTAAATCAGTTGAAGGAAAAGTAGATAAAATACTATTATTAATCAAACATTAAACAATTATTTAAATTTAAATGAGCACTGGTCTAAGTGATTCAGTAGAAACAAATGATGCTGCTTCTATAACATTTGTAAATACACATATTGGTACTCAAATAGGTAAGACTTTTAGAGGGTTATAATTTAAAAGATATCAGGACCTGGAGAGAACACGCAGACAACCAAATATCTTCCTTTGACCAGAGTGTCAATCGAAGAATCTATAAACTTCAGGATTTGCACACAACGAATTGATACGAACATTGAAACGGTTTCAGATGAACAGAACCTATACAAAAAGTTATTGAATACTCTGTCTAATGCAATAGAAACATTGCAAACTGTAAGAACAAGATGATAAAAAATATTAACGATTCAGCAATATTTGTAACCAACTTAACAAGGGATAAACTCAGATTGGATGCATTAGAGAGTGATATGGAACAAATATCAAACTCTCTGGAAAACTATGGAACTTCACAATCCGAAATGGCCAGCTGCAAAATGACTTAAGCGTCGAAGTTAAACAAACCGATCAAGAAATTAAAAATCTAATGAATGCTTTTAACACCAGTGGTTATAACTTGAACAACAGGCTGGTTGATATCACTAATAATTTGTCACTGTTGCAAAATAATGAATTTAATCTAGCTAACCAAAGAAATAGTGGGTAACAAGAGTAAAATAAAGTTATTAAAGCACGATAAGAAGATGAGAAACGACTTATGATTTATCTTTAACTGAATAAACGAAATAATCTAAATATTAAATTATCTGTGCTAATCTTACAAACGAGCTTACTGCTGGAATAAAACAATGCAAAACATATATAAAAGAATACATTGATGGAGAAAACAGATTGACACAAGGAAGTGATGACAAATATTATATAAAAGAATGAAACTCATTAGAAACATTCAAATGATATGGAACAAAGGTTTACAACAGACACATGTGCATTTAGAACTGAAGTAAACACATAAGTGGGTATACAGAGTCTTGCATTGGGTGTTAGGATGGATGAATTAAAAAAGAAATAGATTATAATAAAAAGAAGTTGAGGATAAAATCAGACTTATGCCTGGAAGTATATTGAGATATTCTCATTGATCATCCAAGTCAGGAGTATCCAGATGGTAGTTTTACTTTTATGGCTAACAACACACTGTCAATCAGACCACAAAGTGTACTATATTGTGTTGAAAATATAGTTTGATCTGATCATAAAATAAATGATTTTTCCAAACCACAGCATATATCAGTTATATTAATTTAAAATAGTGGTTACACGGATGGTATAAATGGGATAGTTTTAAGCCTAAAGTTATACCAATTCTGCGACCTAGAAATTTAACTACGTACAGTTTACTGACTAGAAGTTACACATGATATATACTTCACAGCCGCGCGTCGTTAAAAAAAAGAAATCTTTTTTCAATTGACATGATGTCAACTTGTATTGCGAGGTAGTCAAATATAACTATCTTTTCTATAGTTATTTCCCTGACTTGAATAAAAGGTAGACTGTCAACGTTTTGTCTACACAATAACTCTACAATAAAACGAAACTAATGGATATCAGTTACAAGTATAATGGGCATACTATCGAGAAGAATATCTAAAACCGAAAAATATTATAGTACATTTTGCAATAGGCAAAATAAATCTGGCAGCAGTATCAGGCAGTTTTATCATTAAAAAGAATGGTCGCAGCAGCAGTAATGAACAATATCAAACAGTCTAGCATTTTGAGGAAGCAACTATTTATTCAGATTATTTGATCCCAATTAATCTGATGAAGAAAGAACAATACGCAATAACAGAATAGAAGAATACCAAAAAAAACTACCAACTTGAACAAGAAGATAGCAAAGGCAACCGACAATATGAATCAAAGTTTGAGCGAACAATATTTTGGCTAAAAAGTACTTAAATAATTTGGGTTTTTTTTTCTCCATTCTTCTACTCAGGCTGACTCTAATTTTGAAACAAACTTGACAACGGTGCTAGTGTTTATGTTGCTTGCAAGTTTCTGTAGCTATTCAATAGTGTTAGCACAAAACAGTATGAATAACAACGTATGGTAATACATTTAATACCGTTTAATGTAAATGTGAAATGACATGCTCGTAAAGCAGTATTTAATACTTTAGGAAGAATTAGGGTTAAAAATATAACTATTTCTTATGGTAGCGATGATATTTTCTAATCGAATGATTAGAACGTATTCATGACGCACAAATGATTTATGGTTAGAAGAAACAAGATTAAACAAGGCATCGTGAATGCAAAATTGAGAAAGTTGAAATCAGGGACTGGTAATGCACATACATTGGTCTAGAAGCTATTCAGTTTATAGGATACAAAATGAAATTTAGAATGCGACTTGACTTCAAGAAACTGACAGATCATTGTCCACGGTACCCTTTTGTTCTTTCTCAGGATTCGAGATTTACCATTACATTAGAATCAATGACTCAGTCAGTTCGTGATTAAAACAGAAATGGAATCCCTGTCTTCTACGACCACACCATAAGAAAGAGAATTTATGATGTAGCAGCTAATGCTGCTTAAACCAATGTAATACACGAATCAACTACCAATGAGTTTAGGAAAGAGTTTTGATATTATGCAAAAAAGGTTGAGAAACGGACCCATACAGATTTTTCAATCCAGCGAGAGAAAAGATGATGATTGCTGTGAAGGGATTACCCAATATGTTTTTGTTTCTCAAGGTTATAAATTGAGGGAACAGTTTACAGAAGGAACAACGAATTTCTTCGATGAAAACAAATCGCACATAAAAATTAGCAACGTTAGTGTTCGAATTTTGTTTACAGATTTACAATTTTTAGTGGCTTCATTTGAAAAGCACACATGATAATAGATTTCATGGTATCGGCTATAAATTATCTAACGTTCAACAAGGTATACACCTGAAGATAAATAGAAAAGCAAACGAAGAAGCACATTAAATGTCCATGTACTTTGTTTCATATGCGAACACAATATTGAAAACAAGTAGCTTAAATCTATAATGTTTTTATTTAATAAATAATGCATTTGAAAGAACCTCATGACATGATTGTATGTGGTGTTACAAATTCGGAATAATCGCGGTTTATACCAATTTTGATAGAAACCTAATATAAGTAATTCTTTGATTATGTTATAATCACCTGTAAAACATTTTTCTTCAGCAAAACTTACAACAGGAAATGATTTATTTGAAGATCATAAGTAACTTGTAATAGATCCTAGTGAGAATAAGGCATATGGTTGAACTTACTGAGAATTTTTTAAGGCAATAACTCTCTATTTCCAACAGCTGATTCTGCTAACTTAGAGGATGCGAAGAAGAAGCAACTAAAAAAATAAAAGGAGAAATTGTACAACAATTAAAAAGTATACGTACAAAGCTATAAATGAACTTGAGTGTCCATTTGATTATAGAGGAGAAAAGTAGTACTGTGTTAGGAGCATTTATAGTGACCACATGGAAACGTTTTTACTGTAAGCACTAAATATATCTAGTTGTCATACACAGACAAAGCAATCGTATTTACATTAATGTTATATAATTCCTGCTGGTGTGATATCAATAATTTCATTTCTGAGTAATTTATAGTTTGATTAAGCAAACTTTGATGACACAGTTCTTAATCCCTTGCATGACCTTTGTTTCATCTTTATCATTTTAGATGAATAGAACTAACTTCAGAGGCCACAATTCTTGAATAGGTATATAGGTGTTAATCTAATTTCTCATAAACATTCGCTGCTACATCAAATTAGTTTTTAAATTTATCAGCATTTTTTTTCTTTATTGGGCATTTGCAAATCCAATGTTGATCTTTATCGAGGTTATATTTTGATGGTATATATTTATAATTTCTAGAAGGAGACAGAATTTATTTATTGTCAATATCTTCAACGTTAAACAGAGGCTATTATTTGTCTTTACCATCAATTAATACATCTTCTAGTATCGGTGCATCAATTCTTGTAGTCATTTATTATAATGCCATTGTCATCAATTAAATAAATATTACGAAGATCAGCTTTTCTATTAATAAAAAGCTATTTTCCATAGTTACATGTAATCTATTGCTGATTTTATGCTCTTGCAAAAGTATTTCGTCCATTATAATCTGTTTATTTCGTATTTCTACTTTGTGAGTTGATCTTTCATTGTTACATGTGTGTCATCTTGCAGAACAAACTTATGTTACTTGTATGTGTTTACTGTAAAAAGAAAAAGAAAAAAACCAACCAAAAAAACAAACAAACACCCCCAACCCCAATTATTTAAGATTTTTTTGTCGATACAATTGTTTTAATAGAAACAACAGAAGAGCAATATATCAGGTATTGATATTATCATCCTGAAAGTGAAGTTGCTTATGTTAATGTCAATTAATTGTAGAAAAAATTAAGAAAGACCAAAATAAAACTACAGTAAATTTAAAAATGGCTGACCGAATAATCTCCCTACACATTTTACAAGCAAGCGAGAAAATATTTCCATAAAAATGGTTGTATGCAAATGATAATGATTCTCATTGGTAGGCAGATAAAGTTTAATAGTTAAAAACTTGAATGTGGAAGTACATTACTCAAATTGAAACCAGAAAATGGGTAGATGTATTGCCTAAACTGATAGAGGGATATATAAACATTTATTATAGATCCATAGCTTGAACCCTGTTAAAGGAAGGAAAGAAAAAAAAAACAGTTATAAAGTCTGTATTAGTTTGTTTTAATTACGTAGCAACTCATACATTTGGAAGGCCTAAATTGAAATTATGCGAAACAGAATGTCAAGATATACATGAATGCATTGACATACCTAATATTGCAGAAGATACATTTAATGTTAGAAAGGTGATATTAGGCAATCAAGTTACATTCAAATTGATAGATGTAAAGTGAGAGAATAGTAACGGTTTATTGTACGAGGATAAGTGGTCGCTCCAAGAAAGACAGGACCATTTGTTTAGACTAAAACATAAACGGCAAAAGGATATGATGATTCCATAAACAGTTGGAAACCAGCTAAAAAAGGTGTGTCACTAAAATAAGTGAAAACTCATCAATACTTTGTTCATTAATTAAAACTTTTTCAATTTGTGGACTTTTGATGTTTTAGAATATTTAATGGCATGGCTTTTATTTTGTATGAATATTTGTAACCCTTTAGTACAAATATTTTTATCATGGACCTACCCTGGAAGGGTAATTGCAATCTATAGTCAGAGCATATTTCCATTAGACCACTGAATCATTTGTAAGTTAGTCATAAAAATAAAAATAAGGTCTTTCAATTTCAAGCTCATTAAATGAGTTATTTAATAAATTTATTTTTTGTGTCATATAAATCCTAGTGCCATAAAAATATATATATATATATATATATATATATATATTTTTTTTTTTGCCGTATAAAATAATTCAATATAACATATGTGCACGACATGGGCTGCAGTGTGTGACGTGGATAAAATTTGATGAAATGAACGTAATGTATTCATAAAATATTATCGTAATCCACAAAATGAATAGTGTAAACAACCTGTAAGAAAGTTGAATGAACATTGAATTTAAGACACTAACAAACATTCACTAACAAAGAAAATAATCCAGATTAAAAATTATAAGCAAAGTAAAATTTATTTATTTTATCTACATATACTTAGAGCATACCATAATTTTCACAATCAATGATAATATCGTCTTTCCTTATCATATAAAAGTCGTCATAACTACATTTAATTTTATGAACAAACTCAGTTGACAAACAACATCATCAAGTGAAACTATTGCTCAACTCCTTAAACTAGTTATAGAAAATACTAATTCCTGTTTAGGTATATTAGCTACACCTTAAAGGTATGTACCACGGGAAGTTCAACGATTCCGGCCTGTGCCTCGCATATTTTTGTAAGGAATATTCGATAAAGACTTTATTTCAGGAAAAAATCTCACGATCAAGGAAAGGTTTCTATACAAAATGTTTATGATTTGGGTTAATTTTTGAGGATCTAGAAGAGTTATGTTGGTGTTCAAATGATCTTCATCTTACATAATAGTTTCCATGATTGAAGGAAGTACGAAAACGATGGAATCTTGTGCACCACAGGTCAAGAATATTTCTTGGATCTGATTTATGGACTGAAACATATTTATATGCCTCTAGATATAGCTAATCCGTCCAACTCAAAGATTTCCGATATTGCATCATCTGATTATTTCCTGCGCAACTTCGATCAGTAGCCTTTTCAACGTTTCCTTTGCCACTGTAAATTTATGAGGCTGTGAAAGAAGTGCTGAGGAGATTCAGCCGGAAATATATGAAAAAGGCATAGGGGAAAGAATGAATGTTTTTGAAGAGATGAATCATCTTTCATCAAAGCAGCTAAGATACACTTCAAACAATCTGCAGCGAAGATATATTGCCACTTCCTTCAGAGTTTAGATTGTCCATGTAAAGACTGTGAATAAAGAAATGAATCGTAGATGCTGTCTCAATTTCGTTATGTAAATGACCACACACACCACATTGAATATTTCAAGCCAAAAAGTTTAACATTCCACGTATCCAGTAGTTAGTAGTTTGCTGGTCTGTTCCACGTTACACGCTTGATTCATCTTCTCTTCCGTCCTGAATAATGTAACGCTTAGACAATTTGGATTACGTGAGTTGATATCCGGTTCAAATATACTTTACCTGATCAGTTAAGTATCTGGTCCATTAAATGTGTTGTGAAACCTGCATTCGGCTGCTACAGCACTAAATTGACATCTTGTCAATTGCTTGTACGTTATAAACCCGAGAATACTCAAACATTCAACTAAACCCATTTCTTGATTCTCGATGAACTAATACTTATTAGATGAATACTTTGATTATTTCGACCCACTTAAGTGTAATCGAATCTCTTTATATTTGCCAGTCATTTGTTCTGTTATGAAATTCATTATCTTTCTGATTTCTCTGTCATTAATGCAATATTGTCATCAAACGTATAGTAATAACAACACACACACACGTGTGTGTGTGTTTGTGTGTGTGTGTTTCTGTGTGTGATATTTTCATTTCCTGAGTTAATACAAGATATATTACATCATATGGTACAAAACGTTTCGCAAGTTCACCTCAATTTCAATCGGTGTCATTAGCGGATCAAAACAATATGAGCTATTTAAGAGAACAGCAGGTTTGGAATGTCCAAACCTGTTGCAATAAATTACATTTGTGACATTTTGTTAACTATTTTACCCTATCTGACCAAAAAAGCATGTACGATTGAGCGATGCAGCACACCGGATTTTAAACATTGTTGTCAAGCTAGTACAAGGGACATAACTTCGTAAATAAGCAAACGGTGTTGAGTCAAATATCTTCGCCACAATAACATTTTCATGCATGAAAGGTAATGCAGTTTTCATTTATAGTTCAAGCTCACAAAATTTTATATGTTTCTTCTTTCTTTGGCTCTAAGTATAACTTCTATAGGCACACACAATCAAGCGTCGCATGACATAATTGGAAATCTTGCAGTTTTACGTGTGAAATATAAGGATATAAATTTCACATATGAAAATATAGGAACATATAAATAATATTTCAACAAATAATTTTCTATATATCACACACATAAACACACACACACACAGATAGCATATATATACATATATACATACATGCATACATACATACATTATATAGCAGTAATTTATATTGTACTATTCTTTAAAGAAGTTTTGTTTACTTTAGGGATGTGATTGGCAGACATGCCCCGTTCATCCATTTTAGAAATCGTTATCTTTTTTTATGAGGGATCAAAGGGTTAATTGTGCTAGCGAAGATTTTAAAAGTGGATCGCACTTATTTCAATACCCTCACCTTAGATTCTAAAATTCTTATTTAAGGAACGGCAGTAAGACGTTAAATGAAATTGGAGTCTAATTAAACATATCAGAAATTTGCAGGAGTGGGAGACACGACAACATGTTACTCGTGTGGTGTGGCCTTGAAACATTGGAACCAAGACGATGACGCACTTCTGGAACACCTTCGATACTCTCCGACTTGTAACCACCTCGAGAATTTGTTGGGAAAGAAGACTATTCAAGAGTACTTGGTATGTACTTCACAATATCACTGATCTAAATTAAAACAGTTTTTATGATAATTTGATGGCCATATGAGAAGATAAAAAGACGATAAAAAGTTGTAATTTTTTATTTTTATGTTTTTGTCTTCAAATGAACATTGCATATAATATGTGATTTGGATATTGAATTTCATTTTATACATCAAATACAAACTTTGTAAGACATTGTTGTCGCTAGCTGCAGTTCAGATATATAGGTTACGTTCCATATTGAAATGATGATAAAGCAAAGTGATTAATATTTGTGCAGAAAGCCAACTCTTTAGATCTGACAGAAGATCATCACGAAGAAAATAAAAGGTCAAAGAAGTCGGCAAGAAGCCCCGAATACCAGTCTATTGGTGTGAGGCTCTCCACATTTGGAAAATTCCCAAACCACAACGCGATAAGCATACGAGACGTAGCACAAGCCGGATTTTATTACACAGGTATTACAGTGATCGTCAAAAATATTGCTATACCGGTCATAATACTGTTAATTTTGTAAAATATTATTTGACAGGCACCACAACTACCAGCTGTGTGTGTGTGTGTGTGAGAGAGAGAGAGAGAGAGAACTGGATTCTTTTACTTACCACACCAAGCTGTTTAGTCTTTTGGAGATGTGGGAGCTCCCGGCAACCAGTTTTTGCAGTTTTTTCGTAGTACATCATAAAATTGGCATGCGCTGTTGGTTCGCTGGACCGGCACCCACCCAGGCGTTTAGTCGTTTGGACCAGCGGGAGCAACTAGGGCATTAGCCGTGGGAAACTTGGAGGTAACTGGCGCGTTGACCATGGTGGTAACAGAGGTGGTAACTGTTGGGAAACGTGATGTAAACGTAGCGGTGGCCACCACGGTACCTGGGGTGGTAGCCGTGGAGTGAAACGTTGCGGATATCGTGTCGGGATGCATGCAGGGACTGAGACGATCTCAATGGGGTCCTGCTTCCACAAAATTTGGAATTTGCTACGACCCGGTCGAACCACCTCCCCATCCTCTCTGAGGCCGGGTGCAAACCGGCTACTATACAGAATGTTTCGCCATTGGTATAACTTAAGTATTTATTTGTTTGGGAAAAAAATGGCATTATTCTAAAACAGGACGGATACGATGGCTTTGTGTCCTTACACTCTCGCTCAGCTCGCACAGATGCTGGTGCGTAGTTTGGAAATTGTTATTGTCAAGGCCGCCCAAAAAGGCTGCGAGTCTATTGTGCGTTTTTGCAAGGCGTTGGGTGCCACCAACGTAACCGGGCTGTGTGATATGCAGCTTGGGGTGGTCATGAGGCCATTGTGCATCTTTTACACAACCTTGGAGCTGGCTTAGATGCGTGCAAGAATGCTATGGTCGCTGCCGTTGAAAAAAGGCCCAGAAAATATCGTGCGGCTTTGTCACGAACTTGTGGCCACCAGTTTTAATGTGGTTATGGCAGTAGCTGCCAGCAATAGCCACGAGACAATTATGCGGCTTTGCAAGGAGTAGAGCGGCAGATGTAGAGGGCCACGAAAACATCATTCGGCTTTGCCACGGCAGGGGCGCCACAGATTTTAATACGGCGATGATAATTGCCGCTTGAGATGGCAAAGAGTCAATTGCTTTGACTTTACCACGACTATGGCGCTACCAACTTTAACGCAGCTATAACAGAGGCCGCCTGAGATGGCAACAAGTCAATTGTTTGCTTTTATCACGACTATGGTGTTGCCAAGATGTACTATTTTATATCAGAGACCATGATAAACGGACACAAATAAATTGTGCGTCGTATTTAATTTTGTATCTTTTCTACCCATGCTACGACGTGCTAACAATACCGCTGCGGCTCAGTTGGTGTTAAACAAGGAGAAGCAGCGGTAGAACAAGCTGTGCTTTGTTCTTTGGACGGTTCAAATGACATAAAAGGGGAACACACACAGCCTATGATGAATTTATGGCCTGCATCTTTATGAACACTTCGCGTTGCTGCGCGTTTCTGCGAGCTGCGAGCTCGTTTTTTGTTGCTTCGTCGATTGCCGTTCCGGCGAGTGTGGCGTACGCTTTGTGCTCGGTAGACCGTATTTCATACTACATGGCTCTCTATTTGTTTTGTTCATCTAGGACAAGCGTGAACGTTTCTGCAAAGATGGCGTCGTCGTATAGTTCCTTAGATACTTAGTTTGCGATCGTGTTGAGCTTTGTTCCGCCAAGACTCAAATTTCATCATGCTTTTTGGCCTTCGTGGTAAGCCGCCTGCTAACGAAAGCCCCGGCTACCAAAAGCAGGCCGCGGTCTGTGCTGTGATTCCAAGGGCGATTGTAACGAGGGCAGCATTGATTGTTGTCAACTAGCCAAAACCTGCCACGCCTATGTCCAGAGACACATCCGACAGTGTGGTGTCAACACCGTTTACTACATTTTTATTGCGCGCTTGTTCTTTTTGTTCTGAGCGAACCGTTGTTCTGCTTCTGCGCAAGGAGAAGTTTCAACCTCGCAAATCGTTTTCAGGCGAAAGTCATGCTGGTCATCGATCGTCAGGTATAGCGTCATTATAATTCCTCTAAAAGTAGTGTGATATAAAAGTTTAATTTATCTGAAGGGGTTGTGTTATCCTTCCTGCGGACTCGCACCTCTAACCTGCCACCTTGGCTTACTAGCACGACGGCGGTGATGTAAAAGAAGATGTAAGTTTCCTTAATATCACTGACACGGTATTCAACACGCCCGCGAACACACTCACCAAGTCACAGCTACCACGCCTTCTGTCCGCATTTTTTGTTGTTGGTCATTTGGTCATTTCTTGCCAGTTACTGTTTGCTTCTCTGCCTATTACTGTGATGCGGCAGAAGGCGTCTTTTTCGAATATAACTCTGTCTTGTGTTTGGTGAGACGAGTGATATAGGGTGCTACATATAAAAGTTTTGCGTTGAATCCCAGAGATGGTAACCAGACGTATTCAATCTTGTAATATTGTCAACCGTTAAGTCCTCAGTGCAACACCAGTGCCAACATAGACTTGCCTCGCCACGTGGCCGAGAGTTTCAGTATCTGTGGGATTTTCTGGGGCGGCGACGTTGGGGGAGATGGCCCTAAGGCGCTTGCGCCGCACTACTTAATCTCAAGGGTGATAGTGCAAGCCAGCATATTAACCGGCGATTGTTTTTCGTCTAAGATGCGGATCGAGAGCTCCTGGATGCTCCCTTCACGTAGATTGTACCAATGTGGTTTTTCCTAAGCGACAGTACTCGTCTGCCCGTAGAACTCACCACCCACAGAAATGATTTGTAGCAGGGTGCTGCTTTTTCATCAAGTATATTCCCAATTGTATTTGTCTGATGGAGGTAGACACAAAACCGCAGGACGTTGATACACGCTGAGGCACTGGCCGCAGTGTATGTGCCATTGCTGTAAAACGCGGGTAATGCAAATCCAAAGATGGGGGCGAGCGAGTAGAGATAAAGATGATAGTCTGGGTCAATGAGCATGATGCTGACCCGCCCGGTCGCCGCGTTGTAGTCAGCAGTCATTCAAAGAATGGCAGCCTGATCTGCTTTTCAAGCGTATCCATGTTGTAATACCCATCGAGAACGGTGACATCTACCTCCGAGCTGGTTGGGGTCGGGTTCACAAACAATATGTTGTTGCCAAACGCAGCAGAAATGTTGCACCATCCTGGGCGTAACGAAATCTCGAGAAGCGCTACATTGGTACTGTATAACACTTGTTTTAGAGCCAATGGCCTAACTAGAGGATTAGTCAATACGTCATACATTCGCACTTGTGCTGCTATTGCACTGGTATTGCCACAAGTATTTGGTTTTATTAGCGACACGAAATACAGAGTAGGCGGTGTCTTTAACCACAACGATGCGGTGAGAGCGCAGATCTACGAACTGTTGCTCAACCTCGACGTATATGTACTGGATGGTGTTTCGTTTCAGATCAAATCTGGTGACATAGCTGATAAGTACTTGCTATCTTTTGTAGAGTGGAAGAATATTGTGGACGTCTGGTACTCCGGTACGGCAGACGGCGAGATGAAATTTTCGCCAAATCAATTAAACTTTGCTTTCTTGTGAGCAACCACCTGTTGTGGCATCAGCGTCCACGACCATATGTTGTCCGGGAGAGCAGAGCTGCCAGAGATGATGCACAGTTTTCACCGGTTTCATGTTTAACACCATGCGAAGAAAATTCTCATTCAGATGCGGTGTGCTCTTCTGAGTAAAACAGGGTGGAACGCGCTTGAAAACAGTATCGACTTTGCAACGAGTTTGATGTGGATAAAAACTCAGACTGGGGGCAGAAGCACAGCAAAAACCAAGGTCTGGGCACAACGCATAACTATAGTGTCAACAGCGGCTACTGGCCGATCCTTTATGCATAGAACTCCAACACGTATGCGCTTGACTTTTAAAAAAAGCATAAAAATGACTATTTCGCACGGAACAGCCCGGGCAGCGGGGCTACAGAAGACCGCTTTGTGTATTTCATGCTCAAAGGTAGGGCCGCCAACGAAAAAATAATCTCTACATTATCCCAAGCGACATGGAACTTAAAATCATAGCCAACGAGGGGTATGACAGCTAACTTCTTATAGCAGTTGACAACATGGCGCTAGGCACCAACGTCGATCTTAATTGCATAAGGATGCCGAGCACCGCCGACAATGCTGAGGTGCTAGCCCATCACGTCAACCGCAGCCGTCGAAGCACGATGAGGTCGGCTTTGACCCAACTGCGCAGGAAAAGTTAGCAGCACAAGTGCGGACCGACACCATGAAAAAAGTGCAGGTATCAAAAGAAGCCAAATACCATGATACGAATAAAACAGTATTAGTCGTGGCTGGTATTGCGTCGGACCTTGCGGCCATCTGGCTTATCCGCTCTTGAAAGACGAGCACCCTGTCCTGCGCTGTCCTCGCGCTGCTATCTGTGCGTGCTAATGTGAGCGCAGAGAGTGGCAAAGATCGCGATTCCAACAGCGACGACGGGCGCCAACAGATGCTTAGCCAGTCAATCAACGACACCGCCGGCCGTTTTTAGGAGGAATGACACAATAGTGCCATTGATGCTAAGCAGCGCCGTCAAAGCCTTTTCTGCGAGCGTTTTAAGTATCCCAGCCAGTCGTTCCAGCTGCTTTTTAACCCATTTGTTTGCACTGCTGGCATCAGGTTTAGGTGTTGAAGGTTGTATGCCGCCCGCTCCGCCGCCTTCACCGCTGCCAGTGATTGTCGCCGGAAAATGCCAGAGGCGAGATGCAATTTATATCCTTGAGCAAAGTTTACTATGTCGCTTAGGTTAGTTTTTCTTTTTCTATAGCAATTTGTCTATCGGTCTCTGTAATTTATATGCCGTTATTTGCAAGCGGATTATTCCAAACCATTTGCTATAGCATGCGAGCTGTCGTACCGTCATGTTACCAATTTCTGATTTTGCCACTTTTCAAGTGTCATCCTACTTAAATTTGCCAGGTTCGTGATCTCTTTTTGGATTGCAGCCACTTTTTGCTCTGTCTCCTTGCTCACTGTGTGTCTGAATTTTAAGTACGCTAAATCAATAATTACTCCTGATCGTGCTCAATTTGTATGGCATTAATTTTCCCCTGAAAACCTGTCCAAGTCTTTGGATTGACTTTTTCTTAAGATATAAGAAACCGTCTCTGATTTCAAAATCTGGATATCACGGAATATGTTCTTCTGTGTTTATGTCATTGTACCTTCGTCTACAGCTGCCTGGGGAACAGTACTGATATCATCCCGGTGTTTTTATATTACTTGATTCTTCGTTTGTCCGAAAGAGGTTTCGGCATATGGTGAGGTATCTACAGTTTGTGTGCTAAACGTGGTTTCTTCACTAGCATTTGGTTGATCAAACTGGTGGTAATCAAAGTCGTCCATCTCAAATACGTCACCATCAGTCATATTTAGCAAGCTTTAACAAGTTTTTAACAAGTTGTAACAAGTTTTAACTTGACAAGTACTCATGTAGAACAACAGGTTTTATTATAAGGAAAGAAAAGGCACGGCAGCTCCAATTGCACCCGCTGCTTTAGAGAAAAAAGCACGACATGTCTGAATAAGGAAAAAAACTCAACCCATTTCGCGCCTTCCGCCGTGCGCTCGCGGTAAAGGGAATCCGAAGCACCGTCGTGGTGACTAAATATCCAAGCACCATAGACCAAAACCAGCTGCTTGTCGGCAGCATCGATGTCATATTACATGGCACTGCCAGACTGACATTCACAATTGCTGAAACCGAATAATCGTAACAATCCTCGGCCTCACCATCGTCAAAAAGATAAGCGTAAAGCTAAAAGGGAATGTAGTGACCTGTATTGACGATGTTAATACTTAGGGCGTCTACAAGGATCTCTGGTTTACGGAGAAAGAGCGGACTAGCACAGCTTATGAGGGTATACAAAACACCAACACTGCAGCCATACGTATCGGGGCTGGCAATGCCGTCGCTGATACCAGCCCGATGCATCTGCATTTAGCAACCGCTTCTACGTGCAGCTCGACGTCTAGCCGCGGAACGATCACAGCCATGCTCCCAGTCTGGCCTTTCAGACCGACTCTCTTTCGACCTAACGTATAACGACTACTGCTGGACAATCATGAGGACGAATGTGGGGGAAATCTTCACAATAGGCGGAATATCTGATTACGACGTTGTGACCCACGTAGAGCTCGCATGCAAGATCAGGCAGCAGTACATGGGAATATTGGTTTGTACAACTGAGTGCTGGGCCATCGCAAGATGGTGCTGAACAAGAAAGACCCCGTGTGGAACATCAACCTGCACATTCCAGCAAAAAAGCATGATAATGATCTGTATGTCCCACATTGTGACTCGACTGCGCCTTTCTTTCTGGTCTTCGACATAAGGAAAAGCACATTGCTAAGCTCGCCTGTGTCAGGGTGTAGGTCATAACACGAAAGTACAATGCCGATGCCCGTGACTTCCGCGAGCAGACCACATCGATAGCTCTCTTCTACTGCAAAGACGAAGACTCATTTAGGGACACACTAAGAGAAAAGAATATCATTAAAGCTGAGCGACGAGCAGAGACCTATGAGTTTCTCATGAAACCGGCCAACCTGGGCCGACTTGACCACGAAGACGCAGCAAAGGCCATAACCATCACAGCTATGTGCCTCTGGACTCAGGACATGCGAATTAAACAAAGCGTGATTCCTGCTAATATCATCAAGTCAACACAATGGCCACAGTTGCTCTCATGGTTGGCGGGGATATCGTCAATGCACGCGCTTTCACTGGCTCAAACATTCTTTTTTTTTGCAGTGAGTCCAAAAGAGGCCGACGCCGATCTCCAAGCTACAAAGGCCGAGTATGTCGGCAAGAGCAACCAGCGTCTCGATTGCCTCATTGAAAGGCTATACAACGAACAGTGTGTTGAATATAATGAAGAGGACGCCAGCGAAACGCAAGAAATGGCAGTTGACTGACGAACAAATAGGCGACAGTACACAGCCCAAGCTTTCTGACTTTTACACGCGCTCGCCCTCGCAGCAAAA